>CM014729.1:9592453-10047281 GCA_004329165.1 Spatholobus suberectus | reverse complement strand
TTTTTGAAGTTATTTATATCTAACTAATTATTATTATTATTATTATTATTATATATTATTATTATTATTATCATCATATAATTTTTAATTATTTTAAAATGATATTTTCAATTATGTAGAAGATAATAATTATTTGATATTGTTAAAGTTTTGAGTTGATTAACTTAAACGCAACATAAATTGAACATTTCCGATAAGTACAGTGAAATTTGTCTATTATTATTATTGTTGTTGTTGTTGTGTTAATCTTATTTGTTATTTAATTTTAATTTCATTACTTGCTATATTTTAAAATTATTTATCTATAATTATTATTATATGTTTCAAACTTTATATCTTATAATTTAACTATTATAAAGATTATTTATCTATACATATTGTTTATCTGTGTTACTAATTTTTTTAATATTATTACAAACTACTTTGCATATGTTACTTGTTTTTTCTAATTCTAAGGGAATTCAGAAAGACAATGCTATTAATAATAAGAATTACACTAATATTGCATATTCTACAGCTATTTTATAGTTATGATATAAAATGGGTATTTATTATTCTTTAAGGTATGGAGTTATAAGGAAAAAAATCACAAATTGACTAGTATGAAAAAACTCTATTATTATATTTAATTATTATTGTCTTATTTGTATATTAAATTATACATATGAGGCTTTTGCATCAATTTAATTGTCATTTTCAAAATGTTATATATATGTGGAGAAAAAAAATTATGAAATACAATTAAGTGAACCTACTAATATTATTAATATCACTATTATTGTTGTTGTTGTTGTTATTATTATTATTAAGGTTTGAATTTATAAGAAAAATAAATTATAATGTTAAAATTGACTCTTACGAATTTGAAAAGAGTTTGTTTATGATTATTATTATTATTAACTTATAATTATTAAAATTGTGCAATTATTATTATTAATGTAATCAATTTAATTCTTTATTAAAAGTAAACCTTAAAGATATAGAGAGATTAGTCTAAAATTAATTTATTTTATGAAAACAATCAATTAATTTTTATATCATAATTCAGTTCGACCAATTAACAAACATTAAAGTATACTTTTTTGGTATCTATAGGTATATACAATAGAAACTAATTTCAAATAGGAAACTTCCACGTGTCGATCTCTAGAACAATTTGACACAAAATCTTATCTCACTTAGCTTCATGATGATGCTTCCCTCCATTTTTTGCTTAGTGTGCGGGCTTACATTCATTTTCACATAAATCAGTATATGGAGATTTATGACACAATAATTAATTTCATGATATAATGCAAAATTATTCATGAAATCAATTATTGCTTGATTGTGAATATTATTGTACCATTTAACAATTAAAATTAATTGTTTCTGTACAAGTTATGTAATATGTATAATTTCCTTTTTTTTTATCAAATTTTAAATTCAAAACGTAATAATTATTATTGTAAATTTTGAAATAGTAATTTTGGCCTTAATTTCCCTTTTTATGAAATTCTAATTTCAAAATGTAATAATTATTATTACGAAGGTAATTTTGAAACAATGATTTTTGCCTTTTGGTTGTTCAATGAGGGAATAAAAGCACCAAATACTTGCAAATTGGCACCATGTTTTTTTTTTCCCCTTCAACCTTCATTCTATACTCCTTTTTTCAAAGAAAGAAAAACATCATGTGAAAAATTAAAAGTAGAGCGTTTGGTTTGAGAATCCTTTCCCTATAGGTAAGCAAAGTTACTATTTTAATAATAAATATTGTTTATACATTATTTTTCCTCATTTTTCTCTACAAATCATTACAAATTTATTGATTGTCTTTCTTCTACCTTTCTTCAATTGAAAAATAACTTCTTCCTTTGCACTACTTGGTTTTTCTTTCTTCCATTGAAAATCAATACAAATTTACTAATTGTCTTTTTTTTTTTGCAGCCATGATTTAAGTATCCAAAGCAAGCTCTTTGAGAAGAAAGGTTAGCATTTGTTTTACATATTATTTATATTTGTATTTTATAATTTTATGATTCTTGATTTCCAAATTTCTCTCATTTTGTAGATACTATTTTGCCAAATAATAAGTTAAGGAAGATCAATATTTGTTTATTAGAGAACAATGACTTCCTAATGAGCGAAACGATGAGTCTACCCTCTTGATTTTATATTAATTAACTTTCCATTCTATGCATATATCATATGTTATTGTATTGTAGCTGGAGAATCTATTTTTTATCACATGTTTTTACAAATTTTAGGTAATTAGGTTGCCAATGGAGTGGATTTTGCTGATAAATTCTATTTGAACAAAGCAACCATTGTTGAGAAAGTTATGACTCAAAATATCATAAAGCTACAAGATGAAGTTAGAGAGTCCTGACAAAGAGCTTCATCAAATGGAATCAAAGAATATAACAAAATCAAACATAAATGAAAATTATGATACATCTGTAATGAAGAAATAAGGGATATATGTTTTCTATAAATTCATCTTAAGTAACTAATATAGAATTCATAATCTATAAAAATGATCTATTATAAAATTATAATTTTTGTACCTTCCTTTAATTTATTGTTTTATTAATTTTGATATGAATCTATTTTTCCTTTAAAGTGTCTTTTCACCCAAATTCATTGAATAATTTTTTTTATCTAAGAAAAATTGAATTTTTAACCTAATTAATTTAGATTCAATTACTTGATAACATATTAAAATTATTTCATGTGCTTGTTTCTATCTTTTCCATTATATTTAAATTTAGACTGCAAATTTTTTGTGTTTTTAATAGTTTTTTAATTTATTTTTATAATAATTAAATATAAATTTTTATATCTATATTTTCAATTTAAATCTATTAATAATTTGATTTATATATTAGTTGTATTGTAATTATTTTTTAAATAAAATAGATAATTTTATTCGCTTAATACTTGAAACAACAAAAGTCAATTAAAGATGAATGATAATAAAAATACAAGAGATAATATTACAGATTCTTAAATTAATGTAAAATATCTTGAAGAATTAATGGAATGAAATATAAATTGTCTATAAAGAATAATATATTGTATTTAATAATTTTAACATCTAATAGTAACAATTATTCATACTGGATGAGCTATAAAATCATACTCAAATAGTTAACATTAAAAAGTTAATTTTATATGGTGATCTTTATTATTCAAGTTTAAGTTTAATGGTTAAAGTTCGCACGTTTAACTCTCATATGAAAAAGGTTTGCTCATTGATACACCATTCTTAATTTTTTTAAAAATCATTGGGAAGTATGAGTTTTGAATTTTAAATAGTCAAGTGTCAATTCTACTGTTAAGAATTTATACCATTAGCAAGCAATTAGATGTAATCGATGTTGATTTTTTGAAAATTAATATCTAACTATTCCACAACATTTTCTTTAGTAAATATACTAAATTAAAAATTAAAATAAAAGTTGGCACGGGGACAATTCTTTGTAAACCTACTAACTGTTTCCATGTAAATTTAATATATAAAATATTTTTTAAACATAAATCATTGCTTATTTTTTATTTATTATTTTCTCATCTAACTAATTTATTAAAGACTTTATTTTATTACTGATGATAAAATCCCCTTGCATTGCACGGTGATATCATTATTATTGCTATTTTTATTAACTTTATATATAAATTTTTATGAACAAAAAGTAAAAAAAGATGACTAATTTATGGGGTTGATGAGAGCTTAATGGCAATTGATTGGCGTGATTCTTAATTGTCTTTTATGTACATGTATTTAATGAAACAAAGTAGCTAATTATTTGATAATTTATTTATATTACCTAATGTATGAAAATAGACATTAGTTTTTCAATAACTTTTAACTCAATTATAATAAAATATTAATTTGTTAATCTTTTATTTTTATTTTACATATAAATAATCTTTCAAAATAATAAAAAAATCTCTCTCACACACACATAATTTATCCATGTATCACATCAAATCAAATTTAACACAAATAAATGTGATATCTGATATAAATTGTATTGTCATCTAATCATTTAAATATATATACTTAAACTTATATTGTTTCATTCATTCACTTAATTTTGTTTTCAATATTTTACATGATTAAATTAGTGAACTCCATAAAAATGGTTTCTATGAAATTTTATGTGACTTTTTTTAGATAAATTAATTATAATTTTTATTTGATTTTTAATATTTAATTTTATTTGTCTATGAAAACTCTTTGACTTCAACAATGCAAATGTTGAAAAATTTAACTTTAAAGTTGTATCGAAAATAAGTATATTTAGTATTAATTACATGTAATTATTATATATAATTTATTTTTTATAAAATGTTGCTATAATTTATATTAGTTATGATAATTATGACTGTTATATATTGTGATTTGGATTAATTAAAATAATTATGACAATATATGTTTTAATGATAATAAAAAATTATTATTAACAAAGGTAATTAGATGTTTTTAAATTGTATCATTGAAGTACTTAATGTAATAATCAATTATATACATTTAAGGTAATTATTAGAAATTATTATGTACATTTGAATTGAAATTTTGTGTTTCAATTAAAACAAATAAATTTTAAGGTAATTACATGTAATTATTATAAATAATATAATTTTTATTGACTAAAATTGTTAAATGTTGTTAAAATTTCAATTTTTATTGATGAAAATATATAATTATAGAAATTACAGTTCACACACACATATATTGTGATTTGAAATAATTAATATAACTATGATCAATATATACTTTAATTATGGTAATAAAAATTATTTTAAATAAAGGTAATTACATTTTTTTTAAAGTTGTATAATTAAAGTTATTAGTGTAATTATTAATTATATATAATTAAGGCAGTTACCTGTAATTATTATATATATTTGAATTAAAAAGATTTAGTATTGATTAGAACAATATGAAAATAAAATATTAAGGTAATTACATGTAGTTATTATTTATAATTTTATTTTCATTGAATGTAATTGTAAATGTTGCTAAAAAATTATATTTTTATTGACAAAATTATATAATTATATTAATTATGGTAATTATAACTTATATATATATATATTGTGATTTGAATTAATTATGATAATTAAAACGAATATATATTTTAATTATTTTAATAAAAATTATTTTACACGAAGGTAGTTAGATTTTTTTAAATTGTATAATTAAAGTAATTAATGTAGTTATCAATTACATACAACTAAACTAATTACTTGAAATAATTATATATATTTGAATTACATAATTAAAGTAATTAAAATAGTTTTGAATTATATACAATTAAGATAAATATTTTAATTATATATAATTCATTTTTCTCAAAGTGAAATTTTTATTTTTATTGATAAAATTACATAATTACATTAATTAAGGAAATTACAACCAACACATATTCTTAATTGAATTAATTAAAGTTTTATAATTAGTATATATAAGTTTTAATTAAGGTATTAGAGATTATTTTATGTTAGGGTATGTGTGTGTGTGTGTGAATTTTAATTATTATATAAAATTTAATTATTGTATATAATATATATATTGTAATTATTAAAATAATTAATATATTATTTATATTGCATGTTAATAGATGTTATATTTCAAAATGTCAATAAAAATATATAGTTCCAAGTAAACAAATCACAGTTCATTTTTTCTCAAGCCACAACGGTAACATTCATTTTTTTTTTAACAAACATGTTGTTTTTTTACAACCTATATATATTTAATTTGAGTTAATATTAGGTTAATTAATTTAATTGAATCATCGACATATGATTACCGTTAATTATCTGTAATTATTATCTACTACTATCTATCTATCTATCTATATATATATATATTAATAATATATATATATATATATATATTATATATATAGATATAATATATATAAATTGCATATATAATAGTTAATTGTAATTACGGTCAAAATTACTTTGAAATGAATTAATTAAGGTCATTTTTCACCACGATCCAATTGGGTGTTGTATATTTAGGTTTAAATCAAGAAACGGTATCAAATTCTCAATATTTGATGATGATCAAAGAGTTCGTACATTAACCAAAAACATTATGTATTAAGAAATATTTGATAATGTTTAACATGATAAAAAAATATTAACATGAGTTTTATTCCAATTTTCCTTCTTCTTTTTTTTTCAATTGGAGTGTTGTGTTTATTTTTTTAATATCTTGGATTTTTTTTCATCTTTTTTGCAATTATCACTTATCTTTCATACAAAAACTCAATGGTCATAATTATAATCAAAAGTGTTCAATTAATTTCATTCAATGTCAAATCTTTCATATTGAAACGCTTTATTTTTTTTTCCTTTTTCAATGGAAGATTAATTTCGAACAAAGATTTTATTTTTGCCACATACATATTTTAATTTGGGCTATAAGTATAGCGATTAGGGATGACAAAAAAAATCGTACTTGTAGGTAAAATATACTATAGATTGAAAATGGATATCCTAATGGGGTACCTGCTAGTAAAATAAATGAATTTCTCTCTATCTACTTATTACCGAGACAGGGGTAGGTAGCAAAGTACCTAAACTTGTGGGTACCCGCAATTTGGAATTACTTAATAACTTTAATTATATATAAATTAAGTTGCTTTAATTTATTTTTAGTATAAATATATTTATTTTAGTATAAATATATGTTTTAAAATTGTTTTTTTTTTAATTTTATATTTTCATAAATATCCACAAATACCCGTGAGTACCTATGGATATTTATAAAATTCATTGATACTCACTCAACAGATATTCATGTAGGTATGAGGCAACCATGAGATGTACTTTCATTTAAGAAGGATAGTGACGGGAGGTTACTACTAGTGCTCACCTTGCAGCATTGTCATTTCTAATAACGATTTAGTCCACAAATATCATATCATATCATATCATATTTATAAAGATCATATTAATATGTTATACAATATTCACATTTAAGAATTATCATCTAAACTATATATATATATATATATATATATATATATATATATATATATATAATATATATATATATATTAAAAATACAAAATATCACTACAATATTGACAATAAAATAAGTATCAACGTACTTAATTTCACTAATAATATTAAAACTTATGGTCCTTCTTTTTTTATACTAAGTATTAAAACAAATACATTTAGAAATTTACATATTAACAAACGTTATATTTACCTTACAAATAGTTAATATTGCATATCAATCAAAATAATAATCGAATGTTAATTTCTGGTGCATTGCACGGGTCCACATACTAGTGTAATAAACATTAAAGTATATAATTAATAAACTATATAAATAACATGCATAAACATAGAATTAGGCAATTGAATTAAGTAGAAAAATAAAAATAATTAATTGGATAATTTAACTATGTAAAACTCATTAAGTTGTGGTACATAAAAAAAATAACAAAGAAGAAAATTAATGAATAATAAGTAAAATTGCAACAATAATATGCTCCCTTACATCTTGTTAAACCCAAAAAAAATATAACTGGAAGATATAAAGTAAAAGTAATATTATTAATTTTTTTTTGCTCAAAATGAGAAAGACTAATAATATATCATTTATAATATAATAGTGAAAGAAAAAATATAAGAACATATATGAAAAACTTGAGCCATAATAATTAAAACATAAAATAACATAACATTAAAATGAAAAAAGAAAAGAAAAGAAATGCACAAAGGTGATATCCGTAAAAATAACAAAAGAAATAATAAAAAACACGAAGTAAGACGATATACTTAATGTTGATTCTTAATCCTCATTTCTCATCCCTTGCTAAATTCATTAAATGATGCATTGCTGTAAAAAAAAAATCTCTTATCTGCACAAAAAGTGTCATTGCTGCAAGTTAATTAAAACATATTAAGTAAAATTTTCTTTCTATCAAACTAAGATAAGCAAATGAAAACATAGAATGAAAAAATACATTTGCTTGTCAGCTTAGACCTTAATGGAAGAATATATAAGAGAGAATAAAGGCATGATGATTATTCAAGCATTTATTCAATTTTACGAACTAAATCAGAGAATTAATTAGACCTGAAACAGTAACGGTACATTGAGCTTTATAAAAAAAATTATAATTATGACATTTTAGTTCATTTTTAACTTTAATTTTTAAACCCCACCCACTAAAAATAAATTTTTATAATTTTATTTTAATACAAAATTTGAAAGGCTAATTTAACTATGTTCAGTACAAAAATTTGAAATGGCTTAAATACCTTTGGTTTAGGTAGGAAAAATTGCTCCAAAATCTTATATATATATATATAAAGATATTATACACCCAAATTCAAATTGATTTTTAAGACTTGTAATAAAAACATCCCTTTTTACATTATGATAACTAAAACATCTCTAATTTTTTTTCCTATTGAATAATTTATAATTATTTATCTTTATATAATAGATTAAAACACTAATAAATTAAAATGCTAATTTATTATTTGTTTAAGAATATTCTTATTTTTCATATGTAATTAATTTAATATTAATATGGTAATCTTTATATATCTTTATATATATAAATAAATTAATATAGAATTTGCATTAAAATTTATTTTCAGAAATAGTTTAATATGATATCTTTATTTTGTAATCTAAACTACTCAGATATATATTATTGTATTTATTTGAAATGTTTATTATAATATTTATATTAAAATAAATATTTCAAAAAGATACAATAATAGATTAAAACTATTAAGAATCTCTTTTATTTCCTATTGAATGATTTATAATTATCTATATTTATATAATAGATTAAAATACTAATAAATTAAAATGATAATTTATTATTTGTTTAAGAACATTTTAAATCAATATTTGATTTAATAGATAATGCTCAAAAATTAAATTTATTGGGCAAGTCTTTTTAATCAAGACTACTAATATATATTTTCTTAATCAAACTTTATTTTAAATTTTAATATATATATATATATTTGAAATTTTTATTTTAAATTTATTTCAAATCTTTATATCTTTATATATATTTTTATAATCAATCAATAAATTTATTTTTGAAAACAATTTAATATAAAATTTTGACAAAAAATTTAATATTTATAAAACCCAAACAAAAACTCTAAAGAATCCAATTTAAAGCTGTTGAAACCTTAACGTCGCCTATTAATGATCCTGAAACCTTATAAAATATTTCTTTTATATATATAAAGATAAAGATTTGAATCTTTATATATATATATATATATATTTGGAATTTTTTGTATCTTTATTTATATTTCATAATCAATTAATAAATTTATTTTTAGAAACAATTTAATATGAAATTATTGATAGAAATAATTTAATATTTACGAAACCCTAATGAAAACACCAAAGAATCTTATTTAAAGTTGTTGAAATTCTAATGTCGCTGATTAATGTCCCTAAAACCCTACAAAACTTTTTTTCTACATACATACACAAATCTGTATTTTAAATTTATTTCAAATCTTTATATATTTACCTATATTCTCGTTCAATCAATAAATTTATTTTTGGAAACAATTTAATATGAATTTATTGACAGAAACAATTTAATATTTGTGAAACCCTAACGAAAACCTTAAGGAATCATATTTAAAGCTATTGAAACCTTAACATTGCTAATTAGTGCCCATAAAACCCTACAAAACATTTCTTATATATATATAAACATAAAGATACTATTTATTAGACTATATACCAATAGATTATATACTATACTATTATAATATGTACTTTAAATACAATATAAAACCATTATTTAATATATATAATTAGCTTTTATAATCATTTGGAGGTAATCAATATAATCAGTTTTTATTATACAAAAATTCAAATTGATTTTATAATTTTTGAATAAAAAAATATTGATTTTACAATTTAATGCTTACGAAACCCTAACAAAAACTCTAAAGAACTCTATTTAAAGCTACTAAAATTCTAATATTGCCAATTAATGTTCTTGAAACTCTACAAAACCTTTCTTTTATATATATATATATATATATATATATATATACATGAGATAATTGCAGACATTTTGCCCCCCAAATATGATTAATGTGAGAATTTAATTTTTATTTAATAGTAAATTTTTATTAACTAATTTAAAATGTAATGTAAGTATTATAATTTGTTTAAAATAATATAAACATATAGTCATGTTCTTCCATTCTTTTTTAACTCAATTTTCTTCTCACATCTCTATTTTTTTTCTATCACCCTAGTTATACTATATTATTTAATATTATAATTGATACATTATTTTCTAAATTTAAATAACAAAATTTAATATTAAGATAATAAATACTTAATATTAAATAAAAGTTAATATTAAATTATATAAACTTATTAAATTGTACACATTTATAAATTTAATTAAATAAATTATAAACTTATATATTAAATTAAATTATGTGTATTCTAAATTAAATTTATTTAAATATTTAATCAAATTATATAATTTATAAATTACTAAAATTTAATAAATTTATACAATTTATGAAATAAAAAGTATATAATTTAGAATACACTGAATACATAGAATGTAATTTAATTTATATAATTTAATATTTAAAATTTTAAATTATTTTAATTTAATAAATTTACACAATTTATCAAAAAAATAAATATAATTTAGAGGGTTAAATATGTTTTTGGTCCTTCAAAAATATGACATAATTGGTTTTAGTCCCCATTTTTTTTTCTTGAATAAAGTTTTTCAAATATTAAAAATGTCCTAATTAAATTCCTATGCTAAACTCTATTTAACTTTTCTGTTAAATGATGGTCAAATCAGTTTCCATGTAAAATATTCTACTACCTAAAGTGCCAATGATAATTTTTAATAAAAAATCGTGTAATTACTTTTGTTTTAGAGTTAAAAAATTCATGGTTTAGGGTTAAGCATGTAATAATTTTATTTAAAAAGTATGTTACTAATTTGACCAAGACATAACAGTTGACATGGACAGCCACATCAACAAATTAATGGTGACTGTGATGTTGATATGACCAGCATTTAACAGAAAAGTTAAACAGAGTTTAGCACAGGGATCTAATTAGGACATTTTTAATATTTTAGGGACTTTATTCAAGGAAAAAGTTTTCTAGGAACTAAAACTAATTCTGTCATATTTTTGAAAGACCTAAAACATATTTAACCCTAATTTAGAATGTATAGATATATAGAATTTAGTTTATAATCCCCCTATATATATTAAATGAGAACAACTATCTTGAACGAGAGCGTTTTTAGTTGCTATTTTTCAACGAAAGCATTTTTAGTTGTCATTTTTTAACAAAAGCGTTTTTAGTGATTTTTTTTATCCTCTTATATTTTTCAATATCTTTAGTTCTAAATTGAAATGCAATATTTTTTTTAAAAGAAAATTTCAATAATTAAAAATTAACATTGTATTACAATAATTGTTTATAATAAATTTAAAATATAATTTGTATGTTCAAAAACATTTATTTATTACAAATTTTAATTATAATAAAATTTATATATTCATAAACATTTATTTATTATAAATTTAATTTATGTAAAATAATTATTTATTCTGTGCAATGCATAGATTAAAATACTTGTTTAATTTATAAATTTATTAACTATTTAATTGAATTTAATTTGGAATACACATAATTTAATTTAATTTATGAATTTATAAATTTGTATAATTTAATAAATTTATTATTTAATATTTATCTTAATTTTAAAAATTTAATTATTATAATATTTGATTAAATAATCTAATATAAAGGGTGATAGAAAAATAGTACAAAAATGAGAAGAAAATTGGGTGAAACAAGAAATAAAAGAAAAAGTGAGTGTATGTTTATATTATTTAATAAAATATTATAATACTTACATTACATTTTAAATTAAATAATAAAAATGTAATATTAAATAAAAGTTAAATTCACACATTAATCATACCGGGAGATACATTATGTGCAATTATCTCATATAGTAATATTATATTAAATATGTGTTTTATCATATATTTGAAATATGTAAATTGGTTTAGTGGTTAAGGATTCTTCTTTGTGCAAGAGATCATGAGTTTTATTCCTTCCACCTAACAATTTTACCATTTTCTAGATCATATATTTTATTGCCATGTCATTGTTACATCAACGATCCATGTCAGCGTCCACATGTATTGCGATGTCTGTAATCCACGTCATCACCAATAAGCTACGTCAACTGTCAACGTTTGACCATGGATTGTCAACTATGGATAGGATCAAAATTGTGTAATTTTAAAAATTAAGAGACTAAATATTCACAATTAAAAAAAAGGAAACCAAAATTGCGGATTGAAAATTATAGAAAAACGAAAAGTACAATTTAGCCTAATTTTTACTAATTTGCTTCGTTGGGTCCTCAAGACGCATAGATTCAATGCATTTCTTGGTAATTATTTTTTTTGGTATAGCCATCCTTGGTAATTTATCCCTGCATCTAGTTTGGTTGGTGCAAAAGAATGTTGTTTTGTAGTTGGGCCAGCTTACCCAAACCCACGCAATTTGGGTAGTTACATTGTTTGAGCCTTGTCCATCCAACCCAATTGTTGCTAAGAGGAGAAAAGCAGATTAGCTATTTGGGCTGAGATTTTTTTCAAACGGGCTTTGATTTTCCCACATCCTTCTTCATCTTTCCACTATTCAATTTTTTGTTGTTTATTTTTTTGACCAAAAGGTCTTTGACGAAAACTTATTTCTATTATGTAGTGTGTTGAGAATGGGGTATCAATTCACAGTTGTGCTAATTTTTTTTCGTAAAAAATTAATACAACAAAAACTTGTTTTAGTTGTATTATTTTTTTTCATAAAAATTTAACAAAATAGATTGACAACCCTTGTGTCAATAAATTTATTTAAATATATAAATTATATTTTAAATTTATTTAAAATTATATTTTATAATATAATATTATTTTTAACTGATGATAATTTCTTTTAAAATAATCATTGAAATTTAATTTATAAATAAAGATAAAATAGATAAATTAAAAGGGGTAGTCAGTTAAGAAAATCAAGTATACAGATAAAAATAAAAGTGTTGGTTTGAGATGATTGATAGATAAAATTTTTAGGTAGTTGCGGGAATAATGTGCAAAATACACATTTAAGTATAGAAGAGAGATAATGTTGAGAATGTTCAATTGAGAAAATAAAAAATGAAAATCTCATTTTCTAATATGTATATTCTAATTGATAATATAAAAAACAAATATTTATTATAATAAGAACTTAAAAAACATAATTTTTATTGAATTTCCTTTTTTTAAGTAACAATGATCATAAGATACTCATTAATATTTACAATAATTATCCATGTAAATAATGTAGTGTAACACATTTTTTTTGGGTTAGCACACAATTAATATTAGTGAAGGGATTTAGGTATATTCAGTGAACTTTTAAGTATATATCATGAAAGCTAACAACTAAAAGTTATTTAATATCTTATTATAAAACTATCAAGCACATATATCAATTTGTACTTGTTCTAGCTTAATCATTGGTTTCGAGTCTGAATTCTAAGTATATAGCTAGAGGTGTCAAAACGGGCTGCCTGACCTAGCCTAGCAGGCTAAGGCGTGGAACAAGCTGGGCAAGCTGGCCTAATCTTCTTATGGGCTACATTTTCGCTAGCCCAACCTGGCCTGTTGGCCCATTGGATTGGGCCAAATTGGCTCCTCTTTTTTGCCTAATTTTATTTAAATTTTACAAGGAAAAATAAAAAATAATATCGAGCCAAATTGGCCCTTTTTTTGGCCTTTAAATTTAAAAGCCTAGCCTGGCCTGACACACCAGGCTATTAGGTTGAGCCAAATTTGATAGCTCTATATGCATTTGCGTTAAACACTCAAAGGAAAAGTTTTATTGCCCATAGTGGTCCCACCTAACTCAAGCAGAATTGTGTCTAGTGAAGGATACTTGTGGCCTATACCAAAAAAATCTTATTATATAAATTTAAAAATCAAAGTATTATGAGAATTAAAAAAACTTAATCGCACATTTGATCTTTATTATCATTATTTCTAACGTTTGATCTCCACAAAGGAAGAAAAATGCCAATAACGAAAAAGAAAGAATTAAGAATCAAGAGAATATTGTTACTTGAGATGAGTCGAAAGAGAAAACGTGCGAAAAGCCTCCGTAAGTGTCCCATTTTAATTCGCTTTGATTCTTGCTAGCTTAAGGGAGTTGATAACATCACCGACTATGAGTCATTGGCTTTTATGCATACACCAAAGGTCTTGTTCTAGGAAATTTTAGCCCCCGTCGCGGGTGCGTTCTTTTTTGCTGGGTTCTAAGGCCACGCACTTTTAGTTCTTATTATGCATAAAGCTTGAATGGGCAACAATGGGAGGGGTTACATTCGGAAGAAAACATTTAGGTTTTCGTTCTTTGGTTTTGGAGAGATATTGGCAAGTTTTATGGTGTTTGTGCAAACAAAACGTCTTCGTGGGAGAATGGTGGGGTTTCGAATAAGTCAAAGTTTTGAGGTGTTGTTTTGGGAGGGCAAGCTCTCCAGGAAGGGTTTGGGCTGTCAAAATGTGTCGCTAGGCTCGATGAGCCAAAAAGTGGAAAGTAGGTCTACCTGGGCTTATGTGTGGAAGTTTGGTGGTGAACAGAATTTTGTATTTATATGGGCCATGGATTTTCTGGCCCAACGAGTTGGGCCAAATTGGTTCATTTTTTTTTTCATTAATTAACTTATTTTTATAAGAAAAAAATAAAAAAGTACCAGGTCAAATAGGTTTGGTAGCTTTTGGGCTAGGCCCAACTTGGCCCGTTTAGTCTTGTCAAGCAAGGCCAAATTAGCTCAATTCTTTTCAGGCCTCAAAATAAAGAGCTCAACTGGGCTCATCGAGCTAGGTTGAGTCAATTTTGATAACTTTAGACGAGCTGTGATTATTGGTAATGACAGGTTTTCTAGTGTTTGTGCAGAAAAAATGTTACTGTGGGGGAATGGCGGGTTTTCTAGTAAGTCGAAGCTTCTCTCTAGGGAGGATTTCGACGAATGGTGATTATTCCAAGGTACGATGGTGGTGGTGGTGGATTTTCTAGATTTTGTGCGAACAAAACGTCCTTGTGGGGAAATGGTAAGGTTTCAGGTAAGTCAAAGCTTTGCAATGTCTTTTTAGGAGGGGGTTCAAGCTCTCTAGGAGGGTTACAAAGAACGGTGTTTATTCCATGGCACGATGGTGGCAGCAATGAATTTTTTGGTGTTTGTGTAGACAAAACGTCGTTGTGGGGGAATAACGAAATTTCGGGTAAGTCAAAGCTTTACAGTGTCTTGTTGGGATCCATCTGTCCAGTGAACTTGAAAGGTGAAAGTTTGGTACTGAATAGAATTTTGTATGTATATACTATTTGGCTATATGATATTTTGACTTTCAACGGAGCTATCATACAAGTCACTTTCTCCATATGAGACACATAACTAAGATTTATTAGTTCTTTTTTGTAAATTGAAAAACTCATCTACATGTCATGTACAGATTCATCGAACGATAGACACATGGTGATCGTGGATCATATATACAATAATTTCTCTTCTCTAGTACTATTTTGAACATATTTTTTTATTATTGACTGAAATTTATTAGAAATTACAAAATTTTATAGGTCATACTTCTTATTTAATGAGTCTCATTTGTGATTTTATGGTTTTTTCCATAAATTTCAACTAATAATCAAAAATATATTAGTAGTATGTTGCTAGGTCTTCTAATTTTGTAAACGACCTTTAGAGAGAGAAAGAAAATTTTGCATTTGAAAAACTAAAATAGTAGTTCTATGTCCATATAAGATGAACATAGAGTGATGATATATAGATATCTTTATACACAAACACCTTTTTTGGTATAGAAAAGTGCACACACACACACACGCGCGCGCGCGTATAGTTTTAATAGTAAATATTACATATGTCCTACTTAAATGCAAATCAATTGAAGTCTATTTATGTTATATGATTTTGTAGTATCTTTCTTCATATTTTCTCATGCCAACACTTTTACATTGTTCAATCTTTTTCGTTCTCTATTCTTATGTAAGACCATTGACTTTATTTTATGGTGATTTTTTATTCTGTGTTAAGTATCCAAGTTACTTTACATGCATCCTTTATTGATGATTTAAGAATAATTTTTCAATTTAATTGTAGCAATTTTTTATTGATTTATTGATTTATACTTAAGTAAAGTGCAGGCAACGAGTGGAGGTATAGGTATATAAGTACCTAGCGAATACGGGAATGGATATTAAAGTTGCTACTCGCATTGGTATAAGGGCAGGTATGGGAATTTTTTCAAATGCGAGTATAGGAATGGGTACCATTATACCCTACCCAGACTTTACCCATTGTCATCCCTACATATAACTGAGATTTATTAGTTCTTTTTTGTAATTTGAAAAACTTATTTACATGTCACATAAAGATTAATCGAGACAATAAATTTGTGGTGATCTTGGAGCATATATACAATAATTTCTCTTCTTTAACATTATATTTGTTGGGAATACGAAGGGGTAAAACATCAGGAAGAACTCCATTAATGGGTCATGAACCAAGCACACAAGTGTAATTGACACCATATCCAATCCAAAACCTTAAGGTATTAGGTTTGTAGGTGCTTCTCACTTATATGTTGCTCAACTTGTTCATTCCTACTCAATGTGAGACTTCATATTCACACTTGCACCCTAACAATCTCTTTCAAGTGTGAGTCTCTTTCACATGGTATGACTCCCTCTTAAGCGAAAGCCTTTTCCATCTAGGAGTAGGGGTGACAAAATGGGCTACTTGGCCCATTGCGGGCTATGAGCTACAACGTGCTAGGTCAAAAAGGCTTAAATTTAATTCAGTCTTCTAAATTAATGCCTAAGCTTGACCCTATGCAGGTTGCGGGCTTTTTAGGTTGGCTTGACATTTTTTTATTTTTTGGTTGGCTTTTTTTAAATTTTTTTCCCAAAATTCAATCTTGACAATTATCGTGATAATTATTTTTACTGACATATTTATTTTAATGTAATAAATAAAAGATAAATAATTATTTTATTCTATTATTACATTTAAAATTTTTAAAATTGATAATATAACAATTGTTGTGATTGTTTTTAATATGGAAAGCGCTTATATATTATATATTAATCCCATCTATCATTTTATAAAAGTTACCGTGAATCAAAGATATCAAATAAAATTCACATGCTATTAACTGAAGATATCAAATCAAATTCACAAATATCAAATTCAATAATATATATACATACATATATATGTATATGTATATGTATACATACAATTGCCTAGCGGGCCAATTGGGCTTGGGCCTGGCTAGCCCGAAATTATACCAAAAAATTTTAGTATATTTTATTATAACTATACATATTATATTATTATAATATAATAAATGTCAAAATAAAAATTTTTCTTAAAAAAAAAAGGTGTAACCTGTAACCGTAAGTCCGTAACAGAGTGAAGGTGTCCAGGCCCTAAAATTGTTCTTTCTTTCTCGCGATATTATGCATAAACACGAGTATCTTTAGTCTAGCAAACTCTTGCCCCAAAACACATTAGGGGCCACCTCCAAATGGAACATATGAAAAGGGTGTAGGCCCTGGCCATTCAAACTTTGAAGCATCAAAAGTTTTAGGATTCGAGAAGAGTGCTGGATCCTTGTTTGATGAACTAGTGTTCTAATGCAGTTGTCAAAAAGGATCATATATGACATGATCAACATGAGACAAGGTTCTCTCCTTTTAGCATACATGCGCTTGTTTTAAATATTAAGTGAAAAAAAATGTAGTCTATGCTTTTTAATTTAGTCTTTTACTTCTGTGGTTAGTTGATAATTACTTAGTATGACAACATAAAAATAATAATTTAATTTTAAATATTTAAAATAATTTTTTACAAACGATTAAATACAATAGAAAATAAAATTAATCAGTTTTAAAAAAAAGCAGGCTAAATTGGCTCGGTAGCCTGATGGCTCGTAAAGGGCCGAGCTGGGCTCAAAAAAACAAGGCCTGCAACGTGACGGTCTGGGTCTGGCCAACTTATTTAAATGGCTCGTGCGAGCTAGGCCAACCTGAACCATTTGACAGCTCTATGAGCAGCAATGCGAAGGAAGGAGGAGGTTTACTTTAGTGTAATGTAGCTTGAAATAAAAGAAAAAAGGATTTGACCTAGACTTAGTGACATAATCAGTAATTTTATTTAGTCTTACTCTTAATTCTTAAACTTTTCTTAGTCACTCAGCAAAATTAAATAAAGAAGCGAGTAGCCCATGGTCCGACCAGGCTAGCCTGACCAAACCCGTTTATGACACGGGCTTTATCAAATAGGGCTAAAAAGGCCCACATTTTATTCGAGCTCAAAATTTGAAGCCCAAACCCTATAATTTATTGGGCGAGTGCAGGCTAGCCCGATGAGCCTAGCCCATTTTTGCCTATCTAGGAGTATTCATGATGGCCTTTAAAGCTCAACCATTGCCACCAATATGCTTTAGATACTTGCACCGACTTTGATACTACTTGTTGGGAATACCAGGGGGTAAAACACTAGGGAGAAACTCCATCAATGGGTTACGAGCCAACCACACACGTGTACTTGACACTACATTTAACCCAAAACATTAAAGTATTAGGTTTCCGAGACCTTCTCACTTATATATTGCTTAACTTACCCACTCTTACTCAATGTAGGACTTCATATTCACACTTGTACTCTAACAATTTTGAACATATTTTTATTATTAATTGAAATTTATTAGAAATTATAAAATTTTATGGATCCTACTTATTTAAAGAGTCTCATTTGTGATTTTATGCTTTTTAATAACTTTTAACTAATAATAAAAAAATATATATAAAAATATATTAGTAGTATGTTACAAGCTGTTCTAATTTTGTAAACAGCCTTCGGAGAGAGAAAAAAAAAATTGCTTTTGAAAAACTCATATTGGGCTGTATAATTTCTTTGGTTTGCGTATCCAAGAACAAAAATGGGGAAACTAAATGTCGCATTAAAGCAAACTCACTTTGCAAGAGAGCTCGTTCAAAAGAAATACGCTTTCCGGTTTTGTAAGACTTATTTTGAATAATTGGGTAATTACAATACGATTATCAGACAATATAAGAATTGTACAAAACTTATTTTTAATATAATTGAATAAAACTGGCTTCACAATATCAATTCACTTATCTTTAATTTTAAGTATAGTTTATAGATATGAGTTTATCTTTATATTGGTTATAATTATAAATATGTTAGATTTACTTTTAATTATATATATAGGCGCAAACTGAATTTTAACTGTAGTTATAAATACATGTATAGAAGTCTTGATTGAATAGACAAACTTCATGCATTATGCTTTGCTACTCTTTTTTTTGGGTGTTAAAAAAAATTGACGGCAAACTCCTTTATTTATAGGAAAATGCTATAAAGTATTTTTAAGTATGATATTTATAAGAATAAGAATTATTGAGAAATGCTAATAACATGTTTTCTACTACACTCTTTCTTATTGAGTGAAATTCACGTGAATCTTATTAAATATGTGAGTTTTATTTTCCATTTGGTGGATCTCATTCTCAAATTAGTGAAAATCACAAAAATTTAACTAACAAAAAACAATGTATTAGGGGAAAAAAGTGTTAGGAAGTATATTGTTCTCATAATTATTTGATGTAATTAGATAATCTATTAAACCCAAATTCCTACTCACTTTGTATGTAACTTTTGAACTTATTTTAAGAATTTGATTTTTATGCATTGTCAATATAAAAGATTTTGCACTATCAACCAATCAAAATCATGATTGGTAGCTTGGTATAACTTTGAAGTAGTTATTATAAAAGTCAACAATCTTATCATTCATAGTGATTCGTGATTGGATCATAGTATAAAAATCCTTCACACAGGAAAACAAAAAAAAAAACCTTCACACTATCGGCACATAGACTATTTACTCCTTATTTTAATATTTAAGATTTGAAGTTATTAATTAAATTTGATATAATTATTATTTTTTTATAATTAGGTTCATTATGCTTAAGATCGACTTTTTTTATACATTGATCGATTATTATTTTAGAGTTTTAGAATTATAAATATAAAGATAAATTATACCTATCATAAAAAAAAATATTTGAGTAAATTTTTAAGTATAATAAATATAAAATTCTAGTTTTCGTTTTAATTTACATTATAGAATATAATTTTTTTAAAATTTAATATACATAAAATTGTACATAACATAGAAAAACATACTACCAATAATGGGGTTGAGTCTAGTGAAAGAAATTGGTTACCACAACATAGTGAATTAGGGTTCAAATTCTTGTAAAAGAAGTTTTTGCATCTAGTATCTGACGACTATACCTTAAAGAGGATTGTCTCTAAAAGAGACTATATGTAAAAAAGAAAATAGAAAAACACACTAGCTACTGGGAAAGTTTTTTAGCATAGAAAAGATTATCCCGACAAATCCTATTCATTTTAAGCAACTCTAATATCGAGTTTTACTGAATCAATATTTCAAACACAACGAAAGATTATTCCAAAAAACAAATATAGTACAAGATAAAAATACATTGATGATATATAGATATCTTTATATATCACACACCCTTTTTAGCATAGAAAAGTTTAGCTAAAAAGAAGATACGTCCCCTTGCAAGATTAGAAAAAACCATCAATCTCAACTAGGATTTATAGTGAAATTTACATATCACCTACTAACAGAAAACATTTGAAAACCAAACCAAGTCACAATTAATGTAAGCAGAAAACTCGACTAAATGTGTCAATCTTTGTTAGTTATATATCAAATATTTTAAGCAACTTATTATTTTTTTCTCTTCTTATCACATCATATTATCTATTATATATATATATATATATATATATATATATAATAAAGACCATTTCCAAGGCAATACAAAAGAAGTTAGGTGGCCCTTTTGGCACCGTAATTAGAGTGGCAAAATAGGTTCTAACATTGTTTAGCTCACTATCAACCAATAAAATTTTTATACTATCAACCAATAAAAGTCAACAAACTTATTATACATGATAGTTTGTGATTGGATGATCATATAAAATTATTTTATACTATCAGTATATAAGTTATTTTCTTATAGCTTTATTACTATACGAATGTTAATAATTTTAATTTTCAATATTTCATTTATTTAGATAAAATCTTATATTAATCCAATTAAACCATATGAATTTGCTCTTTGTTAATAAAGTTAACATAAGATTTCATTTAATAATATAAAGTAGCAATAAAAAGTGTAAAAAAAATATTTTAGTTTTTTTCCCACGTGTAACATATTGAATCAATGAAAGCCTTACGTTAAAGACCTGTTTATATCACTTTTTTTTTTGTTACAATCATCTTTGCCTCAGTTGAAAGAGGGTCTTTTGTACTTATATGCTCTTATTTTGAGGGAAGCAACCTCCACAAACAAAATAAAATAGTAGAAAAAACAAGACTTAATTCATGACATGTTTTTTGTTATCTGTATTGGTGTAGTATTTCTTTTTATAACCATGTTATAGGTGTGAAGTATTTACCTACTTTGTCGGTGATATATATATATATATATATATATATATAACTCTGCAACTAATTGATAGCTATGCATAACAAGCCGTAAGGGATTTTTTACTAAATTGCTACAACAAACTATAATCATCTCTAATTGTTGTTCCCATAATACCCTTACGGTCGTATCCTTCATCCACTCCAGCTTCAGGCTTGGCCCATAACACTTTCTCTTTGTTTTTATCAAATGATTTGAGATACCCCAATTATTTTATATCACTTTTTTTATACACCAATAGAAAAAACGTCCTTTTGCGCTTATATACTTTATGTTTTCATCAAATAGTTTGACATTTTACATGTAAGAAGTTTTGATGCAAGACAAATATTGTTCTTATGTTTAACAGTGGTTTATGAACTTTAAGAGCAGCTTTGAACCTGCACATTCATTTCCACAATTTATTTTTACGTACATGAGTATAGGACATTTGCGTATCACTCGTCTGATATTCACCAAGGGGGGAAATAACCAAAACAAAAAATTTACGGGGGAAAATTACGCTTCTCTCTCTCTCTCTCACAATTACACAACCTCAACTGCTGTGCAATGCATATTGGGAAGCTTCTCTAGCAGATCAACAGTCAACATGGATGCCCTTGGCCTTGGCTTTGACACTGGCATTGGCATCTTCTCAGAATACCCCATTGAAAGGGAGGTCGTGGAAGTGTTCCTTTCACATGGACCTAACCACTTAGCTTGCATGTACCTATGCTTCCTCCATGGCCCCATGTGCATTTTCTTTTCCTTCATGCACCTTTTGGCTGCCATGCACAATATCTTGATTAGGTTGCTCAATCTCTCCACCTTCCCCACAAACACCTCTGGCAGCCTCCGAACAAGTCGGTTGTAGTCCTCACTTCCTCTCGCCATCTCAAACTCTCCTCGGAAATTCAGCTCTACAATCACCCTCACCTCCACCTTCTTTGTATTGTCTATCACATCCAAAAAATTGTGGTCCCCTGCACATAGTTTTGATAGTAAGATTAATAAACTTATGATAATAAATTTTAAATTTAAATAGTAAAATTGTCCTAATTTAGTTTCCCATGTTTTAATTTGGAGACTCATTTTTTTAAGTACACCTACCACCCAATATATAATTTGGTAAGAAAAGTTGAAAAAACGTTTTATATCTTTTACTAAATGTCTCTAATATTTTTGGTTTTAATGTAATAAACATTTTTATTTTTTTAATCAATTTGACAGAGACAATCTTTATCCACTAGTTCGAATCTTATGCATACTGTCCTATAGCTAAAGTGTTGATAATAATAGTTTACTCATAATAATTTTTTACATAGTCTAGTTATAATTTGACAGGGACTTTTCCCAGGTGGTATAAAAAGGGGATAATGTAGTTTAGTACAAAGATCTTATCTTAAGAACCACCAAAGATATCTTTTTAATTTCTTAAAAGGACAACAAACAGGAAAAGATAAGTGATTGGAATTACGGTGAGTACCTGATGGAATATCCGGAGAGCTTCTCCATTTTGTTTTGCAAATAGCACTACTATAACCTGCTTTCTGAAGCCGCTTAGAAACTTCTCTCATTAAACAGTTTCGGCAAGTAGTGGCAGCCATCTGTCTGCTACAACCACACACGGTTTCCGCACTCTGTATTTCCTGAAGCGCTTCTTTGGTGGCATCCCTTATCCGTGACTCCAAAGAACTAGTTCTGCATATAGTGGCCTGCAATATATTGAATCCCACTTGGTCAAAACAAACAAATTAAACATAACAATTTTTTTTACTTTGCTGATAAAAAAAAAAGAAAAGAGTAAGCTTTTGGGACAAAGGGAAAATCATATAAAACAAATAAAACAAAGTACAAGTTTCTTCGCTGTACCATAACAAATTAATTTAATTTTTAATTTCCTACATGTTTTTTTTTCAAAAATAATCTTGTTCGAAATAAGGTTTGAAACCTTGATTTATCATATTGTGAGACTAATATCTTTAGTTAGACTCAATTCCATTCAGTGAGAAATCAATTTAATTGAAGAAGCTATTGTGTTGATTAACTAATTAATTACCTGCAAAACCTGGTGTTGGTTGTCCCAAAAGTTTCTATTCTCCTCGATGGTGTCACTGTGATCCTTGTCCGCCTCGTCTTCATCAAACTCCATTTCATTGGGATGACCACACTCGTCGCTGCTAGCACTTTGAGCAAACAACGTTTCTCCATCGTCGAGAAATTCGAACTCAACGTCGGCAACACACGTGTCACGGTGCTCGTCGAGAGCGTCGGGGATCAGCTCCCGGTGGCGAGTGGCCAGAAACCTTGTGACTCTTGCTGCGGCCATAGAGGTTCGGCCCATGATTAACGTTGTCAAATGTCTATGTTATTTGACTCACATTTGGATCATATTTTTAGCAGTGGCTTTTTATGCCAAAGTTGGTGAGGGGTGGGACCCGGTGGGGCCCACTTGGTCCCTGCCCGCCGCGCACATGAGGGTGAATTCTGGCAGCCAATGTGGTTGCGCTGGATTGGATGATTCAGATCTGACCAGTCATGTAAATCCAGTCAGACAGCGAGGATCCACGTCTGTTCAGTACTATAATTCCAAACCTACCCAGTATCCCAATCATATTCATATGGATATACTCGAATATTCACATGTCGTTGGCATGTATTATTTTTCTGTGGCTTAACAAACAAGTAAAACTTAACAAACAATGTCTAGAACAAAAAAAAAAAAAAAGTAAACTTAACAAACAATGTAGTATTTTCAAAGGTGTAACGATAAACAAAATAATTCTTTATTTATTTTAATAGAATTATTTTCTTATACACAATTAAGATTCAAGTTTCCATTAACGTACTTAAGACACAATATTATTTATAGCCATAAGCAACAGATACATTATTTATTACAATATTTTTTATTGGTTTCATTTTGATACTGCCTCCGTTTTTTTTAACTGTCATTTAATTTTTTATACACAAATCAAGAAATGAATTAAATTTTTTTGTTTTTCATAAAATAGTTTTAAAGTTTTTAATTGTACCCTTTCTCATTTCTACTCTATAATAAATACATACTAGTTGTAAATGTGTAAATTAATTAAAAATTAAATAAAAATTAAAGGTATAATTGACAAATAAGTAATTAATGTTATCTTAAACTTTGAAAATGAAAGATAAAAAAAAAATCTAAAAAAATGACACATAAAAAGGAACCAAGGGAGTACAGTATTGGTGTAAAACTTTTTATATTATTAATTAATTAAACAAAATATTATGTATGATTTTTAAAGTAATTTTCATAAAATCAACCGTTTTTAATAATGTGACGAATCATAGTTAATTAATAGTATAAATTTTTTATACTTTTAATATATTTTAATTAAATTCATTTTTTTTAACAAAATAATCATAGAAGGACTTTTTTATACTAGACTTCAAATGGAGGTAAGAGATTGTCATAACATCATCGTTTGGTAAAACATAGAATCAATTCTTCTTACCATGCATGATACATATATTGAATTTAATTGAAATATATTGACAAGATAAATATTTTTTGTACTGTCATTTAATATATTATAATATATGATCAGTTTATTAATTTTTATAAAATCTTTTTAAAATTCATAATTTGAATAATTTCTAATTAGTTGCTAATGTTAAAATG
The DNA here is from genome assembly GCA_004329165.1 of Spatholobus suberectus. Taxonomy (NCBI): domain Eukaryota; kingdom Viridiplantae; phylum Streptophyta; class Magnoliopsida; order Fabales; family Fabaceae; genus Spatholobus; species Spatholobus suberectus. The sequence goes on along the minus strand of CM014729.1, from coordinate 10,021,944 downwards.
TTTATGCTAATAGGATATAAAAAGCAAACTCTATCTATATTTTATATAAAAAGAATAGTCTAGTGCTTTTGTCATATTGATTCAGAACATTTGTTATATGAATTTTGACATTATCATTGGTAATAATCGACACACTTTTAATTATATCATTAATATTTTTAAAATTTTCAAGACTATTAATTATTATATATTTTTTTTTTTTACTTAATTACTTCTTAAAGTTTATCTCTTTCTTTTCACCATATTACTTTACATTTTTTTCCTATCTTTTTCTTAAAATTTATTCATTTCAAAAGATGTGGAAATATATCAATATTTTTTATTTTTATTTTTTCTATTTTCATCAATTATTTTAAATTATATATATTAGTTTTTTTCCAACATTTTACTACTGCTTTTAAAAAAATCTTGGCTTAATTGCACTTTGTGCACTCTACTTTTATCATTTTGTGAATTTTGTAACCGTATTATTTTTCTCACATTTTACCACCCTATTTTTGAAATATTACAATTTTGTCTAATCATCAACTGTTTATTAAATAAAATTTGTAAAATTGGATAAAATTCGCAAGATTTCAAAACTAGGATGGCAAAATGTGAGAAAATAAACACGGTGATAAAATTTGGGTGCATAAAGTACAATTAAGCCAAAAATCTTAAATTAAATGATAAATTAGTAAAACACCACACACACACCCACACACACACACACACACACACACACACACACACACACACACACACATATATATATATATATATATAGATATATTATATGTGAAATGTTTTACGAATATCATAAAATTTCTTAAATTATTGATATAATATTATTTTAATATAAATTTTATTATTCATACTCATTTTACAAATTTTAATGAAAAAAAATCGAATAGCTTATATTTAATTTAGTTTTTAATGTTTAAGCAATATATTTTAATTTTATATGTCAAAACTAACACATTTAATATAAATCTATCTTATGTGTGTGTGTAATATTGACAATATTTAATTGAGAGAGAAGGAAAAAAAAAGAGTCTCAAACTCTCAGTTATCAAGTTATATATTCTCATTTATAATATAAAAAAATGCATTTATTATAATAAGAACTTAAAAAACATATTTTTTTTCAATTTATTTTTTTTATAAAAGTAATCATAAGATACTCGTTAGTATTTGCAATAATTATCCATATAATTAATGTAATGTAACACAAGTTTTTTTTTTTTTTCAGTTAGAACACAAATTTAATATTAGTGTAGCTAAGAATTTGGGTATATTCAGTGGATTTTTAAGTATTTATTGTGAAAGCTAACAACGAGACGTATTACTTTTTATTTTTTTGGTAAAGAACGAAACGTTATTTAATACTATCTCGTTATATAAATTAAAATTTTAAAGTAACATGAAAATTAAAAAAAAAAAACTTAATTTCACATTTGATCTCTGTTATCATCGTTTCTAGAATTTGATTTCTTCATTTTTTCTATGAATTTAATTTTTTTACTATTTTAGTTGTATAATTTTCATCTATCTATTATGCTGTGTTTGGTAGGGAAGAGAGAAATAAAGAGAGAGGAAGTAGATAGAAGAGAAGAGAAGTAGATAAAAAAAAAGTAGAAATATAGGTTGTTTGGTTGGAGAGAAATAGAGTAGAAATTTACTTTTTAACTTTGAGAATTTAAAATGAAAAATAAAATTACTTTTATACCTTTTTTTATTGAATTATTTGTAAAAAAAAGTCGAAATGCAATTATACTACATATATTCAAATATTTAATTACCATATTTAAATATATGTTATCATATAGGCCCCATATATTGGAATATATGGCCTCCATATATTCAAATATGGTAATCCTACATTTGAATATATAACACTGTTGGAGGCAAATAAAATAAAAAAGCTAAGAATATTTAATGGAAAAAGATAACTTTTTCACATTTTTTTGCAAAATTAAGAGATCTAAATTGACGTGGAATCCACACTAATTTTAAAAATTTTGATGCTACTTTTACTCTACCAAACAAATAAAAATAATACATTTTTCTACACTTATTTTTTCATCGTTGCACTTTCGCGCTATTTCTTGTCTACCAAAGAGTTAACGTACAGTGGATGGACCAAATTAGGGGGGGGGGGAGGGGGGTGTTAATGTACCCCTATCCGAATCTTGTGATCGATGGGGCGGGACCGACGATGAATCGAGTGCAACGTTGCACAATCAGCAACGTGGAATTTAGATCTTATCCGATGGAACAATGGGTGGGGCCCATATACGTCTCTTATCAAAATTATTGTTTGTACCTGCTGAAAATTGAAATACGCGGCGTCTTGTGAATGGTTTTGGGGTTTTTTTCTGGAGACAGTGGAAAAAGATTCCCATCCATTCTAAGTCATAAATAATCGTGCGACATTCGTGGGCCACGAGAAGAGTCGGGGTGGGGCCCGCCTGGGGGACAAATTGGAGGGCTTCTTTGTAATTTTGCGTGGAACAAGTACAATAATTTTGATGCCCCACCTCGGACTTGTAGTCTATAGAACAGTAAAAGCACCCAACTGGATAAATATGCCTACAGGCTATATTATTATTATGAATCCGGATCCTGCAAAATTATGAGCCGTCAGATTAATTCAATGGTTTTGATTTTAATGTTTTGTTTAGATAAAGAAAGAAGTAGAAAAAAGAAAATAAGAAAAAATGAATAGAAAATAAGTAGATTTTTAAGATATTTAAATTAAAATAATAGGAAAAAAGTAGAAAGAGAAAGAAAGTAACTGTGTATTATAAAGACATATTTATCTTTAATAATATTTTTACATAATTCAAAATTAAAGAATAAATAAGTCATTTTAATTTTGTAAAGGGTTCCATAATTTTATTTACACTCTCCCTCTCAAAATCTCGTCACTCTCAAAGAAAGTCTTTTTAGCATGTGGGTCACACATTTTTTCTCTCTTCTTTCTCTTCTCTCCTCTTCCAAATAATTAAAAACTTTGTTCTTCTTATACTTTTTTCTTACACACTTCTCTCTCTCCAAATTATGCGAAGCAAACGATGCATAAAAGAAAAAAACGGCACACAAGAAAATTGAATGAATGCTCAATATTCCTTTGGCATTTAGATTTTATCAATTTTAATATAGAAATTAAAATTAAGACAGAGTAAAACTCTGAACTCCATAATAAAAATATTAAAAATTAAGTTTCATCATCTAATAATATAATAGATAAAAAATAACTACGAATTGATGTAAATTAAAATATATATCAAAGAATTAAAAAATTGAGAAAAAATGAAAAACTGAACTTTTTAACTATACTAATTTTAAATAGTTTGCTAATATTTTTTTTTATTATTTGATGATGAAATAAAATTTTAAATAGTTTGCTAATTACAATATAATTGATGTAAATAGTTTGCTAATATATTTTTAAAATTATATTTCATAATCAAATAATAATAGATAAAAAATAATTACAAATTGATGTAAATTAAAAATAGGCTTAATTATATTTTGTGCCATCCAACTTTAATCATTTTGTGGAGCTTGTCACAAAAAAAAATTCTCTCACATTTTGTCACTCTATTTTGTAATCTTGTGAATCTTGTCCAATTGTCTATTTTTCATTAAATGACAAACAGAGTGATAACGTGTCAATAATGAGTTAGCATTAAACATCCACGTCAATTTTTTTTTTTGAAAAAAAATTATAGAAAAATAAAATTTGTTTGAAAAAAATATCGGGTCTATGCTCCACATAACCTTATACCATAATTTAAATTATTTATTGTAAATCTAAAATATAATTTATATGGTCAAATTTATTTATTTATTATTATTTTTAATTATAATATAATTTATATTTTAAAATATATTTATTTATTATAAATTTTAATTATATAAAAAATATTTATCATGTCCAATATACAAGCTAAAATAATAGCAATAATATTTTTATTCTCAAATTAGTACAGTTAAGAAGTTCAGTTTTTTTTTCCTCAATTTTTAACTCTTTGATATATATTTTAATTTTCATTAATTCGTAATTATTTTTTATCTATTATTATTAAATGATGAAATATAATTTTAAATATTTTTATTATGGAGTTTAGAGTTTTATTGTCTTAGTTTTATTTTCTATATTAATATTGATAAAATCCGAATGCCAAAGCAATCTTGAGGCTTCATTCAATTTTCTTGTGTACCGTTTTTTCTTTTAAAATCAGAACCATTAATTAATCTAACGGCTTATGCTTTTGCTGGAGAGAGCAGCAGGGAAAACCATGCTTATTCATTTGATTTTTTATTAACATAAAATAAGACTTGCACTGTTTGATTTTTTATCTTTAATTTGTGTTATATGTAATCTTAATTTTAAAAATTATAAATTATTTTTAAAATTAAGTAAACTTAATTTTTTTCTTTAATTTTTTTACTTAAAATTCCTATATTCTCTTTTTTGTTTAAATATTTGAGATTTATAATAGATTTTAAGAGATAAATTAATTTTAAAAGATTTAAATTTCAAAATTTAGAAAATATTTGCTAAAATCTGAAAAAAATTATATAATATGATATTAAAATTTTAAGAGAAAAAATTTAGAATTTTCAATTTGAGTGTAATTTGATATTTAGTTTATAAATTTTGATAAAAAATTTTAATTAATTTAATTTGTGAATTTTTTTAGTAAAACAAGAATTTAAATTTTTTAAATAAAAATAGATTTACTTAATTTTAAAAAAATAATTAATTCAAATAATTTGCCAAAATTTCAATCATATATGATCTAAATTAAAGAGAAAAAAATACTATTAAATTTAAAATAATTTGTTTGCTTTATTTTAAAATAATTTTAAAGAGAAGACGGTAGAAGTTTCATTATAGTATAGTTTATAGCTATAAGTAAAAATGGATAAGAAAAAAAAAAGTAAAATATCAAGCAACATTTAAAAGTAGTATATTTGTTAGGAAAAATATTAACATTATCAAGCTTAATGTTAAATAGTTAAAAGTAAAAAAAATTGACGAGAAAAAAATATTAAATACGCTTTTATACTTTTAATATCGTAAATGTTTTCTAATAAAAAATTATTATTCGCAATTACTTAAAAAAGTTAAGAACTAACATTAATAAATCATATTCTTTGTTGTATTAGTTAAAATTTATCAAAACTCATTAAATGATATGCATTTTACTCCTTATTTAATGAATTTTATTCAGTATTTTATGAGACTACAAAATTTCAGTCAATAACAAGCATTATGTCAAAATGTATTAAGGACCATGTTATTAGCATCCCTATTTAAAGGTATGGACATGATTCACAATATAATATAAATATTGAGAAAAGTTAGAAATACATTCTTTTTGTTATATTATTTATTATTAAATATAATTTATGAAGATTCATGGAATTATATGATATCATCAAGTCCTTAAAAATATTAAAAGGCATAAAAATATTTTTTACATAAATTTATAATAATTTGATTATTTGATATTCTAAACTTTCAATATCCAAATTAATATTAAGTGATTTTTAAGATACTAAATAAATAATATGTATTTCTTTTTAAAACTCTCTCTGGTATTTCTTATAATAATTAAATTAGAAGTTTGGTTTGGTCATTTTTATCAGAACCAATCTAAAATGTCTCTTGTATTATTTTTTTCACAAAATACCCTTAATTTCTGAGTTCAATAAATATAGTAAGTAGAATACATTAATGACTTAGGTTCTTTGAGAGTCTAACTCTTTGTTATGTATAAAGAATATTTTGGGCATCTTACTTTGACTATTCACATCCATAGCCAATAAAAAATTAAAGCAATAATATATATATATATATATATATATATATATATATATATATATATATATATATATATTAATGATGAGAGAAATTAAAAGAATTAAAACTAATAAAAATATTTGAAAAAAAAAAAGAATAAGAAGATGTCTCATTTATGTTGGAGATAATTTTAGAAAAAAAAAAAATTTAGAACAAATTTAATGTTACTAATTAAATTAATTAATTTCTTTACTTTTGGTGAATTAGCTAATTAGGTGTTATAAAAAGTACCAGAGCAAATAACACATAAGATTTTATTGAGTTAAATATATTCTAATATAGATAAGAGAATGTGTTTAATATCATTATTAATAAATTATAAATAATTGATATTATAAAAATAAAATATTACATATTTTATAAACTCATACATAATAGAAGTAAGTGTACTTGTTAAGGAATCAATATATAGAAAGTTAGCATTTCTTTTTTTTAATCGTACCAACTACATTGTAGAAATAATCAAGTATGAATTTCAAACTTTAATTTAATTAATGGTGTGAAAACCATCTAATGATATATTAATATATTATTTAATAAATTTAATTACATTAATAATACACGAGATTTTTAACTTATTAAATGACACGTCAATACATTGTCAAATGCAAGTGTAATTTTTTCTTGTATTATTAATATAGCAAAAATAAATATTTGGTTCTAACTTTTAAATATAAAACATTGATTGAATCACCAATTTGGCCCTTCAAATTATAGGAGTTAGACAATTTGGTTCCTGACATTAACAAAATGATAAATAAGTCTCTAAAATTATAAATTTTCAATTAATTTAATCTATTCATTAGTTTTTTTTTTTTTTTACGAGAATCTCTTCATTAGTTGAGATCATACAATATAGTTAAAATAACTGAGTTGGACACGTTAAGTATCTGCGTCACATCCAAGCGTATTTAATTTATGTGTGAGAATTATTTGCCTGAAAATGAACTTAATATTAAATAATGTAAATATTAATTCAAAACTGCTATCATTTAAAAAAATATATTAAAAAGTTTACATTCAAACAAATAAACATTTTAAATTATCTGAAGTTTCCCTTAATTTATGTATAAATAAATAAACAATGATGTCAAATACAACAACTGCCCGTGCAAAAGCTTATTAGTTTAAAATTAACGAAAGAAGTTTTGCACATGATCATTCCAAGGAGAGAGAATAAAAGTCAAATTTTCAATATAACAATAATTAACATCCAAGTTCTATATAATTTTGTATTCTCGGGTCAATTTAGTTAACTGTAGTTTTGTAGTACAAATTGTAAGGGCACGAATATTATCTCAGTAATGTGTTTTACTATTTTTCTATTCTTTTCTTTTTCTTTTTATTTCCTTCTTATAAACCTCTCTCTAAACTAAAAAAGTTTCTTACAATTTTTGTAAGATAACTTTTGTTCTCCTTATCATTATTAATTGATAAATAAATTTAACATTTCTTAACGAGATTGATTCGTTGATAAGGGTGTGTTTGAAAATTAGTTTGATTCAACTAAACATCAATCTATCTTTGAGATTCCTTTTATGTTTGTGCACTGAAATTTGAAAAACTTCCGTTTAACGTGATCTAAATGAATTTCCAAACACACACTTTGTATTTAATGTTTAACAAATTAGTTAGTCTTTCATTTTGTTTACCTATATTGAGCAGCCTTTTTTCCAAGTCACCTCATGGCATGGAACTTCAATGTCAACCATAGGGTCCTGGAATCTAAACTGGCACTTGTAATATCAACCTATATGAGGTAAAGATGTTATTTGATAACCTCAAAAAAAGAAGAAGAAGAAGATGTTAGATAGTAGGAAAGTTGTTCTGAATGTTTAAAAACTAGTAATTTATACGTGTCTCGTGTGGATATCTTTAAATTTAAAAAAATTAAAAATATAGATTAATATAATTAATATTACACATGGTGAAATATGTATAATAAAGAAGAAGAATAAGATATATCTCCGTTCTTAGAGTAAATATCCTATTTAACCATATAAAATTAAATTAACAAGATACAAGTTTTAATATTGAAAAGAATATTATAAACATAAATTATTTAAATCAAGGTGTATTATTTGTATGTTTATTAGTTTTGTATAATGTGTCAAAATTTAAAAATTAAATTTAAACTAAGATTTATTAAGATTATAATAATTTTAAAATCTATTCTTTAAATTTCAATTCAAAATAAAACTAAAATTAATTAAAATTAGGAGATTAAAATATATAAATAAAAACAAAACAAGATACGTAATATAACAAAAGTCACATGACATAATAGAGGTGATAATACAATTCTTAAAAATCCTCTCGTTTAATATTAAATACTTAAATTTGGAATATAAAGGTGCATTAACCAACAAATATTTAGCTGAAGTGTTATATGTTTGATTCTCCTTAAATAGAGTCTCGAGTTTGATTCTAGTGTATTAAAAAAAAATTAGTTGAAACAACTAATTTGATCATGTTATACATGTTTTGACTCAAATAAGATTACTTTTTATGAAAAATACTTGTGGTTTAGGTCCAAAACGTACAGGTGAGGATTAATAAGGTATTTTGTGTATTATAAGATTGTTTAAAACAAAATACATTTAAAATTATAAATAAGATATTCATGCAAAACAAGTAGCATATAAAAATGTATAGATCAAAAGATTAAATATTTAATTGAAATTTAAACTATTAATTAATTTAGATAAATATAGAATTAAAAATGTATAGATTCATGTAAATATAAATTTAAAACAGGAAAATATTGAAGAGTAAAAAAATATATAAGATTATAATAAAATAAGAATTATTAATTTAGGTGGAATATAAAATTAAATAACCTAGAGAAGAAAAAATTTAAAATTATAAAAATATGCATAATTAGTCAGAAAGAGTGGAATTTGAATTGTTAAAAATGAAAAAAAGTTGAAAATAACATATGTTATTTAAAATTATTAAATTAAGATATTTACGATAATTTAATATTGTGAACACCTAATTTTGTCCACCATTCTTGTTATATATTTTATTTGTTTCCTTTTATTTATGTTGTTACCTTGTATATATAACCCAAACGCTTTAAATTAATACCGGTTCAATAACTCAATTTCTTTTATTTATTTATTTGTTTTGCTTATAGCAACACTCAATTAAAAATCTCATTTCTTACTATAATTCCTGTTACTTTCTCCTCTTTTTATGTTTATTTTAATTTAATTCAAAAATTTATCTGTTTCTTTGTTCTTTTATTACCAGACCTTGGCTATTGCTAGTCCATTTTTCTTGCTGGCTTCTATCAAGCCTTCTTTTTATAATAAAAAAAAAGTTTTATTTATTTTATTTTATTTATTTATTTATATATTCTTTCTTTTTCTTTTCCCTTTTGCCCTTTCCATTATTTTATCTTATTTTATTTTATTTTTTTATTATTATTTTTTTCTTCTGTTTCCTTCTTCGAAGCAGTCACCGCCTGCTCCTCTTGCAACACCGACTACCCACCCCTTCCTCTGCTGCAAGCTTCTCACCATGCCCTGCTCTGTAAATTGTCCTTTTTTTTCTTCTTCTATCATCCAATTTCCTTAATTACAGCTACAAATTGCATTCCAATCAACCATTTTTCGGATTAATTCAAGCAACCCCAGAACACATTTTTCACTCTATAAATACCTTTGCAGCAGATAAGAAAGGGGTTCCGGGGGAAAATTGAAAAAAAAATAAAAAAATAAAGGGTGGAGAAGGGAGCTACACCAAGAAAGAAAAAGCCCACGGAAACAAAGGCGAAAGCGAAGAAGAAGCAGAGGAATTAAAGTCACAGCCGGTATACACTTGAACTTATTTCTTTCTATTCTTCTGTGTACATGCTTGTATTCCTATTTGTTATAAACGCAATAGCCAAAAAGAACCTGCAACGCAGACAGCCAACATGCGCGCACACATAGGGGAAACGGTTCAAAACCAAAAAATCCCTAACCATCGTCATTCAAACATACAAAATCATATTCATTCTTTTACTACCACAAACAAATGAAATCAAAATAAAAAAATGCTTCAGCAAACCCCCGTGCATCAGACGCGCCTCCATGAACCACCGCCAAGGCCACCAACGGCTTTCGTAGTGACCGCAAGTGATCTGTAGTAAAGAAAGAAAGAGTCAGAAAAAGAATAGACAGAAAGAAAACACAAAAAGAAAGAGAGAGAAAGCGACACCTTCACGTTGCCACTGTAAGCTTCACCGTCCGCCGCCGCCGGAGGCGATTTCCGGTGGTGGCTCATCTCTTTACTTTTCCCTCTTTTTATCTCCCCCTTCCGTCTGCTTCTTCTTTCTCCAACCTTCCCCTTCCTCTCTCTCTCACTCTCCCCCTCTCCTGCGCCTTCCTTCGCTACTACGCGAACTGCCTCTGTGTTGCTACCCGCAACCATCGCAAGGCCAGAACGTGCCGCCTTTTCGACCAGATTTGCGAACCCTCTTTCAGATCAAAACTACCACATCGCGACATCGCTCCGCATCTCCTCCGTTCGCAAGAAAGCCTCTCTCGCGCGCGTCCTCGGAGACCGCCGCCTGCACACAGCCGTGATCCCTTTTTCCCTTTCCGTCTTTGTTTCTCCCTTTGCACGTGGGCCTGGCTGTGACCCTCAGAGTCGGCGTTGCATCTAGAGGAAGCTGCGCACAACAACTTTATAAACTTAGGGCTCCTGAAGCCCTCTTTTTTATGTTTTTGTTGTTTTCTATTTTGTTTTTATTTGCTTTTATTATTATTATTTTGCTCGATTACGTGTTTCGGTTTAAAAGTCTGACCCATTGTTTTAATTATTATAGATTAAAAGCCTTTTTTGCTATGTTTACAAATTACTGGACTTGAATCCTATTTCGGTACACATAATGTAAATTTGGTTGAGAATTTATATTAGAATCATAAAATAAAAAAAATGAAATAAAGGAAAACCGAATTATAAAAAGGATTGTAGCGTGGACTTGTTTTGTTTTTTTTACGAGAAAATAAATAATGACAAAATAATAATACTAATAATTATAATGTCATCCATTAATAATAATAATAATAATAATAATAATAATAATATTTCTAAATCAATTACTTATGACTTAATAATAACAAAATTACAAAAAAAAGTCTCTAATAGAAAAAAGGATTATTTGGATGTAACATTCTCTTAATCCTAGAGTTTAAAGATGCAAGTTGTACAGCTTGTGGTCTAAAAGCTCTTTTCTAAAAAATGTTTTTTAACTTATTTAAAAGGAGAATAAAATTTAAAACAAGTCTTACAATTTAATTAAAATTTGTTCATAACAAAAATCTTAAATAGAGAATGGGTTAATTAGATGTGACATCTTTTTAATCCTGAGATCTTGAGACACAAGCTGTACAGTTTGATGTCTTAAAAAAAACTCTTCTCTTGAGTATAAAACATTAAACTAAAATTTAATTATAATAAAAATAAAAATACTAAAATCAAAATTAAAATAGTAATTTGGCTTCGGTGTACACCTCTGTCAATTTATATTTCAGGATGTATAAACCGTGACGGTTTAGAAATCCTAAATTTTAATAATAATAAAAATAATTAAAAAAAAATGTCAAACACACAAATATTTTTTACAAAAGAACTACGTGAGTCTGATTCTCCATTGCACTGGGAGATACGTAGGAGCAAGGGTCCACTCTTGTCGATCTCAAAAATAATAAAATTTAAGATACAATAAAATTCTTCTTGCAATTATTTTTAGGGTGAGATAAATATTTTAAAAGTCATTAATAATTTGCTTAATCAATTAGAGGTAACCGTCTTTATGACAGACGTTGTAGGATGCTAATACCTTCCCTACACGTAATTGACTCCCGAGCCTAAAATTTGGTTTCGTAGACCATTTTCTTTTAGGTTTTTTCCAATATTTTTCCTTAATAAATATTGGTGGCGACTCCCTGTTTTTAAAGCTCTTTTTGCCGTCCCGTCGCGACCCTGGTTGCGACAAATATATGAGGACAAGTTATGTTTATAAAAAAATCAAAACTAAAAAAATATTTAACAAAATGTAATAATTTTTAATGTTTTACTCATATTTTATTTATAAATATGCATCTCATTATCATATTATTTTTTTTAAAGTAAAAAAAGGAGAGAGAGAGAGAGAGAGTTCCTCCCATGAACTAGTCCGACTTCACAGGCTACATTCACTCATTTACCATATAAATGATAAATAATGTTACATTAACTTATAATGTTTTTAATTAATCTTTCTTATATTATATTTAACGTAAATATTAAATAAAAAATATTTTTAATATTTTAAAAATATAAAAGGTCTTAACATGTATTTATTTAATAAATAAATAAATTATAAAAAAATCCTATAAAAATATTTAAAGTTATTCATAAACCATTTTCTGTCTTCCATTGCTTGTGATCGCACGAATTAAACAAATAAGAGGAAATAAAATAAAATTCAATTGATGAGGACTCACGTGTTATCTGCTACAATAATAGCAATGAGATTGACTAGTTGCTCACCATTTATTGTCTAGCTCTCTAATTCAAATTCGTATATATGAGCGTTCAATAATGACAACAAAGGAAGGCAGAAAAATAAAATAAAATAAATACATTTCCCAACACAAAAATTGTTTTTTATGTGCTCTTTTTAAGCTTCCAGTCCTTTTCATGAATGTGTACACCAGAAAAATTTTCCATTTCGTGAATGTGCGTGAATTGACAGATGTTTGTATTTCTTCTTTGATGCCAATAATTGAAGAGAATTGTTAATAATACATTTTCTAACACACTGTTTTAGACATATATTTTATTGAAAATTACAAAATCGTGAATGAAACTCATTAACAAAGAAGTGAGACTCATTCATTTTTTGTGTTTTCTAATAAATTTCAACTAATAACAGAGAGTGTGTCTAAAAGAGTATGTTAAAATGTGTGTTATTAGCATTTCTTATAATTGATTAAAAAACTTTGCCACACTTGACCTGACTTGAACAAAGTTTTTAATCAATCATTTTTTTAAAAGAAAAAGTTTAATTACATTTTTAATATTTTTCTTATATGTTTAACAAGTAATTTAGTCTATGTAATGTACAAGAAAAATATTTATTTTTATATAACTAAAATTTAAAAATAAAGATTTTTGAATACATAAATTATATTAGATTTACGATAAACAGTTTATATTGTGATAGGGTTATTTTTAACTATTGATATTTTCTTAAAACATATTGAATTTTAATATACAAAAAAAGTTGAAAATGATAAATGGAAAGAGATAAGTGATTAAGAAAATCAAATTTTAATGTAATTAAAAGGAGAGTGGTTTGATATGCATGAGAAAGAAATTTTTGGGACTAGTTTTAAATCAAATTAAATTGGAAATTAAAACTAAGAATTATATAATAAAGGAGTAAAAAATTAAAAAATTAAATGCTTAATATATAAATTATGATAAAACATGTGGCTCAATAAAAGTGATAATAATAACTCCTAAAAATATTCTAGTTGAAAAAAAATTCCTTAAAAACTCTCTCATTTAACATAAGATTTCATATTATAATGCAGGAGCAGGAGTAGGCATGGAAGTTTAGCTTTTAGTTTTTTTTTTTAATGGATATGATTTTTTAAAAGTAAACAACTCATCTCAAAAAGTAAAAAGTAAATAATATTTGTTTTGTGTACAATGATAATAATAAAGTTTGAAGCTAAATTTTATGCAAAATACCCAAAATTCCTATTAGTAGACTAACCCAACTGAGTTGTAAAAAGAAGTAATATTAATCATTAATTAAAAAATTAATGATCAATGTTACATATTTACATGTCGTTTGGTAAAAATAACTTTTATGTAAAAATTATCACTTTGTTACGAATGAGATTTTCAAAATAAAATTTTGAGATTTTTTTTTAGGATTAATATGTTTGTCCCCAATAGAGTTTTATTTTCATGTCTAGTTTAAGTAAAACGTCAATTCTCAAAAATTAATTTATTTTTTAAAAACACTCTTCACTGAAAAAAAAAAGTATTGAATACATGAGTTATTGAAGTGGTGATAGTGTATATTGTGATAGAAGGAAAATGCTAACAAATACCTTAAAACATTGGTTAAGAAATTAAGAAAAGAAAGTTTTTATCGAAAAGTGTAATAGTGCTTATTTTCAATGCAACTTTCACGTAATCTTCAATAAAAACTTTTTATTTCTTGATTCTCTAACTAGTGTCCAAAGAGTACAGGTTAGTAAAATCCTTTATAGAATTAAAAATGTAAGTAATTTAGTACCTTTACAATTTATTTACATGGGAAATTTTTTTTCTACATATGAAAGTAGGAATAGAATTTTTAACATTTATTCACAAATGAATATTCTCAAAATTCTTTTATACCGAATAAATATTTTTATTATTTTTGTTAAATATGAAAAAAATAATTCTCGTATAACTTTTTTCATAAATATTAAAACATTTCATGTATCAATGGCTGCCTTATCAGTTTAATGATAAATATAATATTAATAAGATATAATATTAAAAATCACATTTATTTACAATAAGTCAAAGACATTACATGATATATTTTAAACGATGCCATTTAACTCTAAATATCTCAAAATAAAATAAAAGCAGTTCCCATGCTATCAAGTATCAACCAGTAAATGCTTTAGCAATTTAAACATGGTACAGTAAGCAACTTTTTAAAATTTTATTGGCATGATTTGTGAATCATGTTTGACATGATAATAAAGTGGTTTGATGATTAATTTAGTTATGAAACTAAATCAAGTGTCATAATCGGTATTGAGTGTCCAATTTATAGTTATATAGAGACTAGTCAGACATTCGACTCAATTACCCATATTTAGCCTAGCTACATTGGTGCACGCTATATGTTTTCCTCTGCTATTTTTGGAGTATCTAGGCTGGCGTACCAATCAAGACAGAGTATGTGGTTTGAACTTTGAAGATACATGCAACCTAACAGCTAATTAAGATTGACACTGAAATAGGTAGACCATTCAAGTCTTTAGGTTGTTAATTCGTTATCAGAAAGCGAGAGATTCAAGAGAGTAATGTGGGGCGTTGGGTGCATGGGAGAGTAAATATTTCTCTGGTGGACATGAAAGAAAGAATTTTTTATTTTTTATATTTTTAGAAATTACACGTATTCTCCACAAGAGATAATACTACTTGAGTCGGGCGGCAGAACTTTGACTATGGGTGACAAAGTTCTCCCACTGAATATTTAATACAACTATATGTTCAAGACTCAAGATCGCGGATTAAATTGGAATAATCCCACTCAACTAATTTATGCGCTTGATGGTATATAAAGAGGTATATTTTAGACCGATCAAGGATTAAAAAATAAGAGAAAATTAATGATAAAGATTAAGTATAATTACAGTAAATTTTGAAATTAATTATAATTACAATTATTAATTTTCTAATCAACAATTGCTAATATACTTTATCTTTCAAAAAGTATATTTTAGAGAATAATATTTTGATGAAAATGTTAGTGACAAAATCATACGTTCAGCTGAATTTTTTTTTATTAAATATTTTCTATATATCAGATGATTTATTTCTTTTATTAGGACCCGATTTAAATAATTTTTGGAATGAAACTATCTTTAGTTTTTTATTTAAATCCCAAAATTTAAAAACTTTGATTATAATTGCAAAAATACTCTATTAATCTATTTTTTAAATTTTAGTAAATATTTTGAAATTGAATATCTTGAATTATTTTTAAGTATGTTACCAAAAACAGTGTTATAAAACTCGGACCGGTTATTGACTCGGTCAGGGCACTGAGTCATTGGGTCAATGGTCGAACTGGAGGGTCACTAATTGAACCGCATGACTCGGTCTCTATTAAAAATTTTGAAAGTATTCATGACATGTAAATTTCATACCTATAAAATTTATTAAATTAAATTTTAATGGTGATGTGTAACCCATAAATAAATAAACAATCAACAATTATATTTAAGATGGGGTAAAAGGACTAGAGGTTACGCATTAAGGACAAACAAAAAAGAACAAGTGAATGAAGGTTATGCATTCATGTTAATACAAGAGACATTTATGTCATATGCATACCTGCATTTATGATTTTGGTGATTATTATCATTAGTAAATAAATATTTTTAAATATGTAAATTATATTATAAGTCAATTTTTTTTTAATATTTATAGTTAAAACGACGTCGTTTAACACTTTAAAAAAATAAATTTTTTGAACTGGTCCAGATCAGCTGACCGGTTCGACCAGCCAGTTCATCGGTTCAACCGGTTGACCCACCGAGTCAAACCAGGTTAATGGCGTATCCGATCCAATCACTGGCTTGGACCGGTTGTATGTCCGGTTTCTGGTCCGACCAGCTGGTCCGAGCCGGTTTTTATAACACTGACCAAAAGAAATTAATACTTCCAATAGAAATATTAAACTATATTAAAAGATGAGTTTAATGACTATGCATTATCAGTATTAAACGTTTATACGGTCAACCAATCAGAAATCACCTATAGTATGACTTTTAAGGTAATTATTGTATAAGTCAACAAATTTACCATACATTATAATTTGTGATTAAATGACAGTGTAAAACTACTTTACATTGTCGGTACATAGCTTATTTTCTCTTAAAAGATTAGATTCTTTTTCAAATACATGTATTATTTATAAAATATTATTAACAATATCTATAACAATTACAATTCTCGAAAAGAATTTTTTTAACATTAAAATTATTTAAATCTTATTTAAAATCAGTTATGTACTTAGAAAATAAATAACTATATTATCTATTAAGAGTAAAATGTTAGAATTATTTAAATATGGATTTTAATAAATAATTCACAGCTAAGAAAGATGGAAGAGTAATATGAAAATTAATTAATAATTTATATTACATAGACCACTTTAATAATTTTGCCTATGATCTCAAAATATTTAAATACGGCCTGCAAGAAAGAAAAAACCTATATAGTAAACATGATTCAGGTAGTGAAGGACTTGCTTATGTTGCTCTATAGAGAATAAAATAGTACACAAATCATGTTTATAGTATTTAATTACTTGTTTAAGACATAATCAAGAATGAAAATGATTGTTTGTGCATTATACAATCTTCCGAAATCCAAAAGTCAAGCTTTTCTTTGTTTGATCACATGCTTTAAATTCTAAGTTTTCAACGAGGCAAACCTAGATAGCAATTGGATCTAGCCACGCTATTTATTTGTGAATACCCAATTTTGTCTGGGTAAATAAAAAAAAATATAAAAGAAAAGAAAAAAAAAAAGAGAACTTTTGAAGGAAAAAAGTTCTTTTTTTATCATAAATACCATGGAAAGGCAATGTCATATCTTGAGTTATATTTGTCCGTTTGAGGTGTTCTTTGCACCGTTAAAAAGCTTATAGAAAGATCTACAACTCATATCTCTACCTTAAAAACCAAAATCAACTTCTATCTTGATGAAAATCAACCCCAAAGCGGGCCATTTAATCATTAAAAAAACTCAAGTTCTACATTCCTTCTCTTTTACCTTCCCTTCACTTAGAAGTCCTACATTGGACAATCTACAACCATGCATCTTCTCCTTCTCCTATATAAAGAGGTGTTTACCAAGCAATGGAGGGAAGCCAAAAAAATCCATTAATCATAGGCTTAATACAAAGGATGGAGCTTATGAAAGTTTAATTTTTTTTTCTCTCTTGGAGCTTCTACTAGAAACTTGTGGTGGATTGTTTTGTGCTCACCACAAATTGTTCTCTTGAGGTAAATTTGCCTATCTTATCTTTATATATATATATATATATATATATATATATATATATATGTCTTATTATCTTTTTTTATCATTGTTATTGTTGTTAAATCTTATTCTTTGTATGTCCTTTTCAAATTAGAAATATTTTATTTTAATTAATTTTTTTAAGAAAAATGATTAATTAGATGTGACATCTTTTTAATCCTAAGGTTTTGAGGTACAAGTTGTGACAACTTGATGTCTCTAAACTCTTCTCTAATATTAAAAATGTTAAATCAAAATTAAATTGCTACAAAAATAAAAACATTATTGTTATTATTACTTTTTTTCTATGTTTTTATTGTTATTTTAATTAGGAATATTCTTTCTTTTTTAAAATATCTTAAATAGAGAAAATGATTAATTGGATGTGACATTTTCTTAATCTCGAGATGTTAAAGCACAAGTTGCAATAGCTTGGTGTCTTAAGACTCCTCTATAAAGTAAAACAAAAAAAAAAAAAATGTTAAGCCAAAATTAACTTGCTTCAAGGGATTGGGTGTACACATCTGTTAATTCTATTTTTAGGACGTATGAGCCGTGACGGTTCAAAAATCTTAAAATTTAATAAAAAAAATTAAAAAATGACAACACACAAATATTTTCTACAAAAGAACTACGTGAGTTTGATTCTTTATTGTACCGGGAGATACGTAGGAGAAGAGGCCCACTCCTGTCCATCTCAAAATAATAAAATTTAAGATACAATAAAAATCTTTTTTTATAATAAATAAAATTCTTTTTGAAATTATTTTTAGGATGAGATAAATATTTTAAAAGTCATTTATAATTTGCTTAATTAATTAGAGGTAACCGTCTTTATGATGGACGTCGTAGGATGCTAATACCTTTCCTACGCGTAATTGACTCCTGAACCCAAAATCTGATTTTGTAGACTATTTTCTTTTTAGGTTTTTTTCAATGTTTTTCCTTAATAAATATTGGTAGCGACTCCCTATTTTTAAAACTTTTTTGCTGTTCTGCCGCGACCCCAGTTGCGACATTATTAACTCTAGGCACCTCCCATTATGAGCCTAGTGGTTAGGCCTGCACTATTTCTCATATGAATTAGTATTAGGTGTCAAAAACTTGTTTGTAATTAATCACATTATTAGTAGGCTTAAATATCATCAAATAAATCATAATATTAATCTGAATTTGACAAAACAAAAAGTCACAATTGATTGTAGCCAAAAAATTTTACAGGAAAATTCTAACAAGATATCCTAACAAAAGTACACCAATAAAACCTTGTCCAAGCGAGAAGCACAGACTCCATCATTCCTAATTTTAACAAATTACTGTGCACCCCTCACGAGAATTCCAGTAGCCACACCAGATCACAATTTCCCCAAAAAACTAACCCATCCTCCATCTCATCCACGCAAACAAGTAAGCAGCTGTCTTCTGCCAAGTCTGCTAAAGGAGGTTTTAATGTAGGTGCAGCTTCTAAAGCCAACTTTAATGTGTCCTTAATCACCATGCATGCCTCCAGACTAATAATATGCTCGAGCCAATAAAGAGCTCCCAGCATATTACAAAGTAAATCATCAATTTAGTCTATAAAATTATAATAATCAATTAAATTGGTTTTTAAAATTAATAAAGCACTGAAATGGTATCTAAAATTAGACATTGTCAATCAATTTAGTCTCTAAAATTGTTGACGGTCAAATTAGTCTCTAAAATAAATAAAATAACAAAATAGTTTTTGAAATTATAAATTATCAATCAATTTAGTCATTAAAATTATAATGATTGGTCAAAGTAGTCCATAAAATTAAAAAGGCTTAATTACATTTTTACCTACTAACTTTTAAAATTTTGTGAATTTTGCCATTAACGTTTTTTTTTTGCGCATTTTAACCCTAAACTTATATAATTTCGCAAATGTTGTCCTAACGTTCAAAAATTTGCAAATTTTGTCTTTTAAGCACAATTAAGTCTTTAGAAAATGGTAAACATGTTAGATATAGGATTTGAACCCTTGAACCCTTTGTCTTTTGCAGCCAACATAAATATTAAGTCATTTATCTTGTTTAATTTATACATAAAAATATATTATATATATTATTTTCGCATTTGTTAATTACACTTTTGGTTCCTCAAGTGTACATTTAAATTTAAAGTATGAAAAAATATTAAAAGTTAAGATGATAAATTTATTTATTAAACATTTTTATTTTAAGCATATAAATTTATAAATTATAAAATTTATTTATTAAATTATATTAAATTATTTATTAGTTCAATTATACAATATCTTACAAATTTATTTATTAAATATTTTTATATTTTTGAATAACTATCCTACAAATAAAAAAGTGGAAGTTGTATAAATAATTTATAAATAATAAATAACATTATATAACTGAATAAATAAATTTGTATAGTTTATAAATTTATATAATCAGAATTAAAATAAAAATATTTAATAAACATGTTTATCATCTTAACTTTTAATATTTTTTTATACAAATATAAATATATACTTAGGAGAGTAAAAGTGCAATTAAAAAATGCAGTAATGTTACATATAACATATGTTTTACATATAAACTAAACAAACTAAATGATTTAGTGACTTTGGTGGTAGTGGAGAAAGAAGGGGTCAAGGGTTTACATCCCATCTCCAACATTATGTTTATCATTTTATAAGGACTTAATTGCACTTTATGGGTAAAATGCGTGAAAGTTTGAAAGTTGCCACATCAACAATATGATCAATTAACATTAGGATAAATTTACGAAATTATATCAGTTTAGAGTCAAAATGCACGGGAAAAAACCTTAGGGGTATAATTCGTGAAATTTTGAAAGTTGGGGACAAAATTGCAATTAAGCTTTTTAATTTTAAGGACCAATTTGACCAATCATTATAATTTCAAAGACTATTTTTCAATCTATTTATTTCAAGGACCATTTTGATCATTCATTATAATTTTAAGAACTAAATTGATTGATAATTTACAATATCAAGGACCATTTTGCTGTTTTATTGATTTTAGGAACCAATTTAACTAACCATTACAATTTCAGGGGAGATTCACTCAAAATCATTATTAAATATTAATTCCAATAATATATGTTATGGATGAGCATTCGTGGCTTAGATTATTCAAAAGTATATCAGCTCAATCATTAGACTATCGAAGAAGCATTGAAGCAAATTTGCATGTAAAGTTGTGGGCAAGCTTAACATATTTTTAAGCTTAAATAATCTTTAAAGTGAAGCCTTTTTAAAATTTAAAATAATATTTTTTAACAAAAAAAACTAATAACAATATTTATTAAAATGATTATATTTTTATTGAAAGCTTATCTTTCGAGTTATGTGTAATGCATAGAAAATGACTTTTAATGTAGCCAATTCAAGAACGATTTACTGAGGGATAGCGATGTTCACAACCAAACCAAACTATTGTAAACTGATAAAAAAAATGATCAAACCGAAAATTGAAAAATCAAAAATTGAAAAACTTCATATTTTTTGGTAGTTTGGTTTGGTTTTCTTTTTTTGGTGTGTGAAAATTGAACCAAACCAATCCAAACCTGCACATTATACTAATATTATTTTACTTAATGAATATTTAGCATTATGTAGTATTATTTTAAATTTTTAATAGTTATAATATGTGATCTGTAATGTAATTTTTTTATAAGAGGTTTATAATATGTGATTTTTGTTGTTCTATTAGTAATAAACATTAAATTCATATATAACGTTCATGCTTTGTAATTGAGATGCATAATTTACTTTTATATGTTATAAAAAGAGTGTACCAATATTATTAAAAAATAATGCTAAATATTAAATAGTACACAATTTACTTTTATCTTTTAAAAAGAGCGTGTCAATATTGTTAAAAAATAATGCTGAATAGTATGTTACAAGAAGAAGAAGAATCGTTAACTAGGACTTTTTATTGAAGGAAGAAGTTGATTTTTACCAAAATCAATTCTTTTAACATTCAAATTATATCATCATAAAGGTCATTGGTTTATGGGATTACACATGGATGTACATATGGATGCCACAAAAGCACTTAATGTATCAAATCATCCACTATGTTAACGTTAATTGATTGAGACTATGGTAAGGACCAACGTGATTGACATTACTCACAGATCTAACGATGATTTGCTTGATAAGCTTCTCAAGCACAAAGAAATTGAAATTTTGGATGCAATTTTTTAGACTTTTTTTCTTATTTTCAATTAAAATTATAGTTTTATATTGATAATTCTAATTAAAAATAATATAAAAAAAATACTTAAACAACTATATCGTCCAAATACAAATTAAAACAGGCTTTATTTAGATGAGAAACATGCCAACAATAATAGATATGAGACGTTTCATGAATTCAATAATTGAAGAACATATCCACTTCCATAGCAAATTTAGTCGGCATCGATCGTAGCTTGTTTGATGCAATTGAACCTACGTAACGAAAGAGTCAGCAAAATTAAGAATGTGAATGATGCCACCGTTGAATATATATGCATGATTGAATGCGATCCAGAAGATATCTCATGCAGTGTTTGATGCAACACAAAGATAATAGAGTAGAATATATTAAGTTCTAATTTATGTTTGGTGTATTTTGAAAATAGAACAAAATAAATCATAAAAAACCAAAATTTAGAATATTTTAATTAATTTCATTAAAAATGGTAAACTCAAAGAAAATAGAATAAGATAAAACGCTTTGATATATTATATTCATTCACCTGAACGCTACCCCACAGTTCTAATCATTTCAGTTTTTTATAAATAATTTTTGCAAAAACAGGTCATGCATTTACAATGTAAAAAGTAGTTTTATACGATCATCTAATCACTAACTACTTATTTATTGTAAGTTTGTTGACTTTTATAATAAAAACTTTAAAAGTTATATTAATAGTGATTTCTGATTGGTTAATAGTAACAAAACTTTTTACACTAACAGTACATGACAATTAAAGCTCATAATTTTTTAGGTTTTTTACGAAATTAAAATTTCGATGAGGATCAAGGAATGACTGTTCTATTTCGGCTTTGGGCTTCCGCTGGCGTTGGCCTCATAAGCACCTGCATAATAAAATATTCAACCAATAATTGTTTTTTTGATTAAAACCTAACCCGTGTAACCAAAAAAAAAAAAAAAACCTAATCCGTACATTTATCATAACTGGAGAGTGATCAGATTAATCAACTCTTGTTAGTAACTAATTACTTGCATTTGAAATTTTGAACTTAGTTAAAGCGCAATGATTAAAAGTGATGGTAATATTAATTTTTCGGATGCTGGAAACACTTGAAACGATTTTTTATAAAGTCATCAATAATTTTAAATCTTCTTATATTTTTCTTTTCCTCCTAATCCTTGTGCTTACTTATTAATGAAGAAAATATTGAATATTTTTATATTTTAAAAACATCAAATATATTTATTTTTATATTTAATACTTTCTTTATAGAGTATTACAATAATTAGTAAGAAAATATTATAAAAAAAAATAACATTATTCCCAAGTTATAAATTTGTTTCCTCCAAACTACAAGACAAATTATGGACACGGTATCATTTCTAATTAATCAATTTATTATTACCAATGCACGTTTTTTTTTTTTCTCTCCATGTATTATACCAGTATTTTTAAATTTAAATAAAATTCATAAAAATAAATAAATTAAAAAGTAGTAAAGATTTTCATTATTGATTAGACTTTTAAATAAATAAGGGATAAAAACTTTTAAAACTAAAGAAAAAATTATAAAAACAAACTATTTGAATCAAAATACATCATTTTTATTAGGGTAAACTGTGTTTTAGATCCCTCAATTTTTCGTCAAAATTGGTCTTAGTCCATATCCTTTAAAAACCATGATTTTGATCCTTGTATTTTTTATAATTGGTAATTTATCCCTTTTTATGTAACTTAAGATATTAAGGCGAGGGATGAAATTAACCAATTATAAAAAATATGAAGATCAAAATCATAGAGTATAGGAACTAAAATCAATTTTGACCAAAAATTGACGAATATTTTACCCTTTTTATTAATATGATGTGTCAAAATTTGAAATTTATAAAATAAACTTAAAATAAGATTAATTGAAATTATAATAATATTGAAATTCATTTTATCTATTTGAAAGATATTTTCAAATATTCGATATAATGTATTAAAACTTAAATCTTAAATTAAATTAAGATTAAAATTAATTAATAGTTTTTAGAAAATATAAAAATATAAAAATTTATAAATAAATATAAAATTAGATGCTCAAAATAGAAAAAAGTCATATAATTTAATAAAGATGAAAATAACTTTTAAAAATGTCTTATTTAATAACAGAAAAAATAGGCTATACACTGACAATGTAAAACAGTTTTACATTGTCATCCAATCACAACCCATCATGTATGGTAAGTTTGTTGACTTTGATAATAACCACCTTAAAAATCACACTAAAGCTTATTTTCGATTGATTGACAGTATAAAAGTTTTTACATTGGCAATGTATAGCAATTAAACTCTTAATAATAAGGACTTATATTTATAATATAAAGATGAATTTGTAATTAAAAAAATTATTATATCCTAACCATCCAAAATCGTCGCACACATGATATTAAAAACTTAGATAAAGAATAGGATTAGTTTAACTGACAAAAATCAAATTACTTAATTCACCGATAAGGCGTAATTTTAATTATAGTTTTACGTCATTCTTCTAGTTAATCAATATATAAATAGCACTGTATGCTTTTTGTTAGAATTTATATCATTTGATGATATTGGAATTATATAGACTCACATTTCGGTACACTTAATTATTTTCAAAAATTAAAACAGTATCATTTATAAAGAAAAGTAATATTACTCATACAATAAAAAAGAAAAGTGAGAATAAATAAAATAAATAATAAAATGTAAATAGATAATGGGAAAAATAAAAGTATTTATTAATAACATTTATTGTAGAAATAACATTATTCTTATAAAAATGTACAATTTAGTGTTTTTTTTATCCAACACATCATATATATATATATAGAGAGAGAGAGAGAGAGAGAGAGAGAGAGGGTAAAAATTATTTGAAAAATATTTATTATATTAAAATATAAAATTATTTAATATTTAATTTTTAGGTTTTTAAAATAATATATTTTATATTCCTGAATTTATCTGAGTAGTGTATAGGATATAAAAAATAGTTTTTATCAACAATTTAATCATTATAAACAAGAAAGTACTAAATAAATAAATGAGTTGATTGTCATTTTTTGATGATAACTTGACGTGTGAAGGTACTTCTCACGTTTATTTTCTTGATATTATTGCCTAATGGCACTTAAACCGTGACAAGAAACTCCTAACCCAAGTGTTAATATGAAGTTACTAAATATGGGTCCAGGCTTGGATTATGGCGAGTCTCGTAAGCAATATATATATATATATATATATATATATATATATATATATATATATATATATATATATAGGTCAAGGATCTGTTGACATCAGCTGTCAAAGTTAATCAAATTACACTTTTAATAACTTTTTGTAGAATGCAAATTTAACAAATTTAATCATTAAATTATGTGATATTATTTTCATGATCATGTATATTAAATTTCACAAATTTTGGACTTTTGTACATGTGTTATCTAACAATGAATATTTACATATGTTTTAATATCATATTATACGTTAAAATAAAGTGATGTGATGAACTACTAAATGATTTTGGAATTGTATGAATTTTTGTATATTTAATCTAAATAATAAGAACATCAAATTCAATGGTTAGATTGGTTAAATTTACATTTAACAAAAAAGTTATTGAAAGTGTAATTTACCTAACTTTGACACCTGATGTTAACGAATCCTGACATATATATATATAAAAGGAAACAAAAGTTACACACTGATAAAATGAACCTTATAGCATCCGCTTATAGGAGGAGGAGAATGTCAAGGGCAAGGAGCTCGAAGTAGGGGTGTAAATGAGTCGAGTCGAACTGAGCACTTAAAGTTTAGGTTTAGCTTGTGAAAAAAATTAATTACTCAAGCTTGACTCATTTATTTAAACAAGCCTAATTGAAAGCTTGAGCTTGGCTTGTTTAAAAAATATAAGGCTTGAGGTTGACTTATTTAGCTCACTTATAACTTAATTATTTTTGTTTTATGAAAAAATCTTATATTTTTTAACTTTATCAATTTAATATTTAATAAAAATTTAAATACTATATGATTATCTACAAATAGAAATATGTGCTTAAAAGTGACATGTGAAACTCAAACATTCTAGACTATAACATTTTCACAATCCAGTAAATAAAAAATTTATAGCTTCTTGACTATTATAAAAAAGAAACTTCAAAATCAATTTATTGCTCTCCACAAAATTCTGCATATTTTCATAATGAATATATAAATAGCAAAGGATAGTAAAGTCCACAATCATCAATTTAAATAAACGAGCTATTCACGAGCCATTAGTGTTGAGCTCGTAAAACTTAGGCTTTGTTCATTTAAATAATTAAGCCAAATTTTAAGCTTGAGTTTGTTTATTTAATTAAATAAACAAGCTTGAACGAGCGTTTAACGAGTCAAACTCGAATAATTCATGAATAGTTTAGCTCATTTACATCCCTAACTCAAAGTGATGAAATTAGCATATAGTGATGTACACTCCTAAGTTAGGAAGCCTGCACAAAAGTTTTCCCCGCACAAAGTATGTGCGCTGAACAACCAAATCACCATAATCAGAACTTGAATTATTTTAAGGGTTAAATATGTTTTTTGTCTTCTAAAAATTGAACCATTTTGGTTTTAGTTCTCAGAAATTTTTTTTCTTTGAATAAAGTCCCTCAAATATTAAAAATACCTTAATTAGATCCTTGTACTAAACTATGTTTAACTTTTTTGTTAAATGATGGTCACTGTTAACATCACAATCACCTATTAATTTGTTGATGTGATCATCCATATCAATCGTTATGTTCAGGTCAGATTAGTAACATATTTTTTGAATAAAATTATTACATGTTTAACTTTAAACCACAGATTTTTTTAACCCTAAAGCAAAAGTAATTACACCATTTTTTATTAAAAATTATTATTGAACACTTCATGTAATAAAATATTTTACTTGAAAGTTGATATGACCATCATTTAACAGAAAAGTTAAACAGAGTTTAACACATTGATCTAATTAGGGTATTTTTAATATTTGAGAAATTTTATTCAAAGAAAATTTTTTCTAATGACTAAAACTAAAACAGGTCAATTTTTAGAGAAGTAAAAATATATTTAACCATTTTTTTAATGAGTACAACTTGTCGTGACTATTATTCTCGTTTATTAAAGATTTACGTTATTAATGAGGACACAATAGGGATTAGTTATATGAGATTGTAATTTTTTTTCCTTTTCTTGTTTTCTCGTTTTCTTTTCTTCATGTACCAAAAAAAAAATTAAAAATCTCCCATGACCAACCGAAGTTCTAAGCTAATTGCAACCCTTTAAAAATAATCATAAGCTCTACAAAGGTGATATCCTACTGACCAATGACTCCTGCAAACGCGTGCACTTAGTGACCTATTTCAACATGCGGTGATGTGACTCCAAATTAGAAAGAGGAGGAAAACAATACGTCATGCATAATGGTTATTGAAATGCAGGCTACATGTGCAGGAACGAAAGTTGCAGCATCAAAAGTCAGGCGACAACGATTTTTCCAAAATGCCCCACAAGGTTGCAAGAAACAAAGTTGCATGAGATTGAATAAATTGAAGGCTTAATTGCATTTTGTGTTACCCAAGTTTTATTATTTTGTAGATTTTGCCACCATGTTTTTATTCTTGTATTTTGGCACCTTATTTTTGAAATCTTACGAATTTTGCCAAATCTTGCTAATTTTTATTTAATGAATAGTTGATGATTGGGCAAAATTTATAAGATTTCAAAAATAAGGTAACAAAATGCGAGAGGAAAAAACATAGTGACAAAATTCACAAAATGATAAAACTTGAATGGCACAAAATGCAATTAAGCCTAAATTGAATAACCCAATTTTTGGTGTTGCCGGAGGAGAAGAATTTTAGGGGGAGCAAAGTCGAGTTGTGCTCAAGTGGCAATTGAAGTTTGCTAGTATCTATTATTTGGTGCGGTAACCGGTAAGTCATGATTTAGGTTATGACTATGATGTGCAGTGGATTTTTGTGAGGGAAATGCAATAATTAGATCGATGAGTATGAATGTATGTGGAATGTGAATTATCATAACTTAATTGTACAAGTGTATTGGTCAATAAGTAATAAAGTGATAAGTAGAGTTATCGTCCCACATAAATTAGGATGGGCACCATACACTAATTTTCGACATTAGTCAAGCGAATCAAAAGTTAAGTTGTCGAAGTTAGTGATTAGTTGCAAAAAGTTTGTTTGATCTAAATTGGACTTTGGATTCCACCAAATCAACACATAAAGACCCAAAAACAAAAGGCCTCTATACAAACATAATGTAACTTGTCGGTTTACTACTCTTACTTCCTAGATTTGCTCTCCAAATCTCAATCTTACACTTTGGTTCAATGATTGAATTTTCCTTAGAAACTCGTTCCAAATCCTTGGCTATGTGTCCTAGTTGTTAAAGCAAATCATCTGTTGAGTGTGCCTAATTCCTTAGGAGCACTAGGCACTCATGCATTACACATAGGATTCTCTAAGAGCACACATAACCTACATACCTCCATTTCTAGAGCTTATGAAAATAATATGTTTCAGCTTGTCAAATCTCTAACTCAGTCCCTTTCTTGAGTTAATCCAAAGTTAGCTTCAATTGAGAGTTTTCACCTTATCAAAGGCATTAAGAGTGGAAAACTAAGATTGAAGCATAAGCATGAAATTAAAACTCAATTCAACAAATCAGAAGTTTAGAATAATAATCCAATCATTACAAGAAGAAAATGAATGAAAACAACTTAGTAGGAGAAGGAGACAGAGAAAAACTCATGAAAGCTCTTCATTGAAGTTCTAAAGTGAATCTCCATTGAAAAATCTTCAAGAATCTTCAAACTCTAGCTTTCTTTCATATTAAGATTACATAAGACTCAAATGATTTATGAAAGCTGTGAAACAAGACGCAAAAGCTTTGAGGAATTAAAGAAATTCACTACAGATCTGAGAGTCCAAAAAAAAAGTCTCCCAAAAATTATACAAAATGCTTATTTACAAGTTGAGGAGGTGAGTCATCACCTAACGCTATCATATATTGTAACACCCAAACTTTTCCTTAACTAGTTTTTTTCTTCTATTTTTAATTTTTTTTATTATGCATTTGATGATGATCTCAAAATTCCGACTGCACCATCGTATTTGAAATGTTGAGAAAGATTTAGTTTAGATTTTTAATAATTTTTCTAGATCGGGACTCGATAAAAGACCGTTTTGCCCCAAAATTAGTTAAAATAGATCAAAACAATTAAGAATTTACAAAAAATTATATTTAAGGTTAAAATTATGTTTAAAATAATAAAATATGATTTTAGAGATTTTCTAAAATTTTTGTGCAAAATGACTAAAATCCCCTTAAGGGTTAGATAAGTTAAAACAAAGACTTTTTGACAAACAAAAATTTGAGAAAGGTATAATTATTCTTTTGGTCCTATAGTTGTGCAAACTTTACCTTTTGGTCCCTATAGTTGAAAATAATCCCTTTTGGTCCTATACATGCACTTTTGATACTGATTTGGTCCTTACCATCAAATATGTCTTAATTCTATGAAAAAACCTACCTGCAAAATGAAAATTGGAGGTGAAAAACTGCCACAAATTGATATTTTTTAGTGTTTTTTATTTAATTTGTGGCGATTTAAAATGATAGGGACCAAACCGATATCGAAAGTGCATGTATAAGGACTAAAATAGATTATTTTTAACTATAGGACCAAAAGGTAAAGTTTGCACAACTATAAGACCAAAAAGGTAATTAAACCTTTGAGAAAATTTTATAGACTATGTTTTTTGTATAAAATAATGTTTCTTAGAATTAGTTTGAATTTTTTAAATTTTGACAAGTTTTGTAGTAAATTTTAGCTTAAAAATATAATTTAATAATAATAAAATTCAAAAATTAACTAAAGAATATTTTAAAAGTTTAAAATTTTAATGAAGACTAGCCTTTAGTGATATAAATTTGTGCCCAATCAAATTGCACAAGAAAAGTGTACAAAACTAATTATTTTGATAAAATATGAATAAAAGAAAAAGAATTAATTATAAAAAGGTTAATTAAGAACTGAATTTTTAGAAAAACATTCCCTGTTGGGCCAACACTCCCCACATCTAGTAATGGGTTGGACTGGGCCTCCCTAAGCGAACTCAAATAGAATTAATTAAAAGTAGGTTTTATAATAAATTAGAATTAAAATGAGATAAAAATTAATTGGCATATTTAACATGTGATAAAATTAGTATAACTAAGATCTAACCAAGTTACTTAGGGTTAGCTTTTAGTTAATCATGGATAATCACTTTTATTTTTCATTTAAATAAAATCACCAAATCTTTAATTAAGATTTGGTTAGTACATATTGGAGCCTATAAATAGACCAAGCTTGCACAAGGTTTTTCACTCATTTCCTCACTTTGTCCTCTACTGGCTGAAACACTTCTAGCTCCTTCCTTCTCCCAATGTTTTTTTTTCTTTCCCTTTTCTTGCTTCTATAGTTGTTAGCTTGAAGGTTTGGTGTAGTGGGACCCTCCATTGAAGCCAAGTTCTTCAAGCTTTGCTCATCATTCTCCATCGCCACTCAATCTTCTACTTCATTCAGGGTGGGTGGGGAAGTGAGTTGTTTATTTTTCTTTTCACTTTCATGATGGGTTTCTAGAGTTTTTCTACTTCCATCACCATGTTTATGATGCTTAAGTTGTTGGAAATCTTAATATTGTTCATGCAACCTTCAAATTGATATGAATGTGATGAATGAAGTCGTGTAAAATCCATATGATGTTCTTTTTTTTTTTTTCTGGATCCTAAAATTTTCTTATAAAAATTAAGTTAGTTGTTATTATGAAAAGATATAATGCATGGGATTGATTGGTAAATGTGCTTCCACTAAAGCAATTTTTTTCTTGTCATCGCCACAAGGCTCTCAGCCTTAGTGAGATGAATAAGGAGTGTTACTTAAAAATGCACGTTTCAATTGAACTTTAGGTTAGTTGATCTTGCAAAAGAATTGTATAAAAGTTAGGCGATGAAACTATATCCAATTTTGAATTGAATTTGAGTAAAAAGTTTGGGCCATGGTATCCATACCATTTGGCCATTATTAATCCAAGGAGGAAGACAACCATTTTTTTTCTTTTCTATTAAATTATATTAATTAAATATTTTATTTTTGTAATAAATTAATTTGTTGTATGGAAAATAAAATTTGGCTTACCCTCTAAATGAGTTTCGCCATAAGGCCTAAAGGGAGAAGAATTTATTTTAATTGGGTCTATCTTGGATTATAGACAACACTTGTTTTATAAAAGCCCAAAGAAAATTTTTGAATTAGTATAACTTAGGATTTTAGACAATAAATTGTCTTTGTAAGCCCAAAACTTGAATTAAATGAAAATAACTTTAGTCTATAAAGAGAATAGGTAATTGAAATAGAATTTTTTGAAATAAATGAATTTCTCAATTAAATGCATATGTATGTATTTTAATAACAATATTATGCGATATTTTTTTAAAATTCATGACCACCTAGTAAAATTAGGATGAATTAAAAACTAATCTTTCTTAAAACTTATAGATTCATCAAGTTAAATTAATTAGTAATAGTCTAAGTGAATTGAGTAGGAAAAATAGTTAATAAATATAGAAGTAAAGTTTAAAATTTAATGATTTTTAAAAATACTTAAATCTTTTTAGAATTACCAAGCAAACAAATGCTAAGTGTTTCTTAAGGATTAATTGAATTAATTTTTGGTGTGAAAAAAATAGAGATATTAAAATATCTTCAAAGTTTTGGATCTCCATGATCAGAGGTTACTCCACTAGAAGTTCTAGAGAGTTATAATATAAATTATTCTAAGGAAAGAATGAGCAAAGTAAATGTGTAAGATCGCATGGTGAGACATGTGATCCACAGTTAGGGAAGTTATAGTTCGATATGCTGCGAGATGAAGGCAGCGGATCACTAATAAGGTCTAAGTAAAGGGGTGGCAAAATAGGTCAGCTCGCCTTGCCGTAGCCCGTCCTATTTTTGGCCCGTTAAAAACTGGCTAGCCTGCCCCGGCTTGTTTTGGGACAGTGAGCTAAAGTACATAACTCATCCCCTTTATAGGTGGGCTGGCGGGTCGACGGGCTGGCTAGCCAAAATTAAAAAAAAACAAAAAAAAAAGTGTTCTCCATTCTTTCATTCAAATTAAAGATATAAACTATCAATCTCTAATATTTCAAATTTCAATGACAAGTTTCTCCATTTAAAAATCCACTATATGTAGAAGTAGAACCACAATATCCATAATAATAATAAATATATAGTTCATTAAGTCCACAACCACACAATTTATACTAGTACCAATAGAAATGTTTTAAACTACATTTCATAAAATAAAGGCAAACATTATAGTCTTAAGTCTTAACCAAAAGGTCCAAAAACATAAACTAAAGTAATGTGTAGATCAATCATTATCTTCTTCCACATTAAGAATGTTAGAATTAGATGCTCCTTTAGAGGATGACTCCATTATTCGATCATTGCCAATATCATCGTCCTCATTATCTCCATCTACATATCACAATTCAAGAAGAAAATAATCAAATAGATAAATGATTATAAAAATACAAGTACTAAAATAGTAACATTCAAATTGACTACATTACCATTATAAACAAAACCATACATTCAGTTACAAGCACACATCAAAGCTTCCATATTTTTAGACAAGAGTCAGTTTCTATACTTATTAAGCATATCTGACCCAATGTTAAAAGCATATTCAGATGCAACATTTGTAATAAGAATGCTTAGCAAGTCACGAGCCATTATTGATGGATCTGGAAACCAACAATCATTATCCTTCCACCATCGTAATACATCCATATCTCCATAATGTTTAAACTCCAATGTTAGCTCATCTAAATAAATATCAAGTTGAGACTTCCCAAATTTAGAGTGAAGTCGTGTCTTGTGCACATCAAATTCCTAACATTTCACAAATAAAACAAATGAAAAACAAGTTAAGATAAAGTTGAAAATAAGAAATACACTAAAGAAAATAATTAAACTATACAAACTTACATTCCACAAGTAGGATAAGGAGTGAGATGAAGACTTGGACACATTTTCTCTTAAAAGTGGAAATGGGATACTAAGTAGTGCTTTTGTTGCCATACTTATCAAACAACATATACAACTTTCTCTTTATTAATTGCAATTTTCTTTCACAAGTAGAAGCATCAAATTTTGTGTAACAATAATTCAATGTCCCAAGCTTTACTCGTAGGTCAAGAATTGCTCTTAATGCAAGTTCAATACTATACTTATCCTAATATTTCACAAACTTCACAATCATCCTTTCACCCATCTTCTTTATAACTTCATCCTCATCTTTTAAACTTTCAAGTAAGACTCACTAAATCTTCCAAACTTGCATAAAGTACAAGTTAAAAGTAGGATAGGATGTGCCAGAGACCAAGGTGGTGATCTTATAGAAAGGCAACAAGGATGAACTACATTTTTTTTGCTCTCTGCCACTCTTCTACTGAAGGACACTATTTATAGTTTTCATCATAAAAATGAAGATTTGAAAATATACACTAATATTTGAGATCACATTCAAGTATCAAATAAGTAGAGTTCCATCTTATAGGAACATCTACACACAAGCCAATTGAAGTATCCAGACCACCAACTTTTTCAATACATTCTTTAAATTTTTTCATTCTACTTTCTAAGCCCCTCACATATTTGATGTTATCTCTAATCTTTTCCAAGGCTTTACTAGCTACTTTCAACCCTTCTTGAACAATTAAATTCAAAATATGAGTAGAACAACACACATGAAAAAATTGTCCATCATATAACAACCAATTTTGTAAAGGAAGCTGATTTTTCAAATTTTCGTGCATGACATCATTTGCAGATGAATTATCTAAAGTGAGAGAAAAAAAATCTTCTTTTCTATTCCCCAATCACTAAAAAATTCAAGTATCTTCCTTCTCTCTTATGTATATATTCAAGACATCAGCCTTAGTAGTATTTCTAGAGATAGGAACAACATCTGGATTCAAGTACTTTATCCAACTCTTAATCTTCCTAAACTCAACAAATTTAAAAGGCAAATCATGCTCGATGATTGCAACAGCACACATCTCATGTGACACCATTTGATCTATCTTTCGAGATTTCTATTTGTCTTGCATATCTAAAATCATTTGACCGACATCTTCAAATTTGATTTGCTTACATGACTTTATATGACGATGCAAATGTGATGTCCTATATTGTTAGAGATCCTACATCAACTAGTGATATGACCAAACAAGTATATATAAGTGGAGGGAGACTCTCACTTTACAAGCCGATTTTGTAAGGTTGAGTTAGGCCCAAACCCACATTCTAAGATGGTATCAGAGCCTATCTTAGCGATTGTTGTTGGGCCTATTTGGCCATCCACTATCAGGCCATTATCGGATCACCGCAGATGTCTAGTCCTGCAAACTTCAAGCTCAAGATGTGCAGTCTTCAACGTAAGGGGGTGTGTTGGAGATTTCACATTGACTAGTGATATGGCCAAACAAGTGTATATAAGTGGGGGCAACCCTCACCTTATAAACTGGTTTTGTGAGGTTGAGTTAGGCCCCAAACCCACATTCTACGACATATATTTTACCCCCAACTTTATATGGTTGTCCACAACCATTACATTTTGCCCTTTCAATTCCATCTTCTTCCACTCCCACTTTAGTAAAAAATTTCAACAATCTGATGTTGTTTTAGCTTTTTTCCTACTGTTACTAGCTTCAACACTTTTGAATTCTATTGACTTTGTCCCCAAATTTTTAACAACAATATCAACTCCTATAGGATTAGTAGCTTCATTCATTTCTATTTCACAATACTTAAAACAATCAAATATGTTCCAAATCCAAAAGAAAATATAAAAAAATATGTCAAAAAATATATGATACCAAGATAATGCAAAATCAGATGAAGGGAATCCAGATTATCTGCTATTTTTAGACAATTGTACACAACTATACATTCTCAGCCACTATAATATCTTGTTTTATTCTAAAATATATATTAAACAAAACAAAATTTTCTTATCTCAGTCTCTCCATTTCTCATATTAGCATTTATACTAATATATTATTTTTGCTATTTTAAAGGATTTGATTATCTGTAAACAACATTTACAAGCATTCACACAATGAACAATTCAAACTGTCAAATGAAGATCAAATTACTCACATTTTATCTAATAAATCAAATTTAAAAGACATATGGACCATCTTCAAAGAAATATAGTAAAGTGAAAATTCAAGCATGATAATAAAAACCCAATTAGTTTAATTTTCAATAAATTTAAGCAACAATATTTATCTAACAGAGTAACAGTCCAGCAAGCACTAGGTAGCAAGAATCATCATCAAGCAAACTCAAACATTCAATAAAATTGTAAAAATCCAGTAAAAGTATAAAAGTTATCAATGAACACTATTACTTCCTCTCCCAATAAGGCAACAAGCTCTTCCACGATACATGTCTTTGGTCACACCTAGAGAAGTTTCAACCCCAAAAGCAAACCAGTTGAGATGTTTGGAAAATTAAACTAAAAAAGAGGATAAGATGAGATGAGATAAGGGAGAGAAAACAAAAAGAAGAATGAAGTGTCGCAACCAAGGTCACGATCGGACGACGAAAAAAATATTTAAAATCAGAGGAGTCGCCACCAAAGTTTATTAAGGAAAACCTTGGAAAAATCCTTTAAAAAGAGAAATGGTCTTTGAAACCAAATATGGGTTCAGGAATCAGTTACGCATAGGGAAGGTGCTAGCACCCTACAACATCCGTCATAAAGACGGTTACCCTTAATTAAATGTACAAAATAGAATAGCCCAATATTATTATTATTATATTTTCCTTCCATATTTATTTTTGTTATTTTTCTAATTATCCAAATAAAATTGAGTGTTCACATAAAGGAAGAGGGAAGTTTGGTTTAGGTTGTGCTTACCAGATCTCATCTGACATAGATTAATGAGAGCAGAAGGAAGAACCAACCATAAGCAGCTAGAGTAGGGAAGAACCAAAGAAGCAACTTAGCCACGTGCAGGAAAGAACGGCGAAGGTAGCACAGTAGGCATGCACGACAGCGTCAATAGGTCGCAAATTTGCAGCGTAGACGAGTCATAAGAAAAAGCGATGGTCGATGGGTCAAGTCATCAAGAATTGCTCAAAAATGTGTAACAATAGAGTACACAGAGGCAATGGAGAGCCGGAGAGCGGGTTTCTATTTTGGATTTGGATTTGGAACCCTAATGGGTCTGAAGTGAAGTCTAAACTCTGAAGCTAAAGATAAATAAAATATTAACAACTATATTTGTTCTCAGCTCGACAGGCTGGCTCAGCCAACCCGCCTTTAGCCCGTTTCTAAATGGGCCAAAACGAGGAGGGTTATACGGGCTAACAGGTTACAATACCTAACCCAGCCTGCCAAAAATGACGAGCTAAACCGGCTGGCCCGACGGGCCCAGCCCATTTTGCCACCCCTAGTATAGTATTGAGTTATGAAGATCCTAATGGTTGGGGTAGTGCCCTAAAACTGGGATAATAACGTAACCAACTTGATAACCTCGACACTTATTCAGCATCACTAAGATTGTGTAGTCTATACCCTAAAGGAAGAGCTGTGAGAGCTCAATGATTAAAGATTGATTATGAGGATTTTATACCATAATGGTTAGAGGTATATAGACTTCCAATCATTTCCCTGTGAGAATAGCTCATTAGTAGGTGTATGGATTCATACGTATTGACAAGTATAGGTAGATTAAAATAACTTTTAATAAATTCTAGGTCTCCCCTAAATTGTGTCAGTTGTGTCTTGTATGCTTATATCCCTTGTGAAAGTGATTTATAGAGAGAAATAAATCACCTCACTCTTTTCTTTTATTCTTTGATTGTATATGACGACGATATACGAAGATGGCTTTCCTTCCAATGATGGAACATCTTCGCTTGGAGTATGATCGCTCAGGGCTATGGGAGCACAATGTCGAGACTGGTAAGGACACTTACCAAGGGCATGTCACCATTAGCTTTTATTTTGTGTACCCAGATATTTTGATGCCTGTATCTACTATTATTTTGCCTTTGATGATCACGACTGCACCTCCGCTTGACTATGTTAAAGCACCTACACGACCCCTTCCACCACCCATGGTCAACTTGTATATGATGGACTTTCAATATGCACCCTTTATCCAATTCTATGATCCTTCACCATCTTCGATCATACCTCTTGCACCGTAGCAGATGTCTTATGGATCCCCCATTCCTTCCTCGGTTTACCAACCAGGGATGGATAATGGGTGGCTAAGCTGGTCTTCTTCCCCTTCTAGCGTGATGGGATTTTTAGGCACACTACTTCCTAATGGGTTTGTTGATCTAACCACCAACAACAGTGAGGGAGAGGGGCTGTCTGAGGGCTCCATCTGAGCATGATTGATGGTAGGATCTACTTTTTGGTAGCCCATAGGCTGTTGGGATGGAAGTAGTACTGCTCCGACTCAGGCCCCCTTTTCGTGATGTATATGTAGGAGGGTAGTCAGTATTATGATCTTTTTATGTATTTTGTTTTTATTATGATCACTTGGATGACTGTACTCATAACTTGTTTACCACTTATGACTCGCTTGACTTTGATGTATGATGTATATTATGATGCATGGATATATATATATATATATATATATATATATATATATATATATATATATATATATGACTATGGATAATATTATGAAAATGGGGTGTCACACACATTGTTAGGCATTGTCTTTAGATTTCCCAAAATGAGGAGTTGCGTCCATCGCCCTATGTCCTTGTAATTGAAAATGATTATGACAGTTATAGATAATTATTGCTAGTTGGCATCACTCATTGGGCTTTACATTATTGAGAAATAAGATTGCCACTGGGCAATGGAGGTATTTTCCTTATTTCCTACATTTTTTCATGAATTTTTGTAAGAATTTACACAAAACACAATTCTTATCTAAAATTCTAATATTTACAAAACTATGCTAATTTAAATGATTTGTGTGAAATTTCTTATTATTTTTGGTATTTAATTCCTTAAATTGGTTCAATGAATCTTCATGTTGAAGATTCATTAATATCAAAGGCAATGCAATGAAGATTCTATAGTTGAGTCACACATAGGACAAAGATATGAGTTTCTAATGTTAGAATATTTTTAATAAGACAACGTCTACGGTGGAGAACCTAATCAAATGGTCTACCATGGACCAATTATTATAACTTGCAATCATAGGTTTCACCTTTTTTTTTTTTTACACATTAATCCTTTTTTATTTTAATTAGTCATTTACAGTTTTATCCATACTAAAAAAAGTTTTAATTTTTTTTTTCTGAAAACTTCAAGTCTCTCTCGTCACTCTCAAGTCTCAACCTCTCATTTTCATAAGCTTCGTCTATAAGGCCTAAAGAAGATTTGCACCAAGAAAAAAGAAGATTTCCCACAACTTTCATCTCTATCCTTTTTTCTTTTCTTTTTAATTTTCAATTCTTACCATTCTCTTGTGTGTAAAAAATTACCACTGCTTTGGGCACCTTGGACTGCAATACTTAACATGCAGTTGAATCCAAAAAAAAAAACACTGAACCCCTAAGGCATGGTTTAGTCCTTTTTTTTTTTAATGATTTTTAACTTTTAATTTGATACCAGCCAATAATTTATTTTGTCTTACTTTCCTTGCCAATCTCATCACTAAGATTTTGTCAGATACTATCATGCTCCCGATGTGAGACGGAAACAAGAACAACAGCAAGAAGATAAGGAAGAAGAAGGTGATGATTTCAAGAGAGCAATTAGGGAACGGTCATGAGGAATTTGACTAGTATTATCGCCGTGAAGTGCAGATCTGCATTATACATGAAATAACCAAATATCACCAAATCACTATCATGGAGTTACTGAAACAACCAAATCACTCTCAACCTCTTCGTGGAGTTACCGAGTTGCTGCCGTGAAGGGTAGATCTGCACCATTATCTCATTTTATCAAGTTCGTGAAGCGCAGATCTGCACCAATCTGATGCGCACGCCCACAGCCATGCATGGCCACCGCCACACCACCACTATGCGAACGTCCACCACCGCCTCACCATTGTCGCGAATGGCCATTGCCGCGAACGCCCACCTTTTCTCACAGATCTCTTCCCCAACCCCTATTATACCATTGCATCGTCCAGCACCTCTTTCCCCTTCTTACTGATGTAGATGAATGTTGGGATGAGACTTGAAAATCAAAATTAGAAAGGACAAATTCGTAAAATCATTTTTTCTGTTAAAAAAATTAAAAAACAAAAAACCCATACTACCGATTACAGATAACTAATCTACACCATTCACTTATATTATAATATATCCAATGATTGTAAAAAATTTGACCACAGTAAACCACTTCCCTTACTTGTCCACGTAGCCAGCGTCTTTTAATAATTCCTATAGGATACAATCAATTGTGGCTTTTGGGTTTGCAAAAAACATATAATGTCATGATCCATTAGATGATACTTAAGGCTACTAATATAGTGATCAGTTGGTAATAGACTTTAGACACCTAATATTGATATGTGTGGACAACAATGAAGGGCTTAAACATTGGGCCTAATGATGAGAATCACCTAGGGTCAATATATATTCATGGCTAGATTTCTTCTAACGTCACTGTGATTACAATCGCTTTCTCATCAACTTGTCCCACAATAGTGATTATAGAAAACTTGGTTCCTTCATTTACATTCTTGGGGAATTCACTGTGCGACAATGTTGATGACAATGACTACAACAAGTAAGCAAAAAATTGTGTCCTAATTTCTTGCCATATCACAATTGTTTTGTGCTCAATTATTTCTTAAATTTGGTATCAAAGCTAATATTATATAATTTAGGATCGATTTCGTGAATTTTCGTTAACTATAGAGAAAGAACTTTGAAAAATACAGTTTGGTTGTTTAAAATTGAGGCTTTTGTCCTAAATTGATTGGGAATTTTGAGTTCATGAAATTAAAAACTCATGTGACGAAATTTTTTTGAAATATTCTTGTTGAAATTTACTGTAACAAATTTTCCTTTTACTGTTATGTTTGGAATTGTGGAATCACAACTCGACAACTTTTGCCTTCCTATAAAGTAGCTTTATGCTTACTTCAATCAATAATACTATTGATCATTATATTGATTATTTATACCGATAATGTCACATTTCCAGAATTTTTGTTATTATATTAATAGTTCCCAGTGCTAAATACATTGATTATATAACAGTTTTTTTTTTCTAAATTTTTGGGTAATTTTCATTTTTATTATATATCATTTTTCTAACCAATGATCATATGAATCCATTTGGACAAATTTCATGAGTTTTTCGTTAGAATTAGAGGGAGAATTTTGAAAAAATAGAATTTGATTTGGGTTTGAATGAATCGCGACATTGAAACATGAAATCTAGCATTTTCATCGATAAAAATTGGGGTTTGTGTACTAGATGATTTAGGAATCCGATTTTGAACAAAACCCACAAATTTATCGGTAGCTAAATTTGCTATGTGTGGTTAGGAGGAAAAAGGGTATTTACTTTGTAGTTATTCTACCTACATTTCTTCAAAATGTATTTGTTATAACTCAATGGTTCATGCCAACTTTAGAAGCTTAGATGTGTGATGCAAAGGAGGGTGAAGGAGAAGCCTGGGGAGCTATTTTTTAAAGGAATATGTAGAGCAATCATATTCTTAGTTTCTTGTTTCTAAAATAGGATATTGAGTCATACAAGTTGCCTAATGGTGGTTTGAGGCACTAAAGAGTGCTTTAGGAAGAAATTTCAGGATTCAATTTTTTGTTTGTTTGTTTGCTCATTTGACTTGCAGTATGGTAATATTTCACCATGCTACTGCATGGATTCCACCTTCGTCTACCATAGTACAGTGTTAAGGTCCTTTATTGTAATTTGAAACAAAAAAAAAAGTAATTCTAAATTGTCATATCCAAACAAGTTAAAAATTAGTCTTATTTTAAAAAATTGTTTTTTATAATTGTAACCAAACACAAATTAGCTTTGCTAATATAAGAATCTCTTAAAAATAAATCACTTATTTAAAAATCACTCTTTTAAGAACAAACAAATGGACCCTATATTAATGAATTTGAAGGAAAATAATATCTAATAATTATTATTCAGTCAACTCACTCAAGGCTACAAAGGTTACATTGTGTATATATACACATAGCTCTAACAGTCAAAAAAACATAAATTAAGAAAGAGAGATATATTAGCATGTACTGAAAATGATTGGTTTGATTTGATTTCATGAATTAAGGTTGTGCATTTAATAAGATTTGCTTCTACTAGTTTATAATTATTCCATGATTCTTTGCTTGATTTGTCTTGATCAGTTGCTGCAAATAAGGCATGATCAGTTGCTGTGATTAAGGCATGATTTGAAAATATATTCTTTGAGTTCTTTTCATATATATCCTAATGCATTCGTATTTTGTCTTAATAGTAAATTCTTCATGAACAATTATTCTACTTTAATTGAAATTTTAACTAGATCAAACTATAACAAATGGAAACAAAGATTTGGAATTCTCATTAGGATTGATCTTTTAGCCCATTGCTGTTGTTTTTTTACTAATGATTACTCTACACCACCTTGAAAAAAGGTTAAAACTGCATAACGGCTAAACGATGGTCAAACTACCATGAAGATTTACATTTCCAGCGTTTTATTTTTCAGAACAATTTGTAAAAATTATCCAATCTCCTAGATGATATAAATGTTTAGCCAGACCCGATACAGTGTCAGTGCCCTAGTTGATATATATAAGGCCAAAGCAAAGTGTCATATAATTAAACCCGGGCCTTCTAAAGTTTTTCCATGATGACCTTTCTCAGTGATGTTTCTCTTTTTGTTTTATTTATTTAATTTATGTCTTTTTCCACTGTTCATAATATGGACGTGTGGATACCTATTAGGTTTTTTGCTAGCGGCATCAATCTAGTTAATAGCTAGTTCAGCACTCATCCTCAATCCAAGGACTCTGTTTGGGTCTCCCAACATTCCTAAGGGCCTTCCACACAACACTGTTACACAGGAACCCTGCCCCACAAGCTATTTGACAAACCCGATCACCCCTTTTAATCCTTGAGTTTAACTCAAGGAAAGCCAGTTCATACCAAATGCTGCTGCTGGATGTGTTGCCAAACCGCTCCAATGTCTTCCTTGATGCTTCCATGTACTCCTCTGTGAGCTCCAAATTCTTCTGAATCTCATCCAGCACTTTCTTGCTCGTTGCCAGAATGCACATGTGCTCGAATGCCAGCTTGTAATCCGGAATGTATGGCGTAGTTTTCTTTTTCTTGAAGATCAAGTTGGTGAAGAAGTGAAGCTGCTCTGAAACGGGTAGTACTAGTGGGCCTAGTGTGGTGATATTGGCCTTTAGTGCATGGCCTCCAACCTCTATGACATCTTTGCTCACAGAAAGACCCTTCCTGCCTTCACTATCTTCCCTTTGATGTATGCTTTTGTAGCTTCTGTTGTCCATTCCTTTGTGAGTTCGGACCAGCTGTAACATGCATTGGCCATAGCTCAAAGCAATAAGATAGAGATCCTACAATTGATCTCATAGAAAACTAAACAAAAGTTATGATGTCATTAAGAAGTAATGTGTAAAATAACATAGTAGAGGTGTATCCACTCTTTATGGACAAAACTTATATACAGTCCCTTAGTACTGTTCTCTAATCAGAATTGAAGTTTCACTTCAGTAATCTGTGTTAACCTTTAATGCACAAATTACCAATATGAAACTCTAATTTTAATTAGAAAGCAACACTAAAAGTACCTAAAAAACTATATATAAGCTTTGTCCTTTGAATTATAGTATCTCATATGGTAAATATATTATTACTTTCTTGTCTCACTTTAGAAGAGTCAAATTCTATCAAGGAATACCTGTTTGAGTTCATACTTGGCACGCCATCTATCCAGGCAGAAATTTGAGAGCATGATGGCTGCTGCCCCCATTCTGAAGAAGCAGTTGGGAGGCAGCATGTCAATGTCATTGCCACTGTACCATGTGTAGCTCACAGCTTCTGTGCTAACTACAAGTGCATAAGTTCTTGGATAGGCATCCAGAAGGTCCTTTGCAAGATCAATGGCTGTGATTCCAGCGGCACAACCCATCCCACCAAGGTTGAAGCTATGGATGTCATGTCTAAGCTTGAAATGGTTTACTATCATTGATGAGAGTGATGGGGTGGTGTTTAGTATTCCACAGTTTACTATCAGGACTCTGATATCCTTTGGTTTCACTTTTGTGGCAGCGAGAAGGTCCTTAATTGCCCCAAGCATCACCATGGATACCTCTTGTCTGCCATCTTTCAGTGAGTTTCTGTAACCAGGGCGAAAAACTCCTTTTGGCAGGTAGGTCTCATTGCCTATACCAGATTTCTTAAGAACTCGTTCTTGAAACTCAATGGCAGTGTCATTGAAATTCCCAGATTTTTTTGCTAACTCAATGAACTCAGCCTTAGAGATCTGCATAAATACCCCATTATTAAATACATGCAAACATTGAATCTATGAATAAATAGGCTTACCCCCTCGAGCATATTGTCAAAAAACTAAACAATGATGAGAGACTAATTAGTGATGACATATA
Organism: Spatholobus suberectus; assembly: GCA_004329165.1. Lineage (NCBI taxonomy): Eukaryota > Viridiplantae > Streptophyta > Magnoliopsida > Fabales > Fabaceae > Spatholobus > Spatholobus suberectus. Next base: position 9,978,286 of record CM014729.1, on the reverse strand, counting down.
AGCTAAAACTCATCCACACTCTTGGTATGTGAAGAGTGAGAACTAGTTAAGAAGAAGAGTGTGTTTTTACCTTGTATTCATTTGAAGGGCGAAAACATGAGAAATCAAGCAAGTAGGTAGACCCGGGTGTCAAGTCAATATAAAAATATAGCATTAAGCACAAAAGTCCTGATATAAATAGAACCTCAATGAGGCCATATTTCTCATAGAGGTCTTGCCAAGTGAACTTTCCAATACGAGCAATCAAGGCTGCAAGGAGAGGTGGTGCCAGCAATAAGTACAAGCGATGGCTAATGAGGTAGCCATAACCCAATTTCACATATTTTAGATTAACTGAACTAAGGAAATCTGGCAGTCTAGGCCGTACTCTCACAGAGAAAGAAAGAGAGCCAGCATTTGGGCCAGAGTTCTCAACTCCTCTCTGCACAATCTCTGTGGAAAACTCCTCACTTTCTTTTGACATGGGGGAACAATTATGTTACAATAAGATGAGTTTGTTGATTGAAGAAAGAAGTGGTGGAGAAAAGCAAATATGTGGATGAGTTTAGTCAGCTAATGCAGTTGGATGGACATGCTCAGATTGAGCTGAGAAGTGCAAAAGTAAATAGAAAAATGTTGAAGGCAAAGAAGCTTGGTGGGATGTAAATATATAGGAATTGGTGTAATGTGTTCTCTCTTAGCCCCCTCAGCTGGGGAAACACTGGCTGCATGGCATGGTAAATGATGCTAAGGATTTCACGGAGAATGCAAACAGAATAGGTACATTATGCATGAATGCGTTTGAGCAGCAGACTTACAGCACCATTGAAATTGTATGCAAGAGGAGCATGTAAATTTCCATCCTCTTTGTTAATAATTAAAATTCCGTTAATCAATTTCCATCCTCAGGAAGCAAAATTTGTGTATCATAAACCATATTTAAGGATCATGTTTTGAGACCTGGGGTATATCCGTATATGGGTACGAGGAAATGAACAATTGAATGATTTGAAATGAAACTATTTTATACTTACTAGTTATTACTACAATGAAAGTGTGAGACAATTCAAAATAGAGCAAAACAGGATTTACATATTAAATTAATAACATGTCCGCTTATGAAGATAAGCATTTAAATAAAGTAATATGGTTTCTTGTGATGATATACGTAATTGACTAGCTAAAAAAGTTCAGTCTATTAGTTGTAATCTAATCGTACCTCTGAAACACGAGAGATAACAAACAAAAGTATTGAAGTTTTTAAGTACATGACCAACGACCAAAGACAAGAGCCTAAAACGCCAAAGCTTAAAAATAATGCGGCATCATCAATGATGTAGAAGACAAGAAACTAGATTGCCACTAAAAAAATGATCATTTTTTTCAGTGATTTTGATTTGATGAGGCGAGTAGACATACATGGTTTTCCGTTTGGATAGCAACTAACGTCTATTTGCTAAAAAGCATCTTGTTATTGTTTTTCCGTTTGCACGTTAGCAATTCATGTTAAACTAGAATTTTAACCTATTGGATAAATATTTATTTTTATATAATTAAAATTCATAATAAATAACTATTTTTAATATATAAATTATATTTTGAATTTATACTAAGTAATTTAAATTGTAAGATTATTTTAAATTGAAATAGATAAACAGTTATAAAGATCAAATACATAAATAAAAATAAAAAGAGAATAGTTTGAGATGATTAAGAGACATTTTTGGCTAGTTGCAAAGAGTGTGTAAATTATACCTCTAAAAGATAGAAGAGAAAGTGTTCAGAGTATCTAATTGAAAGAGGAAGGAGAATGAGAGTTTTACTATCCAAATTGTGCATTTTAATTTATAGTCTAGGAATAGGTAAAACCATATACATTATAATAATCTTTGATTTGAGTTTAGGAGGTGTTTGATACAATGATTCTTTTAAGATTCTTAAGAATCTTAGGTTGGGAATGTTACATTCCTATGTTTGGTATAATAATTTTAAAAATCATTCATAAGAATCTAACATTCCCATAAATCGTTTTTTAATTAAATTTTCTACTAAAATTTTTCCATGAGAGGAGGTGGGAATTCAAGGTTCCCACGAAGGGTTTTTTTTATATAATTATGTCTCTCGTTTTAAAAAATATTTTAGACATACCAAACATATTTATAACATTCTTAGGAAATAGTTTCCAAGTATTATAATTCCCAAGAAACATGGTTTTTAGAAATTATAATTCCCAGCAAACATAATTCCCAATGATAAAAAAAGATTTCGTATACCAAACGCCCTCTTAGTTCCTACTTCTTAGTTCTCATTCTCTTCAAGGAGGAACAAGTATGTTGTAATTCTGAATCCAACCTGCATCTTGGCTCCTATCCTTCTTTCATATAAATCAACAATTTAGCTATATTTGTGTGTTAGGAAAAATCCCTTTCATGCACACAACAATAAAGATAGAAAAATAGAATACACACAAATAACACCACAAATGGAATTAGCAAAAGATATCAATTTAATGTGGTTTGACACCTCTTACCTACGTGCATAGAACATCTCAACAATATCCATTATCTCAAATAAAATTACAAGTTTTCTGGACAAACTTGAAAAAACCCTCTTAATTACAAGTTTTTTGAACAAACTTAGGAAACCCATTACAAACCTATGGTAGTGGCGGTGACAGTGGTGATCTCTAGGTTAACTAAGTCTTTGCCCAAAATATGGACATATTATATGCTAATTAGTCCAATTACAATTAATGACATATAGAATAGCTGAGATATAAGTTCAATTCTGTGTTTCACTGTTCTCGAATTATTTGACCTTTCAAATGACCAAATTGACTTTAGGTGTCTTCATGACAATTGTAGATAAATGTGTCCTTGAAATTTTGGTGTTGCTCTCCTATCATTTCGACTTTTACAATTCAAGATATGTTTAAAACACTACATCTATGCCAAGTTGCCTAAACATAACCCTATTTTCAACTTCAAGCCCAATTTCTTTCATGTTCCACACTAAATCTACCTAAAACCTCTCATGACAAGTGTATGTCTTTATTTGAATTTTTCATAAATACTAAGATCACTTTAGTCAAATTACCTAAAACTTAATTTATGACGTAAATAAAAAAAAAGTCAAAACACATTAAAATTAAAAAATTAATCAAAATTTACACTAAAGTACAATAAAGCTCACAAACATAAAAATTCGCTTAAAATATTAATATTAAATATAATGTTTCATTATATTTAATATTATTATTTTAAGCGAATTTTTATGTTTGTGAGTTTTATTGTACTTTAGTGTAAATTTTGATTAACTTTTTAATTTTAATATAAAACATTTGTTGGGAGAAATTAACTTCTTAAATAGATCTCAATACTTCAAAAAAATAATCTTTAATTTTTTATTGAGAAATACCTTAAATTTACCCAAAAATATAATAAACATTCAATAAAGACAAATACAATACTACAATAAATATCTCAAAAATTGACTAATCATGTGCCCATGTAACAAAGGCAGGGAAAATTATAACTATGAAATAAAGAGCATTTAAGAAAAGTAACTCAACCCTACTCCTGGGGACTAGATGCATTGCCTTTCTGCCCTTTGTTTACCCTTTTCTTTTTGCTATTTGAGTTGGATGCTTTCATTTGTCCAAGACCAAAACCAATTCAATAAAATTTGGATTTTTATTTGCCAAAGCGCGTGGAACGCACCACCCCACTCTAGTTTATTCCTACTGTATTATTTCTTTAGTTCTTTTTTACTTAGCAATTTTTTTGAAAATTTTTGTTTTTATTTATCTATCATTTTTAAAGTTTAAGATAACATTATTACTATTTTGTCAATTATATCTTTACTTCTCATTTATTTTTTAATTAATTTATACATTTATAACTAATATGTATTTATTGTCAAGTAGAAATGAACAAAAGTACAATAGAAAACTTTAAACCTATTTTATAAAAAACAATAAATTTATTACATTTTTTAGTTTGTATATAAAAACCTTAAACGATAATTAAAAAAGAATGAAAGTAGTATCTGTTAACAAACTAGCAGCCAATGTTTTCCGGACAAAGGCAGAATCCTCTTAGATGTACCGCAAGAACAAACAAGAATTTACTCGTTGTTTTTATAAACGAAATTACTGAGTAGTGTTATTCGTACAAATTAATACAACAAATTGTTCACAGACAATCAATCTCTATAGAGTAAAATTTGATCAGTAAGAATTTACAACTGGCAATCTTTGTCAAGTTTTATGGAGGAAGTATCACCCGATCATACTTTTCCAAAAAACAATGAAGTACTGGTTCGATAATGTGCCACATGAAATGAGAGAGACGTTGATGTTTTCTGGTACAGGACCGCTGGGGGTGAAAAATTTGGTCATTCAACACATAAAACTAACACTATGCTGCACTATAATACCCACTTGATTTGGTGGAAACCAAGCTATAACACGAGACGTCATTTTTGTCATCTCATGATTTAACTCTCGTGGTTTTGCTGTGTTCTCACGATACAGTGGGCCGTGAAAACATTAAACGTGTTATCTTGGATTTTTGATCGAGTGTTTCCTTAAAAAAAAAGAGAAGAAAGAAGCAAATTGTTTGCGGGGTGGCCTATCCCGCAGAATTAATGCACCAGGTGCCAGCTGGCGGGGCACTATTCTATTCTACCACTACCCCACGAACATTGATGGAAAGATTTTAAATTAATTTTAATTTCATTGTGATTTTTGATACTCTAGAAAATTGTGAACTAATGCGACTAATATGGTTGCAATTAAAATCTTGATGTTGTTGTAATGCTATGGCAAATTTAAGATCATGCGATGCCAGTAAGAATAACAAACAAATGAATCGGATAAATTCTTAGTCAGATTATAATAAATTGAATAAAATAATCTATTTTGATTCATTAAAAATTCATTTAAAAAATTCAATTCATCAATGATCCATCTAATAAAATCCAATCCAATCTATACATTAACAATATTTTGATGGATGAATATCCAATCTATTCACAAAAATAATATATTTTAAAAATTAAATAATTTTTATTTTTTAAATATTTTCTCCCCCTCTCTCTCATTTCCCTCCTTTCTCTCCCTCTCTCCTCTCTCCCACTCTTCCTCTCCTCCCTCTCTCTCCAAGTATGTCGTGTTAAAATAATATTCTTTCAAGTTATCACAAAAATTATGTTTAAAGAAAAATGAAAAACGACTATCAAGGAACCTTCAAAACGTAAAAACTTAAATTTTTTTACCATAGTTCGAAATAAAAACATATTTCAAAACTCTAATTTTGTGTAGAGAGAATCGACAAAATTTAAATGCAATTTCTTAGCAATTCGCATAATAGTCAGGGTGCAAATTTAATTCATTAACCAGCTATACCATAAACATTTAAGTTTAAGAAATTGTTTTTTAAACCTGATTAGAAATTTTTTAATTTTTTTAATAGCTACTCTATTTTTTTAATAGAAATCTAATTATAAGACCAAAACATAAATTATTTTGAAAAACAAAACTAATTAAACATGTCTCTTTATTTTTTTATCCAATGGATTTTATTTTTTATTTAATATAATCCAATAAATTTTAAAAAAATAATAGATGGATCACTAACCATCTATAAAATTAAATAGATAAATTAGATTCAATCCATTATTTTTTGTGTGTGTGTAATAGATGGATTAAATGAATTTACTTGTGAATGAATGATAGATAAATGAATTGCTTTGTCACTCCTAAATACCAGCTTGTTGACAAATCACTGCATTCTTGTGATTTGAGTTCTCAGCTTACGAGTGAAAATGCCAAGTTGAATGGTCACTCGTTTCTTGCTGATGTCAATATAGCTTTGCTTATTAGGTGCAGACTCAGCGACTGCTGCCAAAATTCCCACCTAACGATAATTATAAAACGGCAAAAATCAATCTTCTTATTTTGCTTCCTTACGTTAACCAAAAAGCCAAAACGTCTTATGATGGCTTTTGGGAAATTAACTGGCAGATTCCTTCTATAATATTGTCATGAATTATAAATTCAGGATAGAGTTTGGTTTGGCCTAGAGTTGCGTCAAGAGTGGAAACTTATACAACAGATGTAATCAAGCATCTCAGATCAAAATCTATAATGGTACATCCTGTACAATCAAAAATTCAAAACTATAATATTGGACTTTGTAGTGTAAAAAAATTCTCTTTGCCAAACCAATTGAATAAGATGATAAATGAATTTGCTAGATGATACATCATACGCTTTGGCCTCACAGTCCCCGGTAGTTCCAAATCCAACTCCAGCCAGAAAATGAATCCAATGTTTGATACATCCTTGAGCTAATGAACAAATCTTATTTTGTCATTCATGACACAGATTCACCTACCCTCAACTATAGATTTGGACCAAGCGAGAGACGTTGAGGAAGAGTGACGAATATCTTGAAAAGTTGGGTGTGATGCATAGCTAAAATATTGGGAATACTCGGACAAAATATCCCTTGATTTCAACTGTTGTAGCAAATAAGTATCCATATTCTCAATTTCTGACTCATCTCCCTCGTTCTTCCCCTCTAAAATGTTCACCACTTGTCTCATTGTGGGCCTGGCCTTTGGTTCAGGGTAGGCACACAACAAAGCCAAGTGTAGCACCCTTTCCAATTCTTGCACACTAAACTCTCCTTTTGCCCTTAGCCTTTCATCAAGTGCACACACAAGTTGCCCTTGTGCCATTAGTTGCCAAACCCACTCCACCAAAGGTGGCTTACCCTCTTCTAGAGGTCTCCTTCCACACAAGACCTCCAAAATCAAGATGCCAAACATGTAAACATCTGTCTGAGTGGAAGCTCTTCCAGTCTTAATCACTTCAGGAGCCATGTACCCCACTGTTCCAACCAATTTTGTGGTGCTAGCAACTTGACCATGGCTGTGCATTCTAGCTAACCCAAAATCCCCAAGCCTTCCATTCATATCCTTATCCAGTAACACATTGCTGGCCTTGATGTCCCTGTGCACTACCTTGGCTTCCCACCCCTCATGCAAGTACAAGACTGCAAAAGCCACATCTTTAATAATCCTTATCCTATCTTCATAACTTAAAATGTTGCTCTCATCATCACAATCAAACACCCTCTTGTCCAAGCTCCCGTTTTCCATGTAGTCATAAACTAACAAGAAATTCCCAACATCTCTCTTGCACCAACCTCTCAACCCCACCAAATTCCTTTGCTTCAGTCTCCCAAGGCTTGAAATTTCTGCAAGAAACTCTCTCACCCCATCATTTTGATGAGAAATGCGCTTCACAGCAACCTCCACCCCTCCCCGTAAAACACCCTTGTAGACTTTCCCGTTCCCACCAACCCCAATCACATTCTCCTCAGAGAACCCCTTTGTTGCAGCCTCAATTTCTTCATATGCCATTCTGTGTGGCCAATACTCTAACTCCCAATCTTCCATTTCCTGCCTCTTCTTCATTCTCCTACGCTTCTGCTGAATCAAAAACAGTACCAACAAAACCAAGGCACAAATAACTAAGAAAACTCCAACGGTAAACCCTGCAACAAACCCCTTGGACTTAAAAATTGAATCCTTTGGAAGAACAAAAGAAGGTAACCCAGTAGTAACAAGTTCATCACTCAACGAAAAATTCTCATTACTGAAACTCCAACCCAAAATCTTGTGACTCTCCACTAATTGACCAGTAGCACTAGTAAACCCCACAAACATTTCATCCTCAAAAACCTGAGATAAGTTGAGAGAAACATTCAACAAAGGCCTGCTAGGCCTTTTCATACCCACAGGCGCCATGGTAACATTAATCCAAGAATCTTCATAGTCGATCCAAACATGGTAATTCTCACCATCGTTAAGCGTCAACTCCTTCAAGGACTTGTCACCATCATGTGGCCAATACCCAGCATCATGGGAAACATAAGACTTGAGAGAGTTTATGTCAATCCCCACATGGTTGGCGTTGATGTCATCGAACTCTTGGTTCATGAACACATCGAACTCGACACCAAACACGTGGTTGCTTGCGTTTCCGTTGTTGGTGAGGTTGAACAGACCAAGGTGCTGTGCAGAACTTGTGCCGCGGATGCCTGTGACAGGTGTGAAGATGAAAACTAAGCCGTGCCCCGGAAGAGTGTCCTCATAAGGTGCCATGGCAAAGATGAAAGAGGTGGAGAAAGGGTACACGTACGAAGAGTTTGGTTTCTTGGTGGGGATTTTTTCACGGTACAAGGCGCGACCGACCGAGAACGTTTGCTGGTGGGTGAGTGTTAGAATTCGAGAGTCGATCGTGGCATTGCCAAAGAGCAACACTTCAGAGGAGTTGAAGCCGTTGAAGACGAAATCAATAGCGCATGCTGAGTTGAAAAAGACAACAATTAAGAGAACAAGAGGTGGAAGAGCGGGGGTGTGCTTGTGTCTGATCATGTCTTTAGCAGAGAAGAAACAGAGGGGTGTGTCATGTATGGGAAAAAAGAAGAAGAATGGATACAAAATATGAAAGAGTTAAAACTGAAGCAAGTTCAGAGAGAGAGAGAGAGAGAGAGAGATAAACAATGGTGACATTTGAAAAATCTCTAGTGAACTATTTGAACTCATTGATTACCATTTACTAATTAATTAATGTTATTTATGCTGACAAATGATAACGAAGAACAAATTTCAGCTATTTTATACACGAATAATTCTAAAAGTTTAATAGTTATATACTGTTAGTATAAATAATTTATTATTATTAATTAATTAAAAATTATTATTGATATAATTTTTAAAATATTTATTATAAAAGTCAATAAATTTATAATAAATAATAATTTGTGATTAGTCAATTTTTTCTAATTCTAAATCCTAATTCTTCATTTCTTATACTTCCAGAGATATATCATTACTCTGTATTGATATATAGAATATTTTAAAACGTTTGACTGAACCCTGAAACCAGTGTACTGTTAAACACTTGAACCTAAAGAAGTGATCGAATTTTTCTTCTCTAGACAAAATCAAATGAAAGACAACCATATGCGATTACTTTATGCCAACGACATCTTCTTGACAAGAGGCTATTGATTATTCAAAGAATTTAAGTTTAAAATACAAATTAGAATTAAAATCAATTTATTTTCAATTAAATGTGTTATAGTTTAATAAATAGTAAGAATTCACTTATATGGAAAGAGAAGTTGATTTAAAAGATATTTTTAGATTTTAACTAGTAAATATTTCAGGCACACTATATGTCACGACTCACTCTACTTAAAACCAAATACATACTCTCTTTTTTTTGGTGAAGTCAAGTATTTTTGAGTCAAAAATCAAGGATTAATCTCTCGAGTAACTGAGATTCATTTAAAGAATTGATCTTTCCCAATAAATATTTTTCTATACACATAGACGTATATATTTGTGTTCTGTATATTTTGTTCTGTATTTTGTTCATTTAGTCTATTAACTCATCGATCACGTTTAATATAGTCTTCATTGTGGTTCTATATTTAAAGTATACTATTAAGTAGTAACGTATCAAATGGTTGTGATGAGGAGAAGTGAGATTTTTTTTTCTTTTTGAGATATATATAAATATTTAGAAATAAAATACCATAAAGTTCAAAAACTTTAGTTTAATTAAATAATAGTTGATATTGAATAATTAAATAATATCAAATAATTCTTTTTATGAGAGAATAAGTTTACAAACTCAATTACTTGGTAACTTAATAGGGTTGACCTAGTGGTGGGAGAATTTAGATATTATGCATGAAGTCATAGGTTATGACTTTAGTGCAATCATTGTATATCAAAAAACTCAATTACTCAATTACTTGAATATATGAAAGTAACAAATAGATTGCATAAAATTAGGCAAATTATAAGAACAAAAATGAAATGATACATTTTGTTGGAATAAACCCTCATTTCATCTTTAAAGTATTACTTTCTTTTCTAATTAGTCCTTAAAGTAAAAAAAATTATATAAGTAACCTCTCGAATATTATAAATCATAATAAATAGTCTTTTAAGTATTAAAAAATTTACTAAATTGATTCTTTAACATTAGTAAAAAATATTAACTAAAGGACTTAATTAATAAATATTTAATACTTAAAAGACTATTTATATTATTTTATCATTTTAGAGATTATATAAAAAAAAGTAATATTTGAGAAACTAAATTGGTGATTTTTTATTTTGTTGAAGTATAAAATGCCAAAGGTTCGAATGTCAAAGGAGCCTGTGACCTTTTATTTTGGTGACCTACACCAAATACTTGAAACTAAAATTTATCCGTTTGAAACGATGTAGCATGACATCTATATTTCGATAAGGTTAACTACATAAAGCAGCAGCAGGCCGGCAGCGAAAAATAGGAATTTGGAAATGGCAAAGCAACGAAATATTTTGATTTGGACGCTAAAAAGAATAAACAACAAAACAAGTGAGGAGGAGTAATAAAAGTCTCTGCACCTGTCAACGACTTGCACGGAATGACTTGACAAGTGGTGTATCATCTGTCATGTTCATACACCAATTTTCATGAATGTCTGCTTTTATGGTGGTCACTTTCAGTACCCGTTTCACCGGCTGATTGATCAAATGTTGATAGGGGTGATTATCGGTCGAATTTGGTTCGATTTAGCCTTTGTTTAGTAAAAAAAAGAGAAAAAAATAAGAAAAAAATTGGTAAAAATTAAGTTAAGAAATAAGAAATAGATAAAAAATATTTTGAAATTTTAGGTTGTTTGATAAAAAAAAAATAGATGAAAAATAAAAAAGAGATAGAGAAATAAATAAAAATATGTGAGAAATAAAATAGTGAAACCCACTAAAAAAATTAAAAATTTCTCACTTATTTTTACTCAACTAAATCACTTAAATCTTTAGAAATTCAAAAATTTATTCTCCTCTCCACTCAACCAAACAAAACATTAGGCCCAAAATGACCCAATCCGACCAAAACAAAACATTATTTTTTCTCAATTGTTTCCAATCATAGAGCCATTCGAGTTGGTCGGTTTTTGGGTGCGGCAGGTGTAGTGGGTGGATTGAGGGAAGTCTCAATAGTTCTCCTCCTTCATAGATGAAGCTAGGAAATGTTTGCGTGGTTTTTGCCTCAATCATGACGCTTCAGCTCCGACATGTACAACACCATATCTAAAACACCATTGGCTTTGTAATAGTCTTGTAGTAGTCAAAGAAGTTGTCGGTGACCAATTTGTTGAGCAATGTTTTTAAAATCAGATTGGTCATTGAACCGATTAAGACTCTTGTTTAAGGTTTAATGGTTTAACCATAGTCGAACTGGTATTAATAAAATAATAATAATAATAATAATAATTAAATAATATTAAAAAAACACAACATCATAACTTTATAATACTAAAAATTAAAAATAAAACATAATTTTATAGGTTCTTTACATTTACAATTCCTACAAAAATGCAAATCAAATATGTCATGATACTTAAGTATAAGTTTTAACCAGTGTTTTGAAAACCGGACCGAACCGGCCGGTCGGACCAGAAAACCGGTGAACCGATCACCTAATCGGTTCAAATAAACCACAGAACTGGCCTGAAGAAAAACCGGTCAAAGAATCGGAAAACCGGTCAAAAATCGATAAAAACGGTGAAAACCGATCAAAAACCGGCTAAAACCGGTTCACAGCGGGTTAAAGAAAAATGCTTAATACAACATTATTTTGATTTTTTTTCTTAAAAAAAATAAAAACCAACCTAAAGTATTTATCATTTTCTTTTTTATTTTAAATATAACTTGTTTTTATTAATAAATGTTGATGTATATAGTTAAAACTTATACTTAAGTATCATAACATATTTGATTTGCACTTATAGGTATTGTAAATGTAAAGAACCTATAAAATTATGTTTTATTTTAATTTTTAGTATTACAAAATTATAATATTATGCTTTTTAATATTATTTTATGTACTATTTAATAATAATTATTATTATTATTTTATTAATACCGGTTCGACCACGGTTCAACTCCGGTTGAACCATTGAACCTTGAACCAGTACCTTGATCGGTTCAATGACCGGTTCGGTTTTAAAACATTGGTTTTAACTATACACATCATATTTATTAATAAAAACAAGTTTATATTTAAAATAAAAAGAAAATAAAAAATGCTTTAGATTGGTTTTTATTCTTTTAAGAAAAAAATCAAAATACTATTGTATTAAACATTTTTTATTGACCAGTTGTGAACCAGTTTTTGGTCAAGTTTTGACTGTTTTACCAATTTTTTATTGATTTTTCGGTTCTTTGACCAATTTTTCTTTAAACTGGTTCTGTGATTTATTTGAACTGGTAAGGTGACCAATTCACCAGTTTCCGATCTGACTAGCCTGTCCGATCCGATTTTTAGAACATAGTTATTGAATATGCAAATTTTGAGTATTAGAAATAAACCACGAGGTAGCTCTTATAGGGACCCTTCCTATGTGTAGAGTAGATTAAGTGTTTAGAAGTGTAATAGAAAATATAAGGAATTGATTAATCTATTTGGGAGTGTTTGTGTTTGGAAGCCAAGGACAGTCGTGGGTTGCAGATTTTGTGAACCTTCAAGATCTATAGAAATTGCAGTTGGCGCTAAGCGTGAAAGATACAAAGAGTCCCCTAGAGGTTTAGCGCTAAGTGTCAGAAAATTAGGACTTGGCATGGTGGTGCTAAGCACCAAAAATCTAGGGCTTGGTGTGGGAGAGGCAGGGAACTACCCCTGGTTTTCTAGAAGCTTGGCTCTAAGCCCAAAATCGGTGCTAAGCATGGGTATTTTCATAAGTGGGCACTAAGCGCCAATCTTCTAGCGCTAAGCGTGGACCTACTAAAGAGTTGGTCTGAAAGTAAAGTGAAGTGGTACTAAGCAGCCAAGGCTCTAGCACTAAGCATGACCCTTTGAGACACCAAAGTTGATGTCCAAGCTAAGAGTAAAGGATTGTAAGTTTATGTTGTTGCTTTCTATGCTTATTCCTTATATGATTGTTATTGCTTTGATGTCTTGTTAGATCTGTATCTTGTGGTTGTTACTTGCCTTAAGAAAATGCTTATACTATTGACCTGTGGTGAATGCTTTGTGGTAATAACTTATGAATTTCTATGACATGATCTACTAGATGTGCTTATGTATGATCTCATGCCATGGTATGTGTAAAGTAACGAGTATTCCACGGTGAAGGGGAACCCAGCCAATGAGAGGTGGGATCCTTAGTATGAAATGTTTAAGTGAAGCTATATGCATTGTTCATGTGATTATGCATCATAACATTTGAGCTATGTGATGAAGGAAAATATGTAGAAATTTGGCTAGTGGAGGTTAGGATGGGTTATTAACCCTAGTCTTGGGGGTGATGATACCTAGTGTGGAAATTCCAATTGCTCATGCTAATCCTATGGAGCCAGAGCGTACTGACAAAACTGGGTAACCCTAACTAGGTACTAGGAAATATCATACTAGTTAAGGGTACGAAAGCCAAAGGCATTAGTATCGATGACGCTTCTTATAGTCGTGCACTTACTCCTAGTTTACTTTCTGAGAAGTTTAAGTTGGTACCACATATGCATAAGTAGAGATTTAGGAACATAACATGCATATACATCCTGTTGGAGCGTGATATGTTGAAGTGTGCTATGTTGTAACTATGTGAAGTCTATGTGACTTGTTCATGAGCGATTGATGTAATGTGTACACATGTGAAAAATATAATTATATCTTGTGATGAAGTGTCAAGGTTATGGATATATGATCATATTATGCATGTGTATTATTCCTATTTGATAAAGAACGAGGTGTATGTCTAGTTACTAGGTGAAGAATGTAAAATAAGAACATATGTTTGTAATTAGAAATGTCTTTTGCTATCTTAAGGATATGTGAAAGGCTAGACCTTTGGATAGCTTTATGATGGTTCTAGTTGGATAATAATAATTGTAAATAAGATAAAGAAAAGGGTGAATTCCCACCCAATGCAATAGAAAGGTATAAGACAAGTAAGAGAGAATAAATTGGAAGTATTAAGGTAATTGTTAAAAGTGTGTCAAGAGTATTCTAGAGTATCTATAGCCTTAGACTTGACCCGTAGAGGACAACTTTAAATATCAAAAGGAAGAAGGGTAAAATCTAAACACAAAGGGTTTAAAGACAAGAAAGGGTTGTGGTAAGAAAGTATGAGTAATGGTGATAAGTTCTTAGGTTGTGAATAAGATAGTAAACTAGTGTAATAGTTGTGAGAATGAGAGAAGTGTTAACAGGAAGTATTGACAATTAAAAGGTATAGATTTGACTATATGTATGCAGAAATATGAAAGACCTAGTGAGGTAAAGCCATGAGATATAAGTAATAAAGGTTGTTCGAGTAGAGGAGTCTAACCCAGCCGTAGAGTCGTTAGAGCACTCACTGAGATATTATGTTTCACTCCTTCAAGTTTCCCTCTTTTTCAAGGATACAGGTGAAGATGTGTGCAGATAGAGCTTGGAGTCACATGTAAGAAGACGAAGCCTAGTTTAAGATACTTCTTGTAATTCCTTTTTATATTTTGTATGACGCCTTTGAGTGATAAATGAATTGTACTAGACATGCATGTTACTTTGCTGTATTTTTCTTGTATAAACCTAATTATATTTATGAGTAGCTTCCACATGTTATTTATATGTTTTAAAGTTTTTCTGTTCTTAGAAATCTAGGCTTAGTTACAATAATATCCCTAGGGTGTTACAACAAGGATTCAACGAAGAAAGAGAGAAAGACAAGGTTGTGAGCGAGAGACGAAGGATGGGGAAGAAAAGGAGCGTCGCAATAGCCACATACAACAGTCTAAAATCTCTGTGATAATTTTTAGCAACTCTAATGTTTTTATTTTTTTGTGTGTTTTTTTTCCTCGATTTCTTTTTGTCTTTGTTTGCACTGTTATGTTGATTTTTTTTTTTGTTTGCAGGTCTCTATTGTTTTGTCTGTGCAATGGTAGTTCTGGTTTTCTTACACATATTTCTCAAAAAAAATTTGCATAGGTTGTTTTGATTAGAGATAGCAGTGGCAAGTTGTGGGTTTTGGGTCTTATGGGTTTTGTTTTTATTGTTGTTTTTGGTTCCCTTTTGTGTTGGGTGTGTTGATGGGTTCTCTGCCAAAGGTTGTCAGAGTGCAGCGCCAGTGAATGGCGACACAAATGGTATTGGTGAGGAACTTGTAGGCATCCCCATGTCCCAATGATAGCAAAATGTGTGGTGGGGATGAGTTGATGTAAAAATCAGTTAATCCATTTTTCCATCTGTAATCTCAACCATCAAATATTTTATAAATATATCTAACGGTAATAAATGATGGTTCATCCTGTGTACCATCTATAGGACTGCTTCATGTTAGAGTTTTCAATTAAGCTAAGGAGGTTTGTCATTGTATGCGACCAACATTCAACCTCATGAGGCCAAATGTACACACCCTGCTATTAGAATTTTTTGCAGCCATTCTCTTTGGGTATGTTTGGTAAAGAGAAAGAAATAAAGAGAAAAGAAGAGAAGAGAAATAGGTGAGAAATAGAGTGAAAGTTAAGGTTGTTTGGTTGAAGAGAAATAGAAGAGAAATGGAGAGAAAGTTAATTTTTTGAGATTATTTTTATTTAACTATTATTATTATTATTATAATTCATTTTATTATTATTTATTATTAATAATAATATTTATTTTTATTATTAATATTATATTATATTATATTATATTTATTTATTTATTATTGTTATATGAAAGAGGTGCAAGGCCAGGGAGAGGAGGGGCAAGGGGCGCAGGAGGTGGGACAAAATCGATCTAAGAGGGATGAAAATCAATTTAACAAGAGAGCCAGGTATAATCAATTTGCCTGAAAATTGGTTTTGATATTATTAAAATTATTTTTATTATTATTAATAATTATTATTTTTGTTATTAATATTATTTTTATTTTTTATTAATAATAATAATAATATATTTTATTATTATATAATAAAAGTTTGAAAGCAAATTAAACGTGAATAAAAAAAAGACTTGTAAATCGATTTACTATCTATGTAAATCGATTTACACAAATCGTTTGAAGAGTCTCGCACAGCACGCACAGTAACTTCTACGCATTTCTTAGCTTAATTGCAAAGAAATTTTTATCAGTGGGTCCCACACAAATTTTTAAAAATTTCTTTGCACTTCTTCGCTACCAAATGGAAGGGCTACCATAATTTCTTCGTTTTTTGGTGCTCTTCTGCGCTCTTTCGTTGATACCAAACAAAGCGTTTAGGAGAAGAAAAAACATATTTTATCCTAGTTGGTCGTCACTAATATAATTATAAGTCCTTTTTTATAAGGTAAATATACAGACATCTTTTAAAATTGTTTTAGATTGCATGCGATACTTTTTCTATTTCTATTCCTATACTAATTTCTTTAATTATTTAAAAAATTTACACTATATTTCTTATATATTACACTAATTTCTTTAATTATTTGAAAAATATTATATTGTATATTCCTATAAAAAAATTGTTACAAACATTAAAGAAAAAAAATTATAAATTTCAAAATCTTAGGGAATATAAGTATAATTTACACTTTTTTATATATCGAAATTTGCTCGGTGATTTCCTTCCCCTCGTGACCTTTGATTTTCTTGGCAACACTGTAGAATTGACGTTACAATAACTATAATGCACTTTTGTATGTCTGTACTGTACTCAGTTTGAATTACTTGAGGTTGAAAATAATTTTTTAATACTAAAAATTATGGATAAATGAATAATATATTATTGCTTTTAAATAATTACTGTGTGAATTCTAAAATATTTACTATATTATTGTATTTGATATGTACTGTATCGAATATTCTAAAATATCGTTATCTTATATTTTTAATTGCTATTAAATTTAGAACAATATATATATTATATGAATTAGATAAATAATAATATTTTATTATATTCATAATAATTAAAACTAACTTATGAAATTAAAATATTTCAATTATAATTTAAGATTTTTATTTACATTGATATTATGTTTACTTTTATATCACTTCTTAATCATATCATAATTTGTAGTTTTTTAATTTATTATTATATTATTAACATGTTAATAAATTTGTATTGAGTCCAATTAATAAAATTTTTAAATATATCTTTAATCTCTAATTACATATAATTTTATTATTCCAAGCTTTTTTTTTATAAATTTTCCAATAGTAACGGAATTTACAAATATTTATTGGCCTATTGAAGTGTCTTTTTATTGATTACTTAGTTTCTCCTTTACATGTTCAAAGAATTGTTTGCACGTTCCAAATTTTCATTCTTTGCGACTTTTCAAGCCTTTTGCGGCTAACTCTTTTTTTGGTTCCAAAACTTCTTTTTTTTTTGGGTGGGAATCAAATGTTTGGATTTTCAGGTTTGAACCAAAATTTCAAATTGAAAGCTTAAATATGAAAATAATTTTTTTAATCAAAAAAGTAATGAAAAGGAAATATTTATCTAAACAAGAAAATCATTATTTAGAAAGAAGGATAAAAAATAATTAAAATGGAGAGAAAAATTGATAAGATATTAAAAAATAATTAAGGTGAAAAATTAATATAACTAATAAATTTTTGAATAAGGATAATTTAAAAAAGATAAAAATTATTTTTTATAAGTTTAAGATTATTAATTAATTTTAAAAATTTTTTTCTTCACGAATTAATAAAAGGGACTTATAGTAATAAAAAAAAAAAGGAGAGAGTATTTCTTAGCAATAAGCCATTACCATTGCTAAGAAATAAGTCATTGCATTGATTCCATTGAATTCCCAGCTCAATATAATGAATAATCCGTTGACTTTTTATGTGCAGGAATGTCAACTTTTGCAATTCTTTCCCTGCTCAATGTGCGATTTGTATCATATATGTATTCAAATTGCGGGTATATCTAGCAGCCAAACAAGATGGGTCCAACAGCAAGCAAATTAAAGTAGGAAAATGTTTGTCAATTTTACCTCCCGTAATTTTTTTTATAATATTTTTTACACCGTTTTTCTCACATAAGGGTTACAGTACACTTTATGAGCGGATAGAAACTACAATCGCAGCACGTAAAAGACTATGAGATAAAACAATAATAGTATTTATGTGTGGCGTTTAGCTTTCTAGAATTTTTTTGATTTATGCTTTGTGGATTTGATTTTATAAATAGGTTGAATGAATAATTTGATTTTTTTGAAACCATAAAATTATGTGATTTATTATGAGTTTGACAATTACTTTGTATTATTTATATACATGTTTATTTAGCCAAAATTCATTAGTAAATGTGACACACATATGCATGTGCTTCTACAAAATTAAAAAAAAAAATCCATTCTTAGAAAGATTTCTTAAAATAAAAGACAATTTACTGTGAATCTTATAATAGTTTAAACCGTAACATAGTTCTAATAAATTCTTACAAAGTTAGCTTTCTGTACAAGCTGTGCAAGGCTTACGAGTCGGTTTTTAATGTCTGATGCAAAAGCAAACAATCATAATGTCAAACAAAAATGCAAACATGATAAAATATCTTATACAGAGTGTTCAACCACTAAATAAAAACTGTGTTCCTAGAGTCATCTTTCCACTTGCTCTGTTTTCCCGGATTAAGGTACCACCAAAATAAAGTAACAGTGGCACCCACATCTTATAGTTTCGTTTAATTTGCTAGAAAAATAAATTTACAACTTTCTTATTGTTAGTTGTAAAATTTAAAATTATGGGAAATAAAAAAAAAAGACATAAAGCCAAAATCGAGGTGGAGGTGAAATTTGCAGCCAATGAAACCAAAATGGGATGTCTGCCAAAAGAAGGCGCAACAGTATGTAACATTTTTCATTGGGACTGAAACGAAAAGATACCCATTGCTTACCCAAAATCCATACTGGGAAAAAAAAGGGTACTGGGTCGAAATTTAAAATTTTTGTCCAAATCCTACTACTGGGCTTCATCTTGAAATCCAGGCCTTAAATTTTCAGGGTGGGTCTAGTTAGTGCAACAATGGTCCAACATACTCACGCAAAGTTAACAGACTATATAGAAACCATATGGGATTGCTATTCACACCCCCATTTTTCTCTTTACATCCTCCACCTTTTTTGTGTTTTTTGAAATTTCCAAAAACCTTTAATCTCTCTCACCGTTGCCTTCACCTTTTCTCTCCTCCCCTCGGCCCTCTCCTTTCTCTCATCTTCACCCTTCCCCTTCCTGCCTTCTCCCACTTCTATTTTTTCGCTTTTCACAAATCTTACGAAAAGTATCTGTAATGTAAAATTTACATTACAAAAACTAGCTTCTGTAGTGTAATTTTTTTTATGAATTACAGAAATTAATGCTTGTAATGTATTTAGTCGTGTTGGGTTAAACTTTTTCAAACATACATTCTGAAAATTAGTTTCTAAAAAAAGATATTTTTGAAAAACAATATAAAAAAAGAAAGCGATACACAAAGAAAAAGGGGGTGCGAATAGTGATTCCCAAACATAATTCCTGGCTCAAATTTCCATCCCACAGTTTATTTTGGGGGCTGCTATTCTCACCCTTTTTTTTTGCTCTTTTCACCCCTTTTACAAAAACGTAGTCAATTACTATTTTACCCTCATTTTCTTTTTACTCTCTCTCTCTCTCTCTTCTTCCCACCCTCAATTTCTCAATGCAACGTACACACATTTTCGTTCTATACAATACACAAACAAAAACATGTTTTCGTTATGTATCAAAGTTTGATACATTTTCGTTTTGTAACTTCAATACACAATGAAAATGCATTTCTGTTATATTAGTTTTTTTGGAAAAAATTAATTAAAATATTAATTATGATATAATTTATCCTTTTTAATATTAATCATATTAATTATGATATAGATTACCATTTTAAATTGAAATCAAATTAATTGTGATATAATTCATCTTTTTTAATAACAATCAAATTAATTATGATACAATTTTAAACATATATGATACCAGTTACCATTTTTAATAATAATTGAAATAATTATGATGTAAATTACCCTTTTTATTAGTAACTAAATTAGTTATGATGTAATTTTAAAAAATATATGATACAAGTTACCATTTTTAATACTAATAGAATTAATTATGATAACTTGTATCGTATATTTTTTAAAAGTGTATCATAATTAATTTGATTATTATTAAAAAGGAAAATTTGCATCATAATTAATTCAATTATTATTAAAAATCACAACTTGTATCATATATTTTTTTAAATTGTATATAATTAATTTGATTATTATTAAAAAAGGTAAATTATATCGTAATTAATTTAATTTCAATTAAAAATGGTAATCTATATCATAATTAATATGATTAATATCAAAAGGGTAAATTATATCATAATTAATTTTTTCAAAAAAATTAACATAATAGAAACGCATTTTCATTGTGTTAAAGGGGTGCACCCTCCATACACAACGGAAACGCATTTGGTTGTACAACATACACAACAAAAACACATTTTTATTGTGTATAGAGGGCACACCCCTTAACATAACAGAAACGTATTTTCGTTGTGTATTTTGTACAATGAAAACATGTTTCTGTTAGGAATATTTTTGAAAAAAAAATAACAAACAATATATGGGGTAAAAAAAGCAAAAAATTGGGTGGGAATAACAGGGCGGCTACTATTCCCACCCCAATTTTTGCCCTTTTCACCCCATATGTTGTTTGTACTTTTTTTATTCCAAAAATACCTCATAACGGAATCACGTTTCTGTTGTAATTTTGTACAATGAAAATGCGTTTCCATTATGATTGAGGGGGGTGCGCCCATCTATACACAATGGAAACACATTTTTGTTATATATTTAGAATTTAATTGTTTATATTTACGAAATTAAATTTTTTAGGGACAGCTTTTAATGATTCACTAACACATGAATAGAACACATGTTTGAATTGGTGTGATGTGGACCAATAAGTGTAACATGTATAAAATTTGGAACATCTATAAAATCCAAAAATATATACAATAAGGTTCGTACATAATGTATAAAATACTAAAAATGATCTAATAGTAAAAAACAAGAAAAAAAAGGTCAAGCATCATAGGTAGTCGTTGTCTTCCTCCACCTCCTCCTCTAATAGGTGCACTCGAACTCCATGCCTGACTGAGCAGCGGCCAATGCCTCCCGGATCTTCCTATCATCGTCAGTGCCCTTTGGCATCACCTTCAGACGCAGCATGCGCTCCATAAGACCAGCAACCCTCTCATTGTGCCTACAAAAAAAAAGAAATATAAACTTTAGTCAAAAATGTGGCATTGGCATTGTAAAAACACATTGTAAAGAAATGGATACTTACTTGGCATGAATAGGTGCCATTGGACGAAGAGTGCTGTGGCACAGGAAGTCGCAGAGGATCTCCCGCCATCGGAGGTATCAAATATGGATGAGAAACTTGGTGGAACCACTATACATACATTAAAATGTGTTTAAAAAACAAATCATTAAAACCATATAAATAATAATTAAATAAAAAAAAATTAAAATTCACACAATACATAACGAAATCGTGATTTCATTGTGTATTTGGTCAAGATGCACAATGGAATCACGATTTTGTTGTGTATTGTGTGTATCTTCAAACAACGAAATCGCAATTCCAAGTTAAATCTAAAAAAAAAAACAAGAAAACACTCACCAAAGTGCAAAGTTTCGACGAGAGTGTGGTCGCCTGAAGGGGAAGATAAGTGCGATGCTCCAACGAGATGTTCTTGCGGTGATAGAGGTCCAACGAGTGAGAAAGAGTGAAAGGGAGAGAATGAGAGGGCGGGTGAAATGGGAGGGGAAGTATTTTAAAAAGGAGGGGGAGAGATGGGAGGGGAAGGGGCAAGGGTAGTTAGGTCTTTATATTTGTTTTTGAAAAAGAAATGGGTGAAAAGAGTGGAAAAGGGTGTGAGAATAGCAGGCCCATAGCAGGGCCCTCCCTCCAATCCAAACACTCCACGGCATTCTCTGCAGTGTTGTGACAAGGCCATTTCGTTTGAATAAGAAAAAAAGTGGAATCAAATGTCAACTTTTTTTTAATTTTTTTTATCCACCGAAAAAAAAACAGAAGAAGAATAAAAGTTGAATCAAATGTCAACCTTATAGATGTGTTTAATTATCAAAACTCGTAAAAACTGGAGGGGAACCACTTGGGATTGATCATTCATAGCTGTCATCAGGATCCTTCATTCCTTTAATTCTAAGTTTGATTTTTCAATTTCAACAACCTTGTGCTTCCTATTAAATCGGTGCAGCTATTATGCTGTGTCCATCAATAAATTTAATACATTTATTCCAGATTGTGATTGACGAAAGGTGTGATTAATCGTATTAATTTGAATATATTAAGACTAGAGTGTACGGGATTATTTTTGTTTCAAAATTTGTCTAGCACTCAAAACAATTAGCAAATACAAATATATCGCATTGCTTAACTGGTGGTTAGTTTTCAAAATCACTTAATATAGAATTTGGGTTATGATTAGACATAAATCATAGTTGGAATTTGTATGATTTGATTCTGGTGCAAGATAGAGGTTACTCTGCTTAGCTGTTGCTTTGGAAATAGGTTGCGTCTTCTTCTTATTCTCCTTCATGCTTTCAAGAGTCTCGAGTCTTGAAAGGGAATGAGGCCAAGAACTTGACTTATGAAAGAAACTCAGACATTCACATTAGTGACTGTATTAATAGTGGAAGGTTGTTATTATGACAAAGACTAAGCATACAAAAAAATGTTAATTATTATCCTTATATAAGATCATTCGTTTTTATCCTAAACGCTATTAGACAAGATAATTAATGTCCTTCCTTTTAAAAAACAAAGAATGTTACGTATTATTGTTGTTTTTGACTTGAAATCTCTGCCACAACCTGTTTTGGTCTTGTATTGTTTTTAAACGTCTGTTCACTATAGGCTTCTATATATATATATATATATAAGGAGTCTTTTGAAAGGAGAGACTCAATCTATTCAAAATAGACAATCTGTAATTCACAAAATCGGTGGAAATATTTCTCTTCTCTGCCCATGGACGTAGCCCCCTTTCTGAGAAGGTGAACCACGTTAAATCTACTATGTTCTTGCGTGTGTGAGTGTCTCTCTCTTTATTCTTCCTCTTTGTTTTCTCAATCTTTCCGCAACAAACTGGTATCTAGAGCCCTGATTGGATCAGCTGCTTCACTTCTATTCGTGGTGGGTCAAGATTCGTTCAAGAAGATGGCCAGCACAATCAAGATTGAGAAATTTACTGGGAAGAACAGTTTCAACCTCTGGCGCATTAAGATGCGCGCCCAATTGAAAGAACAAGGAGTTTGGGCACCGCTCTCTAGCCAACCCTCCAAGATTGATAAATCAATTCTTGAACAACAAGAAGAGAAAGCCCATTCATTAATTCTCCTATCTTTGTCTGATGAAGTTCTTTATAGAGTTTCTGAAGAACAAACTACTTCTGGGTTATGGCTAAAACTAGAAAACCTCTTCATGACAAAATCAATCTGTAACAAGTTACTATTAAAACAACACCTCTTCGGTCTTCGCATGAAAGAAGGTACATCCTTGAAAGAACATTTGGATGAGTTGAATTCTATCTTGTTGGAGCTTCGAGACATTGATGTAAAAATAGAAGATGAGGATGTTGCAATGATTTTGTTAGCTTCTCTCCCTCCGTCATATGAGAACTTTGTGAGTTCTCTAAGCATTGGAAAGGACTGGATCATGCTTGAAGAAGTAAAGTCAGGTCTTTATTCAAGAGAACTTCGACACAAAGCATCTGGAAATGGTGATGAAACTGTTGCTTCTAGTTTAACAGTGTCAAATCCTGCAAAAGGGCAAAGCAAGAAAAAGGGAAAAGGAAATAAAAGGGGCAAGGTTAATCCACAGGATATTTGTAATTACTGTAAAGAACTAGGTCATTGGAAGAAAGATTGTCCCAAGAAAAGAAAGAAAGAATTGACTGCTGCCACTATACAAAATGATTCCACATCAGAAACTAAATTGGTTATTTCTGTTAATTAACATCAAGACCGTTTTGATCAGTGGGTCCTTGACTCAGGTTGTTCTTATCATATATGCCCACATAGAAGCTGGTTTGCAACCTATGATAAAAAATCTGGAGGAAATGTTTTGATGGGAAACGATGCCCCTTGCAAGACCATTGGGATTAGTTCTATTCAAATCAAAATGCATGATGGAATTGTTAGAACCCTAATAGATGTTCGTCGTGTTGCAATGCTTAAGAAGAATCTAATTTCTATGGGTGCCATGGATTCAAAAGGATTTACGTGTTATGTTGAAGGTGGAGTGATGCAAATCAAAGGAAAAGGCAAGTCTGTAGTAATGCAGGGAATCAAACAAGGAAATTTGTATATTCTTTAAGGCTCTACTGCGATAGATTCAACTTCAGCTGCTTCACAAGATGAAAATCACCTTTCAAATAATTCTCTATTGCATATGTGTCTTGGTCATATGATTGAAAAGGGAATGGAGATTCTCACCAAGTAGGAGCTTCTTGGAAGCCATAAGATGGAACCTATTCAGTTTTGTGAGCATTATGCCTATGGGAAGCAACATAGGGTAAAATTCCCAAAGGCTGTGCACACTACCAAGACCACATTGGACTGTGTCCATTCAAATTGTTAGGGGCCTTCACGTGTGCCTTCCTTGGGAGGAGCTAGATATTTTCTCTCAATCATAGATGATTACTTAAGAATGATATGGGTATTCATAATGAAGCATAAATCAAAAGCCTTCAAATTCTTCAAGCATTGGAAGATTCTTATGGAGAATCAAATAGGAAAGAAGGTCAAGCACCTTTAGACAAACAATGGCTTGGAATTTTGTTCAGGAGAATTCAATGAATTTTGTAAAGACATGATCCCATTTTTTTCATCAGGTCTGGGTAGAGACCAAAGGTCTTGAGCGACCGATCCGGCAGAACAACTCAAAAGATAAAGAAGTATCATTAATTTCTTCATACTCGTTCCAAGTTCGAAGTACCATTTGTACAAATAAGAATCCCTCCCTGTTACATGATTTCTTCTTCATATAGATAGATATAGGATCTATGGAGCAATTACTTAAAAGTACATTTTGTGAAACAGCCCTTCCTATCTGATAGAAAAGGATCCCATGATCTTGAACCGATCTTATTTGAGATCGCAAATCCTAAGTTTGTCTATGAAGAACAGATCGAATTATATTAGTGTCTATAATGGATTTTTTTTGTATAATACTAATCGATAGGGCCTCATTGGTAAGTGCTACAAGATCTCGTACATTTGAACCCATCGTTGTGGACCCAAATCCATTAGTATGGAACATTTTCTTTTCCAAGTGAAATCCCCTAGTATATGAAAGAGTGAAAAAGTGTTTTCGTTGTTGTGGAATAAGAAGACATTGCTCAACACTACATTGTTCGAAACACACCTCAGCAAAATGGAGTAGTCGAAAGAATGAACAGAACCCTGTTGGAGAGGGTCAAGTGCATGTTATCTAATTCTGGACTAAATAAGAGCTTTTGGGCCGAGGCCATCAACACAGCATGCTACCTGGCGAATCGTTCTCCATCCACTACCATAGATGTCAAGACCCCCATCGAGGTATAGTCTCATAAACTTGCTGATTACTCAATATTAAAAGTGTTTGGATGCCTAGCCTACTATCATGTTGATGAAGGCAAGCTAGAACCCACAGCGAAAGGTTTGTTGTTTTGGGCTATGGAAATGGAGTGAAAGGATTCAGAATTTGGTCTCCTTTTTGAAAGAAAGGTAATTCTGAGTAGAGATGTCATTTTTGATGAAATCTCTCTACTGCATTTTAAGCCCGAGTTAGAAGATTTAAACAAGATAAAGGAAGCTATTGAACAGGTGGAGTTTGAAGGCTCCACAATTAAAGATCAACCTCAACAGCAGCACACAAAATTATCCGATGAGTCTAAACAAACAGGTCAGAATTTTTGGAGGCAGCTTGAGAATCCTGTAACTAAGAAGTCTCAAAGGCAAATCAAACCACCTAAAAGATATAGGTTTGAGGATATGGTTTCCTATGCTTTACAAGTAGCAGAAGATGTTGATTCACCGGAACCGACTACCTATTAGGAAGCAATTACTTGCATTGATTCTAATCAATGGACTATAGCCATGAATAAAGCGATGGAATCTCTTCAGAAAAATCAGACTTGGCAATTGGTTAAGTTACCTCAAGGCAGAAAGGTTGTTGGGTGCAAGTGGATCTTCAAAGGAAGTCTGGACTATCAAGTACTGATGTCATCAGATATAAGGCACGCCTTATAGCTAAACGCTATAGTCAAAGGGAAGGAGTTGACTACAATGAGATCTTCTCTCTAATTGTTAGACACACTTCAATCCGTGTCTTACTAGCTCTTGTAGCGATCTTGGACATAGAGCTAGAACAACTTGACGTGAACACAACTTTTCTTCATGGAGAGCTGGAAGAAGACATTCTAATGAAACAACCTAAAGGTTTTGAAGTACCGGGAAAGGAAGATTTTGTTTGCAAATAAAAGAGATCTCTCTATGGGCTGAAACAATCCCTAAGACAGTGGTATAAGAGATTCGATAAATTCATAGTTACACATGGGTACAACATAAGTCCTTATGATTCACGTGTCTATCATAGTAAAGTGGAGGACGACTCTTACATCTACCTACTCCTTTATGTAGACGACATGCTTATTGCATCTCAAGACAAATCAGAAATTCAAAAACTGAAGACACTTCTTAGCACTAAATTTGAGATGAAAGATATGGGAGCAGCAAAGAAGATTTTGGGCATGGAGATCTGTATGGATCGTGCTCAAAAGAAACTCTTCATGTGTCAAAAGGAATACATTCAGAACCTCCTAAGTCATTTTGGGATGGCAACAACAAAACTAGTGTGTACTACTTTGACAGCAAGTATTTGTATATTTGAAATTCACACAACTCAATCTGAATCAGAAAAGGAATATATGTCTCGTGTTCCTTATGCTAGTGCAGTTGGGAGTCTTATGTACGCTATTGTGTGCACAAGGCCAAATCTAGCACAAGCTGTCAGTGTGGTAAGTAGGTCAACCTAGGAAGGAACATTGGTAAGTAGTTAAACATATATTTAGATACCTTAAAGGTACTGTTAATATTGGGCTCATCTATAAAGGTGACACAACATGTGCACTTGCTGGATTTTTAGACTCAAACTATGCTACAGACTTAGATGCAAGACGGTTTATGATAGGTTATGCTTTCACTATTGGTGATTCTCTTGTTAGTTGGAAGGCTACACTTCAGCCCACAGTTGCTCTATCTACAACAAAAGCAGAGTATATGGCTTTGGTAGAAGCAGCAAAAAAGGGAATCTAGTTAAAGGGTCTGATTGGTGATCTCAGGTTTCCATAGGATAAAGCTATCATCTTCTGTGACAGTTTGAGTGCAATTTGTTTGGCCAAGGATCAGGTTCACCACAAAAGGACTAAACATATTGATGTCATATATCATTTTATTCGTACTAAGTAGAAGATCACAGTTCAGAAAATTGATACAAAGAAAAATCTAACGGATATATTCATAAAGCCTGTTCCTAGAAGCAAATTGATGCGCTATTTGGATTTGCTCAAAGTTGATTGTTGGAAATAATAATAATAAATGGCAGTATGAGGAGTTTTTTTTTCACAGGCATCATGTGTGAAAAGAGGCTTCAATCCAAGGTGGAGAATTGTTGTTTTTGACTTGAACTCTCTATCACAACCAGTTTTGGTCTTGTATTGTTTTTAAACGTCTGTTCACTATAGGCTTCTATATATATATATATATATATATATATATATATAGGGTCAGGATCCGTTGACACCAGGTGTCAAAGTTAGTCAAATTACATCTTCAGTAACTTTTTGCTGAATGAAAATTTAACTAATTCAACCATTGAATTATGTGATATTATCTTCATGAACGTGTATATCAAATTTCACATCATTTGGACTTTGTTAGATATGCTATCTATCATTGAATATTTACATATATTTTAACATCATATTTTACGTTAAAATAAAGTGATGTGATGAACTATTAAATAATTTTAGAATTGAATGAAATTTTGTACACTTAATCTAATTAATAAGGACATCAAATTCAACGTTTGGATTGGTTAAATTTGCATTATACAAAAAGTTATTGAAGGTGTAATTTAACTAACTTTGACACCTGGTGCCAACGAATCCTTACCCACACACACACACACACACACACACACACACACATATATATATATATTAGGAGTCTTCTGAAAGGAGAGGCTAAATCTATTCAAAATAGAAAATCTATAATTCACAAAATCAGTGGAAATATTTCTCTCCTCTACCCGTGGACGTAGCCTTCTTTTTGAGAGGGTGAACCACGTTAAATCTACTGTGTTCTTGCGTGTGTGAGTGTCTCTCTCTTTATTCTTCCTCTTTGTTTTCTCAATCTTTCCACAACAATTATTTAGTATCGACTGTTATTGACCGAATCAGTATTTATCTCTTTGAGAGTAGGATTCTTCTATGTTGTAAATGTTAATACTTAGTATCTAAGATAAATAAGTAAGGTTTGTATAAAATAGTCTGTAAATCATTGTGGTCCTTCATTAAGGTTTGTATAATGTAGACTACCAATCATTGTGGTCCTTCATTAATAATTGTTAGATGTATTTTTAAAATATTATATTATCATATATAATAATTATGAAATGAGGATTACAAGTGCTCTAAAGACTACATTATACAAATCCTAAATAAGTGAAACATAACTACACAAGAAAAAGATGTGACAATCCTTTTTCTCTTTTCTTTTTTTCGTAGCCTGATTAAGAAATTCATGGCTACCCCTGACCGTTTTCTTCTAGAGTGTATATTTACTCGGTTAACTTTAGCAAGATCACCAATTTCTTCTTGAATGATTTACAATTACACCCTCAGATATTCTACAATTTTCTACAAATGATGGTTAATGACAATTATGAAAGAAAAGATGTTTTTATGGTTATTACTGGGATGCTATAGAACTAAACACTACAACAGAAAATATTTTTTATAATAGGATTTGAACTTGGTTGTTACTAAAACGAGTTAAAACTAATATGTGGTGGCGTTTTTGAAATTTTTACAAACTTTTTTAACTCGATTGTAGAAAAACCAATTTAAAAACATGCAACCAATGGCATTTTTAAAAATTTGTTCAACTTTTTAAATTCGATTTACAATGAACTGAGTTAAAAAATTTACACGGGTTTATTTTGATTTTTGCAAGTTTTTAAATCGGTTCAAACAAAACAGATTTTAAATATATTCCCACCGTCGTCTTAAACAACATGCGAACCCACAAATCGTATACTTTGTCTTAAAAACTTACAACCTTTTACCTATCTTTCTCTTTCCCCTCTTCCCAATGTCGCACCTCTTTCCACCTTCACCTCAGTGCCACCACTGCCCCCAGCCCCGCATTCTCCCCCCGCCCTTACTTCCCCCCTTCCAAAACCCTAAACCCCAAGCCCAAGCCCAAGCCCAAGCCCCCTGCACCCTCCTCTAGTGGAACCGCAATCGATGCCATCACCTAGGCAAGGATGGCGCGGGCAAGACCACCACTTAGGCTTTTCCGTCATCGCCATTGACACCGACATGGGCCTCCGCAACCTGGATCATGGGCAAGACCACCACCTAGGCTTATCAGTCGTCGCCATCAATGTTAACGTAGGCCTTCGCAACCTGGACCTGGGTAAGTTCACCTGGGCTTCTCCGCAAATTGAACATGGGATTCTCCGCGTGTCGCTGTAATCACCTCCAAGCCCTGCTCCAAGCTCCCCCTTGGCTTCAATGGGAAAGCCCTCACCTGGCTTCATTGGTCTAAATCATTTGTTGTTAGTGATTTTATTGTCAATGGTGTTGTTAAAAGTGTTTTTAGTGCATATTGGATTGAAATATGAATATTGTTCTTCAATTTGGTGTGGTTAAATTGGTTGTTTGTTTTAGGAAGCAAAGCTTGCGAAATTGGAAAATTGATGTGGTGTATTTAACTCGATTATGCATTGAACTGAGTTAAAAAATTTAACTCGGTTCAAAATCTGATTTAAAATGACCATATTTTTTATACCACTATATCTAAATCGGTTCAAAAATTGATTTAAAAAGCTTTTTTTAACCGATTTAAAAAGTAATTTCTACATTAGTGAAAGATTCCTTAGTATATTTTGTTTGGTGGACAACCCTTCTCAGAGAAATCTCTTAAGGTTTAAGAGCTAGTTTGGTAAATGTGATTGGATAAAATTGTTTGCGATTTAAGCCTATGTAGTAATCTTTTAAGTGAGTCTTTGCTAGATATTCTAGCATGTCATTGACGGATTCAAATCTGTTATCCCTTGATTGTGTCCTATCCCTTATCCCACTAATCAAAATTTGACATCTTATTTAAAATGACACGTATAATTTGGGTCTAATTCTCAAATTGCCCTTCACAACTTAACCTTGTTTCTCTTTCATTGGCATCCTTTATGCTTGGACTCATGGACCACTAGTCCCTCCAGTACCCGCAGGTGCGCTCTGCACCATCAGCGACCTCTTGAAGCTTCAGTTCATATAGTGGGAACCAAACATGGACCTTCTAGACTAACTATGGTTACTATTCAGGTTCCAAAACGACAATGCATGAAACTAGAGGGAGCATTTGGTTTTCCACCTCATGAACTTGCAAATAGACCTTGACCCACCATCGGTGATCATCAATGCACTTGATGTCGGAGTCTTGTGGTGCTTCCTGCAAAAGCTCCTCCACAACTACGCCACATGGTGCTCATTTCTCTTTTTTTTTTTTTTTGAAAATGAATGTCTTATTCTTGCACTATTGCGACCTAACAGATCTCAGCCGTGAGTTAATGTACATTTTGTTGTACCTTCTGGTTTGGGGAAAGGTCAGTAACCTTCGTTTCACTCTCGATTATGTTTGTTATATTCATCATTTCATGGTGAAAGAGCTTAATTATGTTGTAGATGAGAACATCGATCCTAAAACTCCTAGTCCCACAACATTTGTTTGCGACAGCCAAACATTTTCTCTTTTGTGAATACCCAACAATTTTTCTGGTGTTCTTTTAGAGGAAGGCTTTAAGTGGTTAAGTCAAATTTTGGAATTAGACTTAAATCACATGTGTCATTTTAAATGAGATGTCAAATTTTGATTGGTGGGACAGAGGATGGGACACAATCAGGGGACGATAAATATAAATCTATCATTAACACTTTGCCTGGTAGTATTAGTAATGCCTTTCATTCTACCACTTTTTTACCAATCCAACTAAATCAAAGGAACTAAAGAAATAGTGAGTGTGCTCTAAAAAGAATTTCTAAATATACAAACTTTAAGGTCCTGTTTGGATAAACTTATGAGAGAAGAAAATAAGAAAGAAAAATAAAATTAGTGTGTTCCATAAGTTAAAATTAGCTTATGCATAAGTTAATCTATAAAAATTCTCTCATATTAGCTTATCCAACAATTGATTTTAACTTATGCATAAACTAATTTTAGCTTATGAAAAAGAAACTTATTTATTTGTTCTTCTTATTTTCTTTTCTCATAAGTGTTTATGAAGAAGTTTATCCAAATGAAACCTTAATCCTAGTGTATAAATAATGTTCATGAAAAAAAGGGAGGGACTAGAAACTTTGCAATATTTTACTTAGACTCTATTTGGATAAACTTCTTCATAAGCACTTATAGAAAAAGAAAATAAGAAAAAAAATTAAATAAGTTTCTCTTATAAGCTAATTTTAGTTTTTGGGAGAAGCTTATTTCATTTGGCTTCTCCAAAAACTATTTTAATTTATGCATAAAATAATTTTAGCTTATGAGATAAGTTTATTTTATTTTATCTTCTTATTTTCTTCTTCTATAAGGGTTTATGAAGATGTTTATTCAAATAGGACCTTACTAATCTTTCATTCGTTTTTCCATTTTGTTTTTCATTTTATTTCCTTAAATATCACAAACTTGATTCCTTATTTTGAAGGGATGAAACGAAAAAATTGTAATATTTAAAGGAATTATTACTACACTTAATGAAAAAATAAATGAAAATCTAACGTTGGCTTATATGGTTATTTTTCAAAAGAGAGACTTCTTCTTATTATTTTTTTAAAATATTCTTAAAATATATTGTCTAAATTTTTTTTAATTTCAAGTTTTGTATTACAAAAGAATTTTTAAGAATAACAAAAAAATCCAAACAAGCCCTTGATTTTCCTGAATTACGAAGCAATCTTATTCAGGAAGAATCCATCATGAGGAGGTACTACCTTCTTCTGAGTTATAAATGGATTTTCCACCTTTACGTACTCTAGTAATGGACCACACACAGACACAAACATGCATATTTTATTTGTTCATTCACTTCCTATAATATTCTCTATACGCATTGAAATGTGGAAATTTGCGCGTATAATAAATCCTTTATTTACATTTACAGTTTGTACTTTGTAATTGTACATATATAGATAAACTACAAAACTAGCTAGGACTACCCTCTAAAATACTACTTTACTTTTTTTAGGGAAAAAAAATAAAAGATAAACTTTTTATTCATCAATTAACGTCTTTTGTTTTACATTTTGTGGATTATGTATACAATTAGAAAGATACATATGGAATCAGGATTCATTAAACTTTGTTTTTCAATATGATGACTTCTGGTGAATTAAAACTTCAAACTCGATATAACATTTGATTACTTGTAAACTCTTGTCCCTCAACGATGTCGTTGGCTCCCCCCTCTCGCTTCCTATACACACCCATCCGGTCACCCTATCTATATACATCCCTAAGGTACTATTTGGTAATGGCGAAATAGGCTAGAAGAGAATGGAAATGAAAATTTTCTCTCTCTTTGCTACAGTGAAAAGGCACAAAAAATTAAAAAAAAATTGTGGGGCTCACAACAAAAATCTTCCACTCAAAAGTGCGAAGATTTGCAAAGAAATTGTACAACTCTCGTCAGTGTAGGTGGTGCTATGTGGTGTCTTTTTGTATGTGATCTAGTCATCCAAAATCGATTTTGGATAAAGCAAATCGATTTTCTCAAAGCATGTATGGAACACGTTCTGAAATCAGTTTAGGTAAAGTGAAAATTGATTTTGTTACTCGTACCATTGCAAAACCGATTTGTGTGGCTCAAAATTGGTTTAGGCCTGCTTATTGACAACAATCAAAGTTGATTTATGCATGAGCAAAATTGATTTTGCAACACTGGCATTACAAAATCGATTGTGTGTTAGTTTAAAATCAATTTGGCTTCAAGGTACACCCTACCAAATCGATTTTGCACAAGGTCCCATTGTTTCACTTGTTTTTAATAATAATAATAATATTAAAAATTAATAATAATAATAATAATAATAATAAAATATTAATAAAAACTAAATATTATTATTAATCATAAAAATAATATTAATAATAAAGGTGAATGAGGCAACATAAGGCACAAAAAATCCATTTTGTGCCACAAGCAAATTGATTTGAATGCTGGCAATATAAGGCATAAAATCGATTTTGTAATCAAGCAAATTGATTTTATGTTACATGCAGGTATGTGGGCACTAGTGATAAACGATTTGATTGTATAAAATCGATTTTATGTTTCAGATATGTAAGAATATAATGGTATTTAACTAATAATTCAACTTTCTTTCTCTTCTTTTCTTTCAAACCAAACAACTCCACAAATTTATTTCTACTCTATTTCTCCTCTTTTTCTCTTCAACCAAACAACCTTAATTTTTACTTTATTTCTGACCTGTTTCTCTTTTCTTCTTTTCTTACCTCCTCTTCCCTCATTTTCTTCGCCCCCTACCAAACAAAGCCTAAGACTCATTATGTCGAGGGTAGCAATCAGCATTGCCTCGTTCATTGATGTTATATATGATGGTTATGAATCCAATGTTGATTTTAGCAAGGCAATTGAAAAGGATGAAGTCCGAGGAGCACCTCTTCACGTGCTTTCAGCACATTAACAAGCCATGTTAAAGCCTTGCCTCTAAACCCAAAAGGGAGCGTTGAGTTCAATTTTGAGATGTAGAGGAGTTCGAAGTTGGACTAGTGTTTGTTGGAACCGAGGGCTTGGTCCAAGTAGCAATTGCCATTGAGGACCTCAACGACGGTATAGTTGATATGATTGTAGATGTTAATGGTGATGACAATGGTGATTTTGCCAACGTTACCTTTGCCGAAGGTAATTGAGATAGGGCTTCGATTCTATTAGAGGGAAAAATCATTAGGTGATCTTAGACTATCATAGTCCCCTTTAATCTCTACATGACATACAGTCAAGTATTATTAATTTTTTTTCATGAATTGTAAAAGTTAAATGTTTATTAAACATTGATCAAGACCATGGATACTTAGTAATCCTAAACTACTTAATAATTTTTCTACCAAGAGGGCAATGTGGGGAGGTGGCTTGGGTATAGGGGATGGAATTAGAGTTTTGAGATGGAGATAATGGGAGGGAGCGGGGATAGAGGAGGGTGTCCGACAAAAGTAGGGGGTTGGTTGGTTAACATTTTTTTAATTTAAAATAAATTCTTTAATGATCAAATGTGAATAATTGATTGAATTTTATTGGATGTTATTGTAAAAAGACAGTGCATATCTATTTAACTTTTTTTTTTACAAGATATGATGAATCCTTGTCAGCTGCGTATGGTTAGTTCCTTTTCATGGAATTATTTATCAATAATATAAAGTAGTATTTTAACACATACAATGTATGAGTATTTTTTCATATTTTATTAACATTTTTAAGAAAATTAAAAAAATAAGTATAAAAGATGACGTATTTTAAAATTTAAATAAAAACATTCAAAAAAATAAAAAAGACTTTAATTTATTAATTATTTGCTCATTATAATTTAAAATAAACTAAAAAGTCATATGAATAATATTAGATAAAAAGATATCCAAACTTTTGTAATGTAAGAAATTTTTTTGTTTACTTTAAAATATTTTAAATAAAAAATTGGCATGGATGATATTAGATAAGGAAAATTTTAAATTTTTATATTCATAAGAAATTTTTAATGTATTGATAATTTTTTATTATGATTTTTGTAATTAAAAATTAAATTAAAATAATAAAAATCATGTGGAGATAAAGAGAGTGAAAAAAAACTTTTCTAGTCAAAGTAATTATGAGTGAAAGTCACACTTAAATGAAAGAAGAGAAAAAATATAAATAATAAACTAATTGAAAGAGTGAGAAAAATGAACGTAGATATGCTCAAATATTCTTAAATTATTTGAGTTTAGTATGCATGTGTAAATCAAATTTACTCGATATCAATAACATAAATTTGAGTATTTGTGGAATAATGATTTTAATATTTAATACCAACAAAGTCCCGTCTAAATATTTGGGTTTTTTTTAAGTACAATTATTAGGATTGTATACATAGAAAAAATAAACTTTTAGTTCTTGCTAACTAAATTAACCAACTTTGTTAATGAATGCAAATTAGTTGAAAGAATTTTATATGTAGGTGTTACAACTAGGGTTATGACGGGACAGCAAAAAGAAATCCAAAACAGATGAGTCACTATCACAGTTTATTAAGGAAAAACGTATGGAAACACTTCGAAAAAAGGTCTCAAACCTAGATAAAGATTTGAGAGTCAGCTACGCGTAGGGAATGTGTTAGCACCCTACGATGTCCGTTATAAAAAAATGATTACCCTTTAACTTAATATGTGAAAATATTAAATGTCTTATGCTCTTGCTTATAAAATTATTAATCCTATCTTTTATTTTATTATTATTTGATTTTTATTGTTTATTTTTATTATTTATTTATATTTGAATTTTATTGTAATTTTTTTTAAAATAAGGATTATTATTACTACTATTTTATTTTTATTATTTTTGAGATCAATAATAGTAGACTCCTACTCCTACGTATCTTTCAATGCAAT
Source organism: Spatholobus suberectus (assembly GCA_004329165.1). Classification (NCBI taxonomy): domain Eukaryota; kingdom Viridiplantae; phylum Streptophyta; class Magnoliopsida; order Fabales; family Fabaceae; genus Spatholobus; species Spatholobus suberectus. The sequence continues at coordinate 9,942,276 of CM014729.1, read as the reverse complement.
GAGAAAATTAGACTCACGTAGTTCTTTAGGTAAAAAATTGTTTTGTGGATTGATGTTTTTTAGTTGTATATTTTTATTTTTGTTACTATTATTTTTATTTTTTTTATAAGAATTATTAAGACATTAAATCTTAAACTTTAATATAGTATCATCCACAACGATAGGCGGCCTAACAAATGTGGAATATTCTTGCAAAAAATAGGTTCTAGATAAGATTTTATGATATTCAAGTGAGTCTTAGACTCAACATGAAAAGTCACTAAATCTATATATTTTATTTTTATTTTTACTAAAAGAGAAATGAATTATCAATTAACAACTTATTGATTAATCTTAAGCTTTTCATAAGATTTGGTAATATTCAAGTGGGTCCTAGACCCAACATAAAAAATCACTAAATCTATATTTTTTTTTATTTTTACTACTAAAACAACTTATCAATTAATAATTTATTAATTAATCTTAAACTCTAGATAAATTTTTGTGATATTCAAGTGGGTCCTAGACCCAACATGAATAATCACTAAATTTATATTATTTCATTTTATTTGTAGTTTATGAAAAAAAAACATATTTTAATGACTAAAAAAAACATTTATTTGTTTGCTAATATTACATATTTTTTTATTTATATTCCTTTCTCTCTCTTTTTTTATTTGATTCATATATTCAACGCATTTATAAAAAAAGGAAACATGCGTTCTAATTCTATATTTCATATCCATATAACTATTCTTTTCCACATAATAATATTATTCTATATTTAACACCTATATAACTACTTGGATCCAAATAGAAGACATTTAAAAAAAAAACAGGGTCAACACGAAAACGGAACAACACAAGGAAGCCCATATTGAGGGGTATTGAATAGAGCTGTCAAAATGGGTTGGCCTGTTTAGCCTACAAAAAGGGCTAGGCTAAGCTCAAAAAAATACAGCCCAAAAGAAACTGGACCATTTTGGCTCTGCCCGTTTGGCTCGGCACAGGCTGGCCTAGTATATATATATTAAATAAAAAATATTAATATACTTAAAAAAATTAAAACAAAAAGGGTCGCACACGTTTGAAAAAAAGAAAGGCTAACATGGATACTTCATTTTGTAAATAATTTTCGCTTAAAGACATATTTTTAATGAGACTATTGAGTAATTAAGTCAATTATATATGAATAAAAATGTTTATTTATGCTAGAATGTAGAATTTAATTTTAAATATTTAACATGATTTAAACAATTTAATTTTATATAATTTTTGGCCAAAAAAATAATAATTAAAATAGATAACAATATTAATGGGTGTGCAAAAAAATTCAGGCCAAATTGGCCCACTGGCCTGCATAAGACTGGGCTAGGCAAAAAAACATAGGCTCGTACATAAACCGGCCCTGCCCGGCCCCTTAGCAAACAATGGCTCAGGTGGCCCACCATTTTTGACAGCTCTAGTATTGAAGGTCCACATTTTGGATCAAGTTTAAGACCAGCCCACCCCAACAAAAAAGACTACATAAAAACAAAATAGAAAAAGAAAAAAGGCGCAAAGTATGGGTCTAAAAGAGCTCGTGTCTTTTCCATCTCAAACTTGCGGAGGGGTGGTGATGTTCCAGTGAAACCTCCAAAGTAGTGTAGGCGTGCCGCCAATGAAAACCGGGACCGAGGAACAGCCAGGAAGGAAAGGGTATTTGTAATGGTCTCGACGGATGCGGTGTGGACAACTTCGAGGGTTGCAAATTCGGTGACGAGAAAGAGGACATTTTAATTGCAAAAAGAACAAAGCCAAACAGAGGAAAAATTCGAGCATTTGAGGCTAGTAGGTGTAGGTCATTGACGTTTAATTGAGTGGTTCGCGTTGGTTGATGCGAAACGTGATGAGTTCACATCGTTTGCCACAGTTACTCCACCCAAGAACGAAGATGATGCGAAGTGATGATGGTGTGGGTTAGAAACTAATGCGCAAAGTGAAACCACTAGTTCAATTGCAGTGTGGATTCAATAAGCGTGGTGAAAAATGAGCAAATACGAAGGAAAGAGAAGGAACGCTTATGGTTTCTTCCTTTTTTAGCGAAGTGTGTGTATGTGCTGATATATGTTGAAAGGTCTGAGAGGAGAATGAAAGTGTTGCATGGTGAGGTCAATAATTGTGATTTGTGTGTGCAGTGAGAGAGGATGAAACGTGAGTGCAGAGTGTTATGGCAAAGAGGATGCTAGTGTTCGTGCATGAGGGAAGCTACAAAAAAAATCAAGAACAACACAAATTTATAATCACAGCAACTTGGACAAGTTTATTTGCATAACAGCAAGAAGAAAATTAAGCTAACTTTATTCATGATGTAAGAGAAAGAGAAGCGCTACATGGTGTAAGCAAAGAGAAGAAAAGGATTGTACCTTCAATACTTTGGCTAGCAAAATAGAAACAAAACAGAGTGACGTGAGAGTCTGTGTGAGAAGAGAGTCTCCAACTTTTACAAAGTGATTATGTCTCTAAGTTCACCCCCCCCCCCCCCCCCCCTGAAAAACTTTCCCTAATGCCTTCTATTTATAGGCATTGTGGTCACCCTTGTGGTCTTAATGGTTTTTGCCTTTTCAAAAAAATAAAAACCCCAAAGGATGGGTTTGTTGCAACAAACTTCCTTTGGAAGTTTCCAATTCGAACCCCATGTTTTTCCTTCTCCTGATGCTTTCCTCTCCCTTTTTTGTTTTCTTTTATGTTCTCTTCTTTTAAAATGGTGATTTTCTCTTTTCTTTTTTCTTTATTATGGACTTCCCGAAAAACTTTCCCTAATGCCTTCTATTTATAGGCATCATGGTCACCATTGTGGTCTCAATGGTTTTCGCCTTTTTCAAAAAAAAATAAAAACTCCAAAGGATGGAGTTTGTTGCAACAAACTTCCTCTAAAAGTTTCCAATTCAAACCCCACGTTTTTCCTTCTCCTGATGCTTCTTCCCTCTCCCCTTTTTATTTTCTTTTATGTTCTCTTCTTTTAAAATGGTGATTTTCTCTTTTCTTTTTTCTTTATTATCGACTTAAAACACATTAACCCAACAAGCAAAACTGAATCATTTACTTTTACTTCTTTTATTACATATTTTATTTTCCCCTTTTTTTATATTTAAATTTTATTTATTTTTCTATATATCTGAATAAAATTGAGTGTTCATAGCAGGGACAAAGATAATATATGTTTGTAATACGCTCTTTATTATTGATTGAAATTTATTAAAAATTATGAATTATGAATGAAACTCACTAAATAAGAAGTGAGTCTCACAATTTTTTTTTGGTTTTTAATAAATTTCAAATAATACTAAAGAAAGTGTTAAAAAAATATATTAAAGAGTGTATTACTTACATTTCTCATATTTGTAATGCAACTTTTAGCGGCTATTATTACTGTAATCTTGCGATTGCAGCACTGGTGGCTTGTTGCTTCGTTTATTTTCTATGGTTCAATTTTCATTATTCATATATTTATAATGATCAAAAACTAAATTAAAACATCAATAAGTATATAAGTGGTCCTCTTACAATAAAGAGCAAAGTTCGAACATGTAAGTTCTTGCTGAGGAGATCTTATTGTTAGTAATCAGTTCATGTAATCGTGTTGGAAAATCTTGGTTAAAGAGAAAAGGAAAAATTAAAATATATTGGAGATGCTTTTAATAAGATGGAGATGAAATTCAGATATCAGCAAAATTTTTGTTTGTTCATATTCAAAACGTAAGATAAGGTATGGTGTCCTATATACTCGTGGTTGTCTAATTGCAAGAATGGCATGCTATGCAACTAGCTTGTTTGTATATTACAAAAGCAGACAAAACATGGATAGCAACTTCCTCTCAAGAGATGCATGGTTCTGAAAACAAATCCAATGAATTGATAAATTCATATTGGAATCGATATTTGTGGGGACTTATTCTCTTTCACACATGAGACCCTATTAAATAAATTTAAATCTGATTATCAAAGTGTCCCTGTCGTTAGATGAGAAAATCAAATTTTAAAATTTGAAAAACTTTTTTTTTTTTGGTGAATTAGTAAAAAAACCTAGGGCTAACTAAAAGCTTCTAGGAAATGAAATGCAAGTCAAATTCGCCCTCAAGGCGTTATAGTTGGCTTCTCTCAACACGTGCACCCACTTGACACTTCCCAGAAGTTATGAACCATATGAATCCTCTTAACCAAATTATAACACGGGTGTAAAATGCAACACCCTTTTGACAAAAGACTAACAACTTTAGAGTCCGTGGTATATACTTTAATATTACGGAATCCTCTCCCCAACACTAGTTGACGGCGATGAAAAATACCCCCGAGCTCTGCCTCAAGAACTGAGCAAACACCTAATTTTACAGCAATCACACATAAAAGTATGCCATTCTCGTCCCTAAGAACACTGCCACAAAAAGCCAGGCCCCCTCAATTTGAAACTGATCCATCACTATTAAGAGCCACCACCCCACAATCCGGTGGGATCCACCTAATAAATTGATTCTCCTCATTAGTAGAAATAGCCTTCTTGAATTAAAAATAAATAAATTGGAAAGCTGATTATTAAAGTATTCTTCTGGTACATGATTATTAAAGTATTGTGCGGTAAAAAGGAAGTTGAAAAATTGACTTGGACTCATCTTCAAACTGAATTTTAGATATTTTCATTTTATAAAATTAATTTTAATTCGAAAAATTGAGCAAATCAATTTATATTTGAAAATATTTATTTCAAAAACTGATTTTGACACAATGAATTTTTTGAATAGTACATTAATAAAAATAATTATAGATGTATTATTATTAAAAAAAATATGACTTTTTTATTTAAATATGATTTAAGTAGTAATATAATATTAAATTAAAAGGAAATTTTTTCAATACTTATGCAAATAAAACTTTACTCATTGTAAGAGTAACAAAGTGTTACTTTCACGATTAGGGAAACAGAATCAAGTTTAAATTCTTAATTAAAGTGTATGTTTAATTTATCTTATTTTGATTAAATAGTTACTTTCTTTACTAATTAAAATTATAAAAAAATCATTTGGTAACAATTTATTGTTAAGCTTATCTTCATTGGCATAAAATTTATTTAACAAAAATTGAACTATTAATATAGATATTATAAATTTAAGTAATTAACATGATGTGTTCTATTAACAATTAGGTCATTCTATTAGTATAAACAATTGATAGATACGAAATATAATATATTTCAATGTTCGTGTAGACTCATAACTATTATATTAACAATTCAATTTTTATTAAAAATTGTATACTAACGGAGAGTAATCAAAAAACAAATTATTAGTAAAAGAAATATCTTTTGTGATGTAACTTTTAAGGAATGTTTTTTTTAAAAAAAGTTATTCCATAAAATTAATTTGTTTTTAAAATATTGACAAGTTTATCCCAATTATGCTAAATATGTTATGCACAACTTTCAAAGAAGAATTAATTCTTTAATCGACATTTTAAAGTTCTTATATGCGAAACAAAAGACAATGTAGATGTTTCAAAATGAAGTAATTATACAAATGTCAGGCACATTTATATAGCACCTTTTCTTTTTTTGAGAGAGAGAAATAATAATTAAATAATTAATTCTAAACACAGTGAGAAATAAGTTTTCAATAGGATGTTAATAAATTTTATTACTTTTTCGGTTGAAATGAACACGGCCTTATTGGTATGACTTCTTGTTATAAATTATCGCATTGAGAATATTTTATCTATGTGTTGAAGTTTTTTAGAAGATATTTAGATTTTTGAAATTAAAAGGACCATGTGAAGGGACTTATGATTTAGTAAGATTTTAGGATATCTGGAATTGTAAAGAAGAATTGGAATGACATTTCGAAAAGATATTATGAAAAGTTAAGGTTACAAAATAATTAATTATTTCTTTGAAGATCTATGTAGTGCGAGTATGAGTAAGAAGATTTTTTTATTGAACCTCAAAAAAAGGAATTTTATTATTATTAACTTTTTATGTCAAATGGAGGTAACCTATTACGTATTAAAATACTGTTTTTCGACTAAGGTAGTTGAATTATCAAATTACCTAACACTTTTTAGATTATTCAAGTTGGAGGATTTCTTCGAGAGGAAAAGTCCAGAACAATTATTAATAGGTATTAGACAAATGTCATGTTATTATTCAAGATTGTAGTTATGAGTATGAAACATGTTCAAATCTTAGGATTTAGCAGCTAAGAGCATAGGTCTACAGAATAAAGTTTTTTTTTTTTTTTTGAGAATAAAGAGTTGAATTTTATTTACTCAAATTTTCCATAACACCTAACATGACTTCCGTCATGACTATTGTCTATGTGAGATTTGAGTATGTAAATCCATCATCAATTTAATGCAATTTCTTTTATTTTTGTCCTTTATTTATATTTTCAACCTTTATTTAACATTTTCTTGTTTATTTCATTTATTCCTTCTAATCTCTTTAATTTGACTTCTTCTAGAAGTCTTTGATTTCATTTTAGTTTCGATTAAACATTGAAAATCTACCTCTAAAATGGATCCTATTAAGAATTTTTTTTTGTACAGATCCTATTAAGAACATTTGATTTTAAGTCTCAAAAACTCATTTAAAATAAACAATATTTTTATTAATATTGTCGAAAATATCTGCTATTAACCACTCATATTAAATTTTTGTCTTACTAAGTTTTTTTATACATCATTTGAATATGGAATAATTTTCATTCAAGTTTTTTTTTAATGACCATTTAATTTGAAACTGTCTCTCATGCAAACAATTGGTTACATAATATCCCAAACAAATGATGGTGATGTACAACGCCCCTCGAGGCCGTGAATTCTTTAAGCTGATATTAAGTAAAACCAAATTTAATGACTAGCTTACCTAATATTGATTTTACCGTTTAATTTTTGTACATAAGGGCTAGTTTCTATAAAAATGTTATTTTCGCATTAAGTTAGTGGAAGAAATTCGGGTGTCAATTGTGTCAGCAATTTGTTGAATTTTCTCATTGTTTGTAGGCTGTTAATGAGTGATGTTTTGAAGAAAGGGAAAGACAACGAAACTATTCTGTAGAAGGAAGCAACTAAATTGATGATAAGTTCTACCAAATGAGAAAATTATTACTCTCTATAATTCTAGGAATAAATATGGCAATGGCACAAATTGGAAAGCAGATCACGGGTTATAAAATATGGGACTATCACTTTGTATAGAGATCTTGATAATTATTTGAAAAATACAGGTGAAATCATTTTACATGCATGCTTACAAGTTGGAAAGAAAGCTCCTTTTGCATCTCGACCACATAACAAACTGAAAATAAAAAATCTAAATATTAATTAAGAGTTTATTTATGGAGTGGGTTTAAGTTTTAGTTTTTAAATACAATTTTTAAAATAAAACATTTTTGGCTAATGTCGAGTTGAATTAATTTTTAACTCAGTCTTGAAATAATTTTAGCTCAATTTTAAAAAAACAGTTTTGATTTTTAGGTTTTAATCACAAAAATAAATTATTCAAATCATTACCACTCCCATCATTTTAAAATATTTATATATTATTATTTTTATCACTACCATCACTATTTCATTAGCGTCGTTACTATTGTTACCATTATTATTACCATAATAGCCATTGTTGTTACCATCACTTGTTAATCATCATCATTGTTGTTATTATTGTTGTCACTTTCACTGTAACCACAATCGTCATTGCTAGTGTTACTAGTCAACCATCACTATTGTTGCTATCGTTATCACAATCACTATCATCATTGCCACTATCATCATTGTCGTTGTTGTTGCTCTCACTATCATTGTTAGAACCTTTGACCACCACCACCATAACATTATCATTGTGTACCATTAGTTTATCATTGCCTTCATTGTCTCTCTCACCATTATTGTCATCATTATTATCACTGTTATTACCCTTAATTATCATCATTGTTAAGGCCATGATCACTACTATCATTGGCTAACATAGTCACGACTACTGTCACTATTATTATTTTTGTTATTGCAACTAGTTCATTGTTGTCCCCTATCATAGCCTTCTTTACTATCAATCAACCATTGTCGTTACTAATTACTAAATGATTAGTAATTTGTGTGGTTGAATTTAAAATTTGCCATTAAACTTTAAAAACTGAAAAAAAAAATTAAAAATTAAAACTAAAAATTAATTTAGATTTTAAAATTTTCAAAACTTAAATCTCACAAGCACCTCCAAATAAACCTTAAGTTTCCGTTTCTTTCTAAAAAAATCAACTTATAGTAACTAATTACAAACCTAAAAATTATTCATAAACGGACTCGACCTTAATAAAAAGGTAAAAATATTTAAATTTTTAAAAGAAGAAAAATGGATTCTGTTATTAAATAAACATAAGAATTATAATTCAAGTGATACAATGGATAAAGATTTTTCTTTGAAGACTACTAGTCTTAAATATGAATTGAACTCTTTTTTTTCTGTATAATAATAATAATAATAATAATAATAAGACAACAATCATTTAGAACAGGCAGTGCGTGGCATTGTATTTGTGTTATGGTCTTTTTGTTGGCACAAACTACAAGTATCCTCAACGAGCAACAATTCTGTTCGAGTATATAAGATCTTTATGGGCAATCCACACCATTATGCATGACAAAGCTTTTCCTTCGAATATTTAATGCAATTACTTAGAACTCAAACTTGAGACCATTAATTAAGTTGAAATAATCTCATACTAATTGATCAATGCATTAGGTGGTGTTTACTATTTGTGTTATAGTCTTAAAAAAATGTATGTTATGATATTAATTAATAAATATAAATTATTACTACAAGATGCTTTATTAGCATTAATTTTTATAATAAAATGTTGAATTAATGATAATAGACCACACCTTTTAGATGCCAATTGGGGTTGCATCGTATTTTTGTTTTACGCCAGGACATCAATTGTTTTACTAAACTAATATTTGGGTAAATTACTAATTTTTTCCTTAAAATTATAATAATTGGTTCTTGAAATTAATAAAATAATAAAATAGTTCCTAAAATTATAAATTATCAATTAATTTAGTTCTTGAAATTATAATAGTCGATCAAATTGATCTCTAATTTTTTTTAAAAAATGGCAAATGATTCTTGAAATTGTAAATCATCAATCAATTTAGTCTCTCTATTATTAGTTAATGGTGCCTAAGTAACATCCAACTAGGCACACATACGTGGTTGTCACATTATAGGGATGAAAATGACCAAAACATCGATAGAATACTAATAAGTTTTTTGTTTCTTCCCTACATCTTTGTTCTTTCTCCACCAATTAGTTTTGCATTAGTCTTCTAATCTACCCATTAAGGAAATGTCACCACATTAATCCCTAAAATCACGTTGTGTGAAACATGCATAATTAAACGAAAGGATTCAAGCTTTTTAACAATATTAGAAAATGTTAGATAAATAAAACAAAATAGGGGAAGAGAGAAGAACATGCAAGAAATTTATATCGATTTGTCTCACCCACATACTACGTTTAGTCCTTGACTACCCACTAAGAATTCCACTAACAACAAAATTATTGGAACTATTGTTCCATTGTTACAAATACTATTTTTCTTCAAGCCTTTTAGGCTCACATACAAGTATTATTTTCTACTTTGCCTCTCTAGGCAATTACAATAAGTATTCTTTTAATTAAGCCTATTCAGGCTCCACGCAATTTCACTTAGAAATGCTTAAGGGTAAATTTACAAGGTTATCGTCCTAAATGATAGATTGAATCTTTTATAGCCTATAGACTAAGACAATGTTTGCTAAGTTATAGAGAATATACAAGGAAACACTTGGTATATTATCATTTTAGTTCGCACAAAAAAGTTCTTCTTTGTACTTTGTTCTTTTGAGTATTTATAGAGTTGAAAAGTATTTATTATGGTTTGTTGAAGCTTCCTTGTTTTATCCTTCATAAATATGAATGTTGGTGTAATAAATGTTGCATTTAATGCCTTTTACTAGTTGGTTATCTTTCTTTCCTGGTACTAGTGCCACATCATAGGTTATCATTTCTTCTTTTCAAAGTCAAGTGCATTGCAACTTCTATTCACACTGTCTTGTTTGTTGCCTTTTGCTTTTGCATGCCTTTTGATGCAAAAATAGGTATTGGATTTGTCTTTTATTTGTTGAAGGCCAAAGCTCTTGAATCTTTTCAAATATGCTTTAATCTTATACTGATAAGTTATTCTTGTCCATAGCTATTTATCCAATAGGACGAAGCAATTTAAATGCTAGGATAGACCAACTCTAAGATAGGCTGTCCTTGTATACTTGATCAGATGTAAACCTTCTTAGGACGAATAATACACAAGATTAGTCTTTTTATTTAATCATATTCTTATATTTTGTTTATTGCCATTAAAACATAAGGACTTTGGATCATGCTTTTAACTAACAAATAATTTACTAGTCTGAGATTGTTTTAGACATGTGAAAGAAGAACAATACAAAACAACACACACCATCCATGTGCTGCAAGTATTGTGCATAACACGTACAATGACACCACATGTTGAGATGGGTTGGGAATGTAGGCCCAACAAATGCATGCAACACCATGCAGGTGAACATGTGCTACACTTTTATGGTGTGATGCATTTGCATTGTGTTTACCACATTATGAAGAGGTGTCACACCACTAATCATCAACACGTGGCTTGGGCACAAGAGTTGTGACATGAGTAATGTGTGTCACTTATCACATGTTGACACGTGACAATACTATGGATTGGTTTTTACTAACTTTGAAATTTGAATTTCTATTTACCTATTCCTACTTTTTATTTTACACGCCTAATTTCGTCCCTCTTCAACTTTTTTAACATGTCGTCCTTCGCCAATAACAATAGATTAAATACATATTATAAATAGAATATTTAAAAATTATATTTATTATAATACTTACCAACTAGTGCAACCATGCACTCCTTAACATCATGATCACTCCTATTTGAATTTTGACAACTAATAACACGTGGTTTATTGTCATTGTTGAATTACCCTCCACGTCAATGTCAACATACAACATTGTTGTTGATAATTGTTGTTCAAAAGCACTTATCATGTAATCAACATCCTTGTTATTGCGTATTTGAAAGTTATTGTATTTTTTTTTCTCGTCTAGACCCACTAAAAATTGTATATTAAACTTGAAACTATCTAGTTTACTTCAAGCTTTAATTTTTGTGACTTTTAATCTCAAACTCATCTAAGTTGATGTTGCATTTTATTTGAATTGGTTTCTTATTAACAACGAATGTGAGACTTTCCACCCTTTCAAATATTTTACCATTTGAACAAAAAAAAATTGATTCATTTTATATATTAGAAACTTATAAATTTAAAGAAAAGACTCATTCTAGTATTAATTTTAGAGTGAAGCAAAAATAACTTTAAAAAAACATTGCATACTCACTAAAAATGAAATTAAAAAATTATAAAACCATATTAGATATATAATTAGTTAGGAGTTTATTAGTAAAGAGTTACTAGTTTGTTGCCTATATAAGGGCTTTATATAATCCCATTGTACTCAACCTTTTTATTATCAATACAATCTTATTTTCAGTTTTATATATTTTTCTCTTAATTCTCTCATTTGAACTATGAATTTTAACATGGTATCAGAGTGATACCACCCATCTTAGAAAATTTATCTTGCTGCATTCCATTTTTTTTCTTCTTTCACTTTCCTTTCTACATTAGTTTCTCCAGAAAATCCACCATGAGCATACCGTACAAAGAAAATTTTTCTGCTGCTTTCATTTTTTTTCCTTTTCTTCGTTTTCTTTTTTATTTTGCTTTCTCAAGAAAATCAAAACTGCTTTCATATTTTTTTTCTCTACTCTTGCTCATCTTCTCTTCTATTTTTTATTTCTTATTTTTGAATCTCAAATCTATTTGGCTATGTTTCGTTTCTTCGTCTCTTCGTTTAATTTCATTTATAAACTTTCCAGATTCACCATTCTTTTCACTCTCGCGAATCCTAGCTTCCACATTTGCCTCCAATTTTCTGCCAATCCAGCCCATGAATCACAACTTCAGGACCACCAAACGAGTCCCCTAAATGTTCACAACAAAACCTTCATTTTCATTCGTGCAACTGTAAGGGCAATTTTCAGCCACTGTGACAGATCAGGCTCTTATGCTAAACACCTCCTCAAAGCAACACTAAGCATGGATGTTCATCATTGAGCTTCATTATGATCAATCTTGAAAGGTTGTTGTAATTGCTTTCTTTTGTTTGAATATTCATCTTGAGAAACTAGTGATAAAAAAAAAGGTGATTGGTGTGGTGGTTCTTTGCTTTGTTTATCACCCTGTGTTGGGCTTTGTCTCACTCCGTTGCCACACATTCTTGAAAGAAGGCCTTGAAGTTTGGATTTCAAGAACGTGCTTTGTTTTTTCTTATTTCACATTCTCCCTTCAAATTCAATTATGCTTGGTGTTTGAGTATCAACCATCAATTTTTGGAATGTTTTAATTGAAGAACACGATTGGCAAAAGACACTCCACTATTGTTTTGAAGTTCTTTGGTTTGGTGGGCTAAAAATTATGCTCACAAGGTATTTGTTAAAAGTCCTCTTTGAAGACAATGTTGAGTTATTGTAGTTTGTTGGAATTTTCCTATGATGTTAGCTTATGTCCATGGTAGTTAAGCATTGATGTGAGCTTCTGCCATGGATGGTTAAGTATTGAGATGTTGTTTGGCTTCTATCTTGAGTTGTTAAGCATTATGTTTTGGCTTCTGCTCTTGATGGTTAAGCTTTTTTGCTTCTGCCTTATAGTGGTTAAGCATTGATCACTGATTTACTTATGTCTTTTTAGGTGGTCAAGCATTTTGCTTCTATAAAGTAGTTAAGCCTTTGTGTGGCTTCTGTTTAATGGTTAAGCCTTTTGCTTATTGGCTTTTGATGGTTAGTCATTGTATACCTTTTAGCTAATGTATTTCCGGCATGTTTCATTGTATTTTGCTTTGATTTGCTACTTATATTGCTCATTCCAAGCTAAAAGTGTTGTGAATATATTCTAGCTTGTGGGGGGCTATTAGAGATATGATTGGTAAGGAGTTTGTTAATAGAGAGTTACTGGTTTATTGCTTATATAGAGGCCTTGTTTAATCCCATTGTACTCAATATTTCCATTATCAATACAATCTTATTTTTAGTTTTATACATTTTTTTTCTCAATTCTCTCATTTGAACCATGGGTTCTAACAAACTATACTATAGGTTTCAAATGAAAATCACTAAAACTGAAGTCAACAATAATGGTAAGTCTGTGTTGGTCTTTTTCTTTATTATGTATAAGGAGAAATATTATTTAAAAGAAGTGAGAGTTAAGCATGAGAATATGTTAAGCTACCTTAACATGTATCACACACATTTTATTGACAAGAAATAAATGTACAAATAATGTTGTACACTATAAATAGGTGACACACACCATAAAGGAATAAATTGACGCATGGCAACTTTTCCTTTATTGAGTAAAGTGAGAAGGCGTCACATAACAACGCATAATTCGTGACAATTATGCAAATAATGTCAAGTAAAATTAAGATGAGTCACAAGTACACTTACATTTGAGATGTGACAACTTGTCATGTGTTAAGTAAAATAAGAAGGCATTACTTGCACACCATACAATGACACATGGCAACCACTCACATCTAATTGCATAAAACAAAAATTAGGTTGTGGCTGCCTCATAGGTAATGAGGTAGTCGCCTTAGACTAAGGGTGTTCGTTGTATCGGATTAACCCGATGAATCTAACAATACAAACCAATCAGTTAAATTGGTTCGGATTGGTTCAATTATTGGTTCTTTTCACCTTAAATTAGAACCAAATCAATTATAGTTGGTTCAGTTATCAAATTTATCAATTTTCAAATAAGTAATATTTTTATATTACGTTAATATAAAATTAAATAGTTATATAAATTAAACCATAAGTAAAAATAAAAACTTGAAAAAAATATAATAATTTATTTTCTGTATCATAATCCAATTATCCAAACCAAACCAATCCGATTTTAATCAATTTGGTTTGGTTTTGATTGTCCAAAAAAATTTCAAAATCCAAACCAAACCAATCCAATTAAATATTATATGTTCAAATTTGATTTTACCTTAAACTTGAACTAATCCAATACGTGAACACCATTATCTTAGACCTTATTTAAGCTCTTATTTTTTATATTCTTAAAAAAATAATTTCAATTTAATTTTTCAAGTGAAATTTTATTATATTATTTGTAGTTTATTTGTTAATAAGATTATGCAATTTAAAAATATGTATATACATAAATATTGTTGTAGATTACTAATATTTAAGAATCATTTAAAAAATTATAAGGAAAATGATTTTACATTTGCTTTAAACTCAAACATAAAAAATTGGCATTGAAATGAATATGGAGATTAAATTTCATGAAATAGTATGATCTATAAAAAATATATTTTAATGAAAATATTAGTGATGAGATCACACATTCAGGTGGAGATTAATGCTTTTGATTCTTATAAAAAAATTAATTCTTTTGGTTTAGATTATTTTGTATACATATCAAATTAATTTACTTTCTTTTATTCATGACTTATTTGAAGAAATTTTAAAATATGAAATTACTTTTGACTTTTTTATTTGAATCTTAATAGTTGAAAATTTTAAAATAGAATAGATTGAAAAAAAATATTATATTAATCTTGAAACAAATTTAAGATTTAGTAAACATTAATTTAATATTAGTGATCTTGCTCTTTTTTTCTTAAATTGAAGGTACTGAAAGAAATACTACAATCGAAATTTTAAAATAGAATGCATTGAAAAAATATTATATTAATTTTGAAACAAATTTAAGATTTAGTAAACTTTAACTAGTTTAATAACCCGTACCTTGTACGAGTGTTAAGTTTACAATTTATAAATTTGTTATATTAATGTGTATGTGTGTGTGTGTATGTATATGTAAGTCTAAAAATACACCAAATCTAAAGCCTTAATAAATATTAATCCTACGATTTATAAGATCTTAATATATATTATCTTTAACTTTAATCAATCAATTATGTTAATTTTGACATATTATTATATTATATTATATTTTAATGGGTGGAGATCAAGTTACTCCAATTGTAACTTTTGGTAGAGTTACTTCATCAATAACTATTAATATATATTCATATTCAACGATCCAACCGTTGAATATTTTGATATTGTATTAACGATTATGCACACCAAATTTTAGATAAATCAAACATTTGTAGTTAGATAATCTTATATTCGACATTTAATTATAATTTAGAAAAGTATATTATATATTAATTTGAATTTATTTAATAAAATATCAAATAGTTTTCAACTTTATAAATATTTGTAGATTTAATCTTGTTTATAAAATCTTTTAATTTAATAGTTGAATCATTGAAATTGAATATATACTAAGAGTTATTGAGTGGAATAACACCACCAAAAGTTACTCTTAGAGTAACTTGATCCTCACCTATTAAAATATTTTATATTATGAAATATATATAATTACAATATTATATTATATTATTATACTAAATCGTAAATATATTTGTTATTTATCACCAAAAAGATTTGCAAAAACAAAATAATTTGTTAATAATTTATGTAAATAATTGTCGCAAAAAGTTTACTCAATCAAATAACTCAAATAATTTAATTAATTATTTTAAGTTAAAAAATTAATTAATTGATTAGAATAAAAAATGTCAAAATTAACTTAATTACACACACACACACACACATATATGTTACTATTTGTTGCAGGAAAATTTATAAAAAAATAATTTGTTAACAATTTCCATAAATAATAAAAGTAGGAAGTTAAATCAATTAAATCAAATGGTTTAATTGATTCATTAAATTTAACTAATAATAGTCACGAGTTAATTTATATCAAAGAATACATTTAGTGTTATTCATAAATCAACATGCATAATTTGATTACTTTAATTTTATATATATATATATATATATATATATATATATATATATATATATAATTTTAGGATGATTTCCAAGTTAATTTAAATTTAATTTAAATTAAATATGTTCGTAAAACATTTATTACAAACTACATGATTTATAGTATTATCATAGTGTAACTTGATAAAGGTCAAAATTTGATGCTATAATTATAGAATATTAAAATTTAAATTATTGAGAAAAAAAATAATAAATAAAATTATTTATATTGAAAATTTTCTAATTTTGATGTTATGACTAGTGTAATAACCCATGTCCTACACGGGTATTAAAATTACAATCTACAAAGTTTTATATTATTATAATTTTTAATGTATTCTTTAATATTTTTTATTTTATATAAATATATGTTAGTAAATATATATATAAATATTTAACTAACAAATAAAATAATTATGAATATTGATATATATTCAAATAATTTAAGATTCACACATGTCTCATATCATTTTAATTTATATAAATGTGTGGTTTAAAAAATATTATATTTATAAATATATTCACATGTGCATATAACTTAGATATATACATAAATTTAATAAGAGATATTAATAATAAAAATATTTTAAATTACCTTTTGTAATTATTAGTTTTTTCTTTCATGAAGGAAATAAATGATTAACATCAATTATGAAAAAAATAGACCTATGAGTATTTGAAGTTATAAATTAATATAAAAAAATAATGATGAATATAAAGATAAAATAATGCTTGCATAATAATTTTATTGATCTTATTTTGTTTTAACTAACATAAGAAGATATTAAGGAAAGGAAGCCGTAAATGTTGCAATGACTTGTTTTGTTTAAAAGCATTTGATGCTTATGTTGGAGCCCATTATATCTTAGTTTGGTAGCTCCCAAGCTAGAGCATCTAAGGAAGGTCATGAGGACTCATATTGATGATGGATTGGACTAGAGGTGGCAAAACGGGCTACCAAGCCCATTGCAGGTCGGCATGGGCTATAACGGGCCTGGGCCAAAAAGCCTAGATTTTATTCAGTCTTTTAATTTGATGCCCAAGCTCAACCCTATGCGAGTTGCGGGCTTTTCAAGCTGGCTCGCCATTTTTTATTATTTTTTTCTTTTTTGTGGAATTTTTTATTTTTCTTCGAAATTTAAGGTTGAAATATATTGTGATAATTATTTTTATTGGCATATTTATTTTAGTATAATAAATAAAATATGAATAATTATTTTATCATATTATTAAATTTATAAAAAGATTGAAATGTGATATTATGACAATCACTATAATTGTTTTTGGTAAAAAAAAAAATTATATACTATAAGGTAATCTTTTTTATCATTTTATAGAACCTACAGTAAAAGTAGTTACATATTTAATGGTTTATGTATATGAGTTTGTAATGTTGCAAAGGACTTATACCATTGTAAGTATACACAACTCAAAAAATAAAAAAATGTAATACACATATTGTAACTCTATAAGTAACCTATGTTAAATAAATTAAGTTTCAAAAGTCTCCTAGCATCTTAAATATATGTAACTTAGCAAGACAAAATATAATTTGGAATCTTGTACTATAATTTTAAGTAGCTTTTGTCAAAATCAAATATCAAAACCTACGTCAAACAAAGAAAAGTTTGAGACAATGACTTAGTAACTATTTTTAGTCTCCTATCTTAATTTTATTTTTTATTAATAAAATTTAAAAAGAAGTGGGTAGCCCAAACCCGACCGGGCTAGCCTGACCCAAGCCCTATTATGATGCAGGCTTTATTGGATTGGGCTAAAAAACCCGCATTTTATTCGGGCTCAAAATTTAGAGCCCAAGCCCTACATTTTAGCGAGCGGATTCAGGTTGACTCGGCTAGCCCGACCCATTTTGCCACCTTTAGATTGGACCAATGTTCCCTTGTTCTCTTGGTTTTCTTAATTTTTTTCATTCCTTTATTATTAGAGCATCGCTTTCGTGTGTTGTTTCTGTTTGCTTAAATAACTCACAATTGGGTCCCTATTAGATTCCACATCATGCTTGTGCAATTGGTCCATATTAGTACATGAATTTTATTAGTTTACAAATATTGTTACTACTCTTTTAAGAATTTACTAGCTAAATGTCGTTACTACTTTTGCTTGGATTGCCAAATTGTGACCAATATTTGAATTGAGTAAAAATAATTTTTAAATTGAAAATTAAATTAAAATTAGCTATATATATATATATATATTAATCCTTAACTATGAATTAGCTAGGAATTAATTAGGAAATAATTGCTAAATTGCTATAGATGTAGAATAATTTTAGCTATACATTAGCTACAAAATTACTATGAAAATAACCTAGTTATATAGCTAGGAAAAAAGAAAATTAAACAATATATTACTTCAAATTAGCTAGAGAATAGCTACAAATTTTTAAAAAATAGCTACAAATTAACTAAGATTATTTTTCCTAGTTAAACTAGCTACTCGTTTCATGCTACTACCAATATTGTAGTAATTTCGTAGCTAATTTGTAGTTAACTCTTTTTACTAGAGATTAGCTACAAATTAGCTACTGATTTTGTTGTAGCTAATTTTAGAATTTCTTGTAGTGAAAGTCGAACAACTCTTTCTCCTTTTATTCATTATGACTGACGTAGAATGTAGACAATGTCATAAAAATATAGCAAGCAAGGGCTGCACAAACAAATATGGTGTATAAGCAAGATTGTGATAATCAAATTTATTATATACCAATTGGAGACAAAACACAAAATTTTAATATTATTTAAGAATGCAATCAAAAAAGTGAGAGATTACCATAAAAGTTGGAAAGAAAATACAAAAAAAATAAGAAAAAAAATGAAGAGCAATAAATTTGATTGATTGCTAACCTTTCTCATTGACAACAAATACGTCTCAAACACAAAGAATGAAGGATTTCATTAAACACAAATTTTAAAATAATTTAATAATGCAATAGAAAAAGTGGGAGATTACCACAAAAGTTGAAAACAAAAACAATAAAATAATGAAAAATTAGATGAATTTCATAATCAGCTAAATGAGAGAATAACAAAAATATTAATTTATAACGTGAACATAGTAGATTAAGAGCTTATCCTTTGCAGTGTCACAACATGCTGCGCTAAACATATTAAAGGAAGATGAACATATGACAAACCTTCAATTTTTTTGGGTACATAAACATAGACCCTAATCAAATAAAAATAGAAGAATTTTGCAATATACTAATTGTAATTATCTTCATTAATTCAAATTAAAATGTATACTGATCCTAATTGCCTTGATTATTATAATTATATATTTTTATAAATTAAAAATAATAGAATAAAAATAACCATTATTATTCATTATATTGGTATTATTATTTAATATAATATAATAATTTATTATCCTAATTATAATTATAATACATAAATTTTAATACATAAATACTATAAATTATTATTATTATTATTAGTATTTAAGGTAGCATAATAGTTTATTATCAATATAATAATACATATTTACTATAAATTATTATAAAATCATAAAAATAAACAAAAAGTTGCCACAATTACAAAAAATATTCCGTAAAATTTAATTAATTGATTATAATACAAATCTATTGTAAATTATTATAAAATCAAAATATATAAAAAATTTACCATAATTATAAAAAACGTTCCATAAAATTTAATAAATTGATTAGCATATTATATAAAATCAAAATCTATTTCAGATTTGATAATTTAATTGATTAATTTAATCAAAATATAAACTTGTTATAATCACCTTAATTACTAAAATTAAATATAATAATATATTTTTATAAATTAAAAAACAAAACAATCGATGACATTTAAGCAAAAAAAGAATGAATATGGTAATGCCATGTGGCATCTGCCTACATGGCAAAACCATCTTTTACAATATACAATATAATAGATAGATGTGACATTATTCACAATAGTAGATTTATATTTGTTTGAAAGTACTAAATATTTATTATAAAAATTTAGATATTTTACTTATGGTTTATTAATTGTTTTTAGATTCATTAATTGAGAAAACAGGTCATGTACTGACAACGTAAAGTAGTTTTACATTGTCATCTAATTATAAACCATCATTTATTGTAAGTTTGTTGAATTTTATAATAAATACTTTAAAAGTCATATCAATGGTGATTTCTGATTGGTTGACAGTGTAAAATTTTTTACACTGACAGTGTATAATCATTAAGCTCTTATTAATTTATTATTTTATTTCTATAAGTTTTATATTTTACGTGTGTTATAAGAATAAATTAATTTAATTTTAAATATCAATTTTAATGTATTAACTACAGAATCATATGGTTATATCTCAATTTTTTTTAATATATAAAAAGGTAATATGTGTGTGTGTTATTAACATAATTTAGTCATAATTTAATTTACTATTAACATTATTTTAAAATTTTAATATTATTAAAGGTAATTTAGATTTAAATTTGAATTTGAATTATATTAAAATTGATAAAATGTTAATTTAAAAATTCAGATGATTTTCTTACAAATTATTTATTATTTTTCAATCTATTATTTTATTTTTATAATCTTCATTATTTAATTGTGAAATTTTGAGTATAAACTATTTTCATCAGACTTTGATTTGATTTAAGTCCAAATATTATTAGATTTCATATTTATAAATTTATATATTTAATACATTTAAATGATTTAGTCATAATTTGTTGTACTACTAATGTTATTTTAAAATTTAAATTTTTGTATTATTGAAGGTGCTTTAGATTTAAATTTGAATTTGAAGTAGATTAAAATTGATAAGAATTTAGTTTAAAATTTTCAATGATTTTCTTACGAATTATTTGTTAGTATTAATTTATTATTTAGTTTGTATATTTTTTATAATTTAATTGTAGTATTTTGGGTACAAATTATTTAGCTAATATTTTAACCTGTCAATTGCACAGAATAAATATTTATTTTATATAACTTATATTTATAAAAATAAATACTTTTAAATATAAAAATTATATTATAATTAAAATTTATAATAGATAAATGTTTTTGAACATATAGATTATATTTTAAATTTACAATAAACATATTATAATACAATGCTAATTTTTAATTATTGATAATTTCTTTTAAAAAATATTGAAATTCAATTTAGAACTAAAGATATTGAAAATAATAGATTGAAAGAGATAAGGGGTTAAAAAATCTCTAAAAATGCTTTCATTGAAAAATGACAGCTAAAAACGCTCTCATTTTAAGTAGTTGTTCTTATTTAATATATAAGGTAGATTAGAATTTGATTTGATTTAAGTCAAAATATTATTAAATTTATGTTTATAAATTTAATTCATTTGAATGATTTGGTCATAATTTAATTTACTATTAATGTTATTTTAAAAATTTGGCATTATTCAAGGTAATTTAGACTTAAATTTGAATTTCAATTAAATTGAAATTGATAAATGTTGGATAATTTGCTCATGAATTATTTGTTATTTTTAATTTATTATTTTTTGTATATTCTTTATAATTTAATTGTGATATTTTAAATATACACTATTATAATTATATTTCAATTTGATTTAAGTCAAAATGAAATTAGATATTGTATTTATAAAATGTGAAAATTTAAATTAATATAAATAATAATAATAATAATAATAATAATAATTATTATTATTATTATACAAGCTTACCTTAAAAGCAAAAGATAAATAAATAAAATAAAATAAAAATAGAAAGATCAAAAGATAAAATATGTGAAAAAAATAAGGATAAAATATGTTTTTGATTTCTCTAAAATTTTTTAGATTCAGTTTTAGTCTCTTAAAATTTTTCTTCCTATTTTGGTCGCTCTAATTTAAAAATGCACCACTTTTGTTCCTCAAAGTAGTTTAGATAACACTTTATAACCGCTGTTAAATGTTACTTTGAGGACTAAAAGTAATGTATTTTCAAATTAGAAGGACCAAAATAGTACAAAAAATTTTGAGGGACTAAAATCAAATTTGGGAAATTTTAGAGGAACCAAGTGCATATTTTAACCAAATTATAAAAGAAAAAATTGTGGTAAAGAAAAAAGATATATGATTTTTATTTTTTTACATTGTAATCTTAAAGGCTCAATCTTATTACCCATTACATTATCTTTCTTATCACAGGTATGAATAGAAAGTTCATCTTTATCTTGCACAACATAGTCATTCATGTTAAAGAATATTTAACAATTGATAAACAATATTTTTCACTATATAACTAAACTCATTATTCAAAAAATAGAATAAAAAACATATAAAGTAAATTAAAATAATCAAAATGTCCATATATGATAATACATATTAAATAAAAAATCAAATGCATAATAAATCAACTAAAAAAAAATAAAAAGCAAAAAAAAAAATAAAACTCTCCATAAAGAAAGACAATAAAAAAAACACTATGTTATATTTAAATGAATGAATTGGTACAACACTATTTTTGTAAAAAAAAAAAAACACAATTTTAAAAAATAGTAAATAATATGGATTTACCCAAAAATGCTCTTCATATTTGTCTTTAACGTTTCACCTTTGCTAAACACTAAAAAAGGTGATAGAAAATAAAATAAAATAATGGGACATGTAAGGTGTGGTTGAAAGAAGAAATAAAAAAGAGAAATAAAAATATTTGGTAAGAAAATAAACAATGAGACAAAAAAATAATGAAGAAAGAAAAGAGAGACATGAAATTACCCCATAATTTCTTTCTTATTGTTGTCATTAACGGTAAACCTTTGGAGTAAAAAAAAAAACAAAAAAATAGTGTGTGCAAGGGGTGGTCGGAGGAAAAGAAGAAAACTAAGAATAATATACATTGGTCTTAATTATCCTAATTAATATAAAATAATTTAATTACTTTAATTTAAAATAATTTAAATTACCTTAATTAATATATATTACTCATAATTATCTTAATTAATTTAAATCAGAATATATACCGATGAAAACTATGTACATGACGAAATCTTATTTTATAACAATGTGATAGTATAATAAATTTGAAACAAAATTTATATTTGTATAATAATTATATTTGTTTTAAAAAGGCAAGTATAATAAATTGACTACATTATTATATAAAATCAAAATACATATAAATTTTAATGATTTAATTGATAGATTGAATCATAATATATACTCGTTGTAATCACCTTAATTACTATAATTAAATAATTAAAAATAATAATGTGTTTTATGAATTTAAAAACAAATGATGAAATTTAGGCAAGAAAAAATGAATACAGTGATGCTACGTGGCATTTGCTTATATGAGAAAACATTCTTTTATAATAATAGATATAATAGATTATTATAATTACCGTGATTATACATAACATTCAATAAAATTTAAAAATTTGATTTTCTTGTTATATAAATCAAAATTAATATAAGATTTAATTGTTTAATTGATAAATTTAAGTAGAATATATACTTATTATGAATGCCTTAATTATAAACGTCTTAATTACTATAATTAAATATAATTAGGTATTTATATGAATCAAAAAACCAAAAAAAAAAAAATAACTATGGAATTTAGGCAGAAAAATAATGAATATGGTATTGTCACGTGACATTTTTCCATGTTATAAAACCTTCTTTTATAATATATAATAAATATAATAGATAATAGATATAATAGATTAATGTAAGATTTAATTATTTAATTGATGAATTTAAGTAGAATATATATATATATATATTATGAATGTTTTACTTATAAACGTCTTAATTACTATAATTAAATATAATAATGTATTTATATGAATCAAAATACTAAAAAAAATTTGTGAAATTTAGGCGAAAAAAAAATGAATATAGTGTTGCCACGTGACATTTTTTTATGTTATAAAACTCTTTTTTATAATATATAATAGAAGATTTGATATTAGTGATCTTGGCCTTTTTTTTTTTCTTAAATTAAAACTACAGAAAGGAATACTCAGTGAAAATTAATGTCTTATTAAAAATATTAAAATTTATTAAAAAATTAATTCTTTTGAAATGAAATAATTTATATAGAATATTATTATTATTATTGTCATTGTTAATTTCTTTCCAAAGTTATTTTTTTAAATTTAATTTGAGATCAATTATGTTAAAAAATTATGATTAAATGAATTATCATAGAATGAGATATTAAAACTGTTTGATTAAGAAACTTTAATCAACAATTTTGTATTTTAAAAATTAAAAGAATAAAAAACTTCGGATCTGACCGGATTAACAAGACGGGAAGACTTATTAACACGGTAGACACCAGTCCATTGCAAATTTCCACATTTTTAAAACATTTTTTTTCCCATAATTTGGTAAATCATTAAATCCTCTCCTGTAAATATTCCATTAATTTTTATTTTTCTACTCTGGGATCGTCACTTTTCAGAACCAGTAGCACTATATATACTATAATTTATATATAAATACCACTGGAAATTTTTGATCCCAGATTTCTTCCAAGTTTCAGATTTCAGAAAACCCAGATTTTCTCTGCTAAAAAGTAAAAACCCTACTGGGTCAATTAGAAAAAACAAAACATAAAAACTAGATTCATCCCCTGTTTCGAAGAAAGGGGGCAATTTCTCTAGGGACCCAGTTTTTGTTTCAGTGCCGTATGATCAAATTTCAGTTGGTTTGTTCAAACACTGATAGGAATTGCAGAATTGGTTTTCCTTGCTGAGTTGGAAGTGAGAGTATCATTGATAAAGTGCAGTAATTCGATTGCAAGCAAAATTTGTGGGTGTGTGTTGAAATGAGGGAAGTTTTGATGAGAGGGCAATGAGAAGGTAGAGATAATAAGATGAATGGTGGGTCATTGGGAATTCGTTCTGGGAGTAATGGGTCTTTGGAGAAGCAGCTACAGAACGGTGTGTCGCCTATTCAAACTGCACGCAAACCTCCCAAGACGCTGAAGGAGAAAGATAGGTTGTTCCATTGGATCTACAAGTTTGCTGGCAGAAAGAAGGTCGGAATGCTCTTTCTCTTTACCATCTCCGCTGCTGTTTTCGTCTGGGTTTTATACGTTGGAAAAGGTTTCTTCTCAATTTCTCCCACTTCCTTTAGCATCTAACTTTTTAGTTTTAATAATTAGTGTGATTGTGGTGCTGGCTGGTGTGGTGGCTTCTGTTATTTTATCATGTTGCATGGGAAGCATCAAACATAGGTTTGACTGATTGGTTATGGGAATGAATGCATGCCATGTGCCATAGTTTTTGTGCTTCACATGATTTCAACTTTAATTTTAGTGATTTGGCTTGCTTTCAGGTGAAGATTCACAGGAGGTGAATAGTGTGCATAACATTAGTGTTAATGAAAGTGTGTCTATAGGTGATTCTCCATCTGTGATCTCTACTGCAAATATCATGGGCTTCACTACAATTTCAGTACTACCTCCTCCTCGCCCAAGCTATTTTCTGGGTTACACTCTTCCTCCTGGTCATCCCTGTAATAGTTTCACACTTCCTCCTCCACCGGCAGATAAAAAGCGAACTGGGCCACGGCGTAAGTTCTAGTTTTACTATTTTGTTTCTGCAAATATGTTATGTTAGGTAATTTTATATGGGGATTTGCAATAATATCCCTTATCGCCTTGAGATAGGGTAGTTCATGAGGATATGGAAGGCATATTGATAGGAACCCAAACCCCAAGGTCCCTAAACCTCTACAGGTCTATACTCGAAGACCCAAGAATAACCAGGGCCCATAATGCATTACAGGTGGCAGTGAGAGAAAGGGGGAGTTAGTTACAGAGAGAGAATAATAGTAGTCTGATATATATAGAAAGAGTGGAGTAGGGGGGGGGGGGGGTGTATGATGATGTTTAACAAAATTATTAGGGACTAGAGAATCATCTCTATGCTTGGGAGCTTTTGCTCTTTCTGTTATTTCTTTTTTTTTCCTGATACATAATACAGAAAAATACATTTTCTGATAGCAGTTGCTGTCAATTGGTGCTTTCATTGAGAGACTTGGTGTATGCAAACGGTAATGGCTTCGTGATTAGATGCTTTGGAGACGCGATTTACTGGGGTTGAATCAAGTCTCAAAAACCAGTATGCATTGCTTTGGGGATAGGACCAATTGGTGCATTCTTATGATGCGACACTGATGGAACACACAGCTCAACTGGGTTCCTTGATGACTAGTGTCAGCAAGATCACCAAGTCCCTTCAAGCTTTGCATGCCGAGGTGTGAGACGGATTCCTTCGGCAACAGCAGCAACCAAAGTCACCGTTCACGGTATTAGCATCACAGGGAATCTTGTCATCTACTGTGGCTACTTCAGATGAGCTTTGACTTTCCACTAAACAAGTGGAACTGCCAGTATTTAATGGAGAGGATCCAGTTGGGTGGATTACTAAGGCCAAGACATATTTTGTAGTCCAAGGAACACCACCAGAGATGCAAGTGCAACTTGTGTAGATTTGTATGGAGGGAATGACTTGGCATTGGTTCAAGATTTTGCGTGATTCTAAGCCCCAACTCGATTGGGAAACATTTAAGCATTCCCTCATGGACCGTTACGGGGATCACTACTCTGGTAATCCTTTTTCGCAACTTAAATTGCTTTAGCAATACGGAATCCATTGATGAATATGTGGAAGCTTTTGAAGTGCTTAGGGCCCAAATACCACCGATGCCTGAGGAGCAATACATGGGTTTCTTCTTGGGGGGGTTGAAGGAAGAGATACGCATGGAGGTTCTAGCCTTCAAGCTACCAAATCGACACAAGTTGATTTCTATTTCACGGTTGATTGAGCGAAAACTCACCCGCTCTACATCTCGAATCGTCAATAGTGGGTGGTGCGGAACATAGCAAACTAAAAGTACAACTTCGTTGGTTAGCTCAGTGGCAAGTGGGTCACGAGCTCAAGGGGGGCATCTTAATCATTCAGCATTGTCTATGGGGTCAAATGGGTCCTATGAGTTGGGGACAAAAATAGGGCAAGTGCAGGTTTCTAATTCTCGTTTCTGAAGTGGAACACAAAATTTGTCGTACGAAGAACTGATGGAAAGAAGGACAAAAGGATTGTGTTTCAGGTATAGGCAACATTACAGCCCCACCCATCAATGCTCGGATAAGCATTTGCGTCTCTTGATTTGGGAAGGGGATGAGCACCCCGAGGAATCATTAGTAGCAATAAAAGCTAAGGAAGATGAGGAGGAGCAAGTGATGGTATGTCAAGTTTTGGATTATAGAACAATTGATCCTAGAGAAATATCCCATTCCAGGACAATTAAATTCGAAGGCTCATTGGAGGGATACCCCATTTTGCTTCTGGTTAATAGTGGAGCCAGCCAGAATTTTATATCCAAGGAGTTGGTGGCTTCCTTGGGGTTGAAAGTAGTTGATACTAGAATTTATGGGGTGAGTTTGGGAAATGGGAGTTGGTGTGAGTCAAGAGGGGTTTGTCCAGCTATTGAGGTGAAGGTTGGAAGGCATAATATAGTGGTAGATGCATATGTATTGGACTTGGGAGGAGTGGATATCACTCTAGGGGTTGAGTGGTTGGAGACCTTAGGCAGAACTACCACAGATTGGAGAAAAAAGACAATGAATTTTGAGAATGGTCACACTGTTCCACTCAAGAGGTATCGGGTTCAAGATAAAAATCAAACTACAGCTTTGCAGGGAATAATACAAGACATGGCAGTAGCTGGAGAGGACACCTTGCCAATGAGAGTGCAACGGGAGGATTCTTCTTGCGAAGGAGAGGAATTAGAGCAAGTCCTTCATAAGCATCACTCTGTTTTCTAAAATAGGAAGGGGCTGCCACCTCATAGATGCCATGATCATGCTATCATCTTGCAGCCCAATAGTAAACCAGTAAGTGTTAGACCCTATCGTTATGCTTATCACCACAAGGATGAGATTGAGAAGCAAGTAGGAGAGCTGCTAGCCAGGGGGGAAATCAAACACAGTACTAGCCCATTTTCCATTTCGGTGATACTAGTTAAGAAGCAGGACGGAACTTAGAGGATGTGTGCGGACTATAGGGGCTTGAATAAGGTCACTATACCTGACAAGTACCCCATTGCTACCATAAATGAGTTGTTGGATGAATTGCATGGTTCACATTTCTTCTTTACGATCGACTTAAAATCCGGGTTCCATCAAATAAGAGCGAGAGATGAGGATACTCATAAGACTGCTTTTCGCACTCATGAAGGGCATTATGAGTATCTTGTCATGCCATTTGGACTCATGAATGCACCTTCCACCTTCCACCTTCCAATCCACCATGAATTCAGTATTTAAACCATTATTGAGGAAGCATGTGTTGGTTTTCTTTGATGATATATTGGTCTATAGTCCTACTTGGCAATCACATCTTCATCATCTAGATGAAGTGTTTATGGTTTTGACCCAACACCAATTTGTAGCAAATAAGGAGAAGTGTTCCTTTGGACAGCCAACCATAGAATATCTTGGTCATATTATCTTAGCATAGGGGTGGAAATGGACCCTTCTAAAGTTCAAGCTGTCCTCGAATGGCTGGTTCCTTGAGATGTCAAGGGAGCAAGAGGTTTCCTTGGGCTTACTGGATACTACAGGAAGTTTATCAAAGATTATGGGCAATTGGCTCGCCCTCTAACAGTACTAACTAAAAAAGATGGGTTTCATTAGGGAGAAGAGGCTCAACACGCCTTTGATCATCTCAAGAGTTGCTTGGCATCATTTCCAGTCTTGGCTTTACCGTATTTTACCAAGGAATTTGTAGTTGAGTGTGATGCTTCAGGCTATGGACTTGGGGCAATTCTTATGCAAGATCGTAGACCCATAGATTATTTTAGTAAGGCTCTCTTGTCAAGAACCTTATCCAAGTCTGTGTATGAAAAAGAAATTATGGCTTGTGTTGGCTGTCCAACATTGTAGGCACTACCTCATGGGGAGGAGTTTCAAGGTGTTCACCGATCACAGGAGCTTGAAGCATTTGCTCCACTAGAAAATTACCACTACTGACCAACAGTGCTGGTTGTCCAAGCTTTTGGGGTATCGATTTGAAGTTGTGTATAAACTTGGTTCCGAAAACAAAGCTGTAGATGCCTGTCAAGAAGGGATGCTAATGCTGAATTGGGGGCCATATGTATGAGTCCGAATTGGTTTGATTTTTTAAAGATAAAGGAGGAAGTCCAAACAGATTCAGAATTGTTACATGTACATGATGCTTTGCAAGCTGATCCTACAAGCAAAATCGATTATAGTTTAAGAGACGGGTTGCTTTTCTACAAGGAAAGATTGTTACTCTCTAAAAATTCATCCTTGATTCCTATCTTACTACAAGAGTTTCATTCCACTCCCACCGGGGGACATTCTGGATTTACGAAAACGTACAAGAGGTAGCTAGTGGTTTCTTTTGGAAAGGGATGAAGAAGAAAATTATGATTTTATTCAGGGTTGTGATGCGTGTCAATGACATAAGTATCAAACATTGTCCCCGGCTGGTTTGTTACAGCCACTTCCAATTCCGGAACAAATATGGGGAGAGATTTCTATAGATTTCATCACTGGGCTTCCAAAGTCACAAGGATATGAGGGTGTAATGGTAGTAGTTGATTGCTTGTCCAAATATGCCCATTTTATTCCTCTCAAACACCCTTTTACCGCTAAGATGGTTGCAGAAAGTTTTGCTCGAGAGATAGTTAAGCTACATGGATTACCTAAGTCCATCATCAATGATCGTGATCCACTTTTCTTGAGCAGATTTTGGAAAAAACTCTTTTGCCTCCAAGGAACATTGTTACGCACGAGTACCTCTTTCCATCCTCAAATGGATGGTCAAACAGAGGTGGTTAATAGGTGCCTTGAAACTTATTTGTGATGCTTTGCTTCTGAGCAGCCTAAACAGTGGCAGTTTTGGCTAACTTGGGCTGAATTCTGGTATAATACATCATACCATACAGCAGCTTGAAGGACCCCTTTCGAGGCAGTATATGGCAGACCCCCACCGACTGTTCTAAGGTATCTAAATGGGGAAACTTCAGTAGAGTCAGTGGCAAGAGTTTTGGTTGATAGGAATGAGGCCTTACATCAGTTGAAGTATCATGTTCAAAGGCCCCAGCAAACTATGAAGAAAAATGCAGATTCGCATAGAAGGAACGTGGCTTATGCAATAGGAGATTGGGTCTACATTAAATTAAGGCCACACAAACAAAACGCTGTTGCTCAGTGAATCAATCCAAAGTTGTCTCCACGTTACTTCCGTCCTTTCCAAATTACGGCTCGCATAGGGGAGGTGGCATATAAGCTGCAGTTGCCAGTTACAGCCAGGATTCATCTGGTATTTCACGTTTCTCAACTTAAGCGTGCTCTCCAAGGCAAATCAGCTGAAACGGCCATGCCTTCTGAGATGGAAGTTGAAGATACTGAACCAGTTGTTCCAGAAGCAGTTCTAACTTCTAGAGAAGGCAAGCGTAATGGCAAGATAGTAATTGAATGGCTCATCCTTTGGAAAACTCAACCAGTGGAAGATGCTACTTGGGAGGAAGCAAGTGTGATCAAAGAGAAATTTCCTTCTTTTTGCCTTGAGAACAAGGCAGACTTTTTAGGAGGTGGTATTGATAGGAACCCAAAACCCCAAGGTCCCTAAACCTCTACAGGTCTACACTCGAAGCCCCAAGAATAACCAGGGCCCATAATGCATTACAGGTGGCAGTGAGAGAAAGGGGGAGTTAGTTACAGAGAGAGAATAAGTAGTCTGTTATATATAGAAAGAGTGGAGTAAAAGGTTGGGGGGGGGGGGGGGTATGATGATGTTTAACAAAATTATTAGGGACTAGAGAATCATCTCTATGCTTGGGAGCTTTTGCTCTTTCTGTTATTTTTTTTTTTCTGATACATAATACAGAAAAATACATTTTCTGATAGCAGTTGCTATCACATAGGAATATTTTAGGTTACTTAATGTTAGTGGTATGTTCCTGAATATTTGGCTTGTTTGTGTTTCAGCCTGCCCAGTATGTTACCTTCCTGTGGACGAGGCCATTGCACTGATGCCGAAGTTTCAGTCACCTTCTCCAGTACTTAAGAACTTGACATTTATCTATGAGGAAACTCTAAGTAGGGATGGTGAATTTGGTGGTTCAGACTTTGGTGGATATCCTACTTTGAGGCAGAGAAATGAATCTTTTGATATACGAGAGTCAATGAGTGTGCACTGTGGGTATGTTTTGTGTTTGGTTGGATGTTTCCCTTCCGTATATCTATGAGTACTGAAGAATGTTGTTTGTTGTTATAGTTTGTTTGTCCCAGTAATAAAGGGTTTTTCTTCTATCCTTTTACTCACATCTGTCCATTCTGCATCTACAATGATGCATGTGTACAATATTCAGATTTGTAAGAGGAACTAAACCTGGCCGCAACACAGGATTTGACATGGATGAAGATGACCTCCTTGAAATGGAGCAGTGTCGGGGTGTAGTTGTTGCATCAGCCATATTTGGTCTGTATTATGTGGTTTTTGCTCTCATTTAGATGTTGTTGCTGATGAATTAAATCCGTTGTTCAGGAAATTTTGACGAGATAAATGAGCCAACAAATATAAGTGAGTATTCAAAGGAGACGGTATGCTTCCTTGTGTTTGTAGATGAAGAAACAGAGAAATATTTGAGGAGTTCAGGCGGGCTGGGAACCAGCAAGAAGATTGGTTTGTGGAGAATTATTGTTGCTCATAATCTTCCTTATACAGATGCAAGACGCACAGGGAAGGTCAGAATTATATGTCAGCAAGCAGCATATAGAAATTAGCATATAGGTTTTTAGTCATATTTGTTGCCGAAGCTTTAAGTAATTATGTTTTTCTTTATGATCTGATTATTGCTATGGAAAGGGAGGGCCGTGGTTTCATCTTTCTCTAATCTATGTTGAAGGAATTAATATGCCACACTGACTGGTCCTCATCACCAGAAATGGAAGGAAGGGGAAGGGAAAAAAAAAATTAGATGGATAGACCTAATATTGCCTATTGATCCTCTTGTTTGAGCATTGTGATGATTATTTTCATTCAAATATAATTTTTGCCTTTTGGTTTGAATTGAAAATAACAAAAATATCTCACTCTGACACTGTTGTATTTTCTTGTTCATCAAGTAGTACTCTTATGTACTTGTAACTTAACTACCTTTTCTGCAGATTCCAAAGCTTCTGTTGCATAGAATGGTTCCAAATGCCCGCTATTCTATATGGCTTGACGGAAAGCTTGAGCTTGTTGTCGATCCATATCAAGTCCTTGAAAGGTATATTTCAGTATTGCTCTTTAATACTATATACTGATTCATTTTACATGTGAAAGTTGTGTTAAAGATCTCATTTCAGTCCTACGTCTGTACATTGTCTGATATGAGATTCATCTTTCTAATTCTTCTCAAGATAGATACAGTATACCATTGGTGCAGAATTGACTCAATGATTTTATTTCCACCTTAATGATACCACTTACAACTACAGATGCACTAGGACATGTGAGGCTTGATATATGCCAGTAGAATGTTTCATGGTTTTACCAAGAATGGTTATTTGTGAATTTTTCGTGCAGCGTCACAATTGCACTATATTGTGTTATGTAAGTAGTTATTGCTCCTTACATATATCTTTCCGATTCTTTCTGTCATGACATGGCAGTGAAAATTCTGGAGGCTGAATATGTGATTCCCTTCCCACAAAAGATGGCATCCTAATCTTTCTGGACTCCAAAATGCTTCTATATTTGTCTTTAGTTGAGGTATTGTGGTGAATGTCGGTATGAGTTTTAATCAAGAAAACTTATAACTGGTCTTACAATAGAGTTTGTTGCCTTTAATATGGTTGCTAAAACACAAGATGTGGAATTGCGTCTATTGCCTATTTCAGTGGATTAAATACCAATACATAGTCTTTTAAGAGCATAGCAATGGAAAGTGAGGATAACTTAAATCTAAAACTTAATAAACCCTATTCTGGTCCTGGTTCCAATTTATCCGCCATAAAGGAAGAGTAGCTCCATTGAGCTCCCAATGAACCATTTTTGAGTTATTTTACTGTCTTTCTGAACTTCCAGGTCCTAAAATACCATTTAGACTGCCCAATCTAGAAATTCCCATCTGGGCTAACAAAGCTTGTGCTCAGAAAGAGTAGAAGCCCAAGACTACTGGCTAGGTAAATCAACACACGATTTGTGTAAGATTGGATCAGAGATCTTGATCTCTGCTTTCTCTTATTATGAATTAGGATAATAGTCTCCGTGCAACATAGGGCATTTCTTCAAACTGCTATTTCACCAGCATTAGTATTCGTGAGGAGCTAGCATACATAGAGTTTTAAGTTATAACCTTTAAGGACTTACCACGGACATATTTTATAAGATTACAGCTTCAATGTGTCTGGTTTGCAGTACTAGAATCTTGCCAATGCCTACTTTAGTGTATAGAACTATTATTTGGAAACTGTAAAATTTAATAATTGGTAGCTTCTTCTGTTGCTTTCTTTTTATTTTTTCTCCGTCTGTTGCATGTGCACTTCCCTATATGTTGGTTTTGCCATTTCCTCTTTAGATCCTTCTCTCCCTCCTGCTCCATGCGAAGTCTTGCTTTTTATCTTGGGTGGCTACCCAAGTTCCTCTGTTATCAAAGACCATATATCTTGCATGAAAATCAAGGTTAAGTTATTATTGGATTTTCATATATGCTTTTTGGGGTATGTCCGTGAATATAATTTATTAAGGGACATGTAATCATACCTATGCCGACTTTGTACTAGGTTTATTTTGGTTTGTCTTGATAGAATACATGTTTCGGCACCATAATTGCTCTCATCCTTATTTAGGTTTTTGTGGAGGAAGAATGCAACTTTCGCAATATCTAAACATTATAGACGCTTTGATGTATTTGTTGAGGCCGAGGCAAATAAAGCCGCTGGAAAGTATGATAATGCCTCTATTGACTTTCAGATAGAGTTCTACAAGAATGAGGGACTGACTCCATATATAGAGGCCAAACTTCCTCTTATAAGTGGTAAGTTAAACTTTGTGTTTCCTCGTGATAGAGATGCCCCTGGTTCATTTCTCAACCTTGATGGTTAAACTGCAGATGTTCCTGAAGGGTGTGTAATAGTACGAGAGCATGTTCCCATCAGCAACCTTTTTACATGTCTTTGGTTCAACGAAGTTGACCGATTCACTTCTAGAGACCAGATTAGTTTCTCAACTGTCAGGGATAAACTTTTGTCCAGGGTGGATTTTCAGTTTCTCATGTTCTTGGATTGTGAAAGACGCAACTTTGTAGTTCAGGTAAATATTTTATTTCGTTTGTGTAAAATAATCTTAGACAAGAGGCATGTCGTCTTTTGGCTTCTTACAATGCAATATGATTGATCTGTAACATATTGCATTCACTATTTCCTTCACAAAAGTTTGAAAATGAAAAATAAAACGAAAGCTAGGTGATATTTTTGTAATTATCAATGAAAACATATTCCTGAAAAATGAAACCAACTTTATTGCCACTTGATTTCATAATCACACACACCCTGACTTAACCGTAATGTTAATATTTTTTCGTTGCGTACAGAAATATCATAGGGATATATTGGAGCGCCTGGCTGCTCCAGTGGCTGTTGGTCTCAGTCCTCCACCTCCTCCATTGCCTGTGCTTAAAACTTTGCCGGAAAAGGTTGTTAGGAGAGGACCTGGAAGGCGTGGAAGAGATCGGAGACCGGGTCCTAGGCGCCACCGCAAAGTTGTGGCTGGAAGCAGGGACATAAACATGGAAGCAAATTATAAAGTTTTGTTTGTATGATTATATGATCATTATTTCGGTTGTCACTCCACCTACACAAATCACTTCATAGCAGAGCCAGAGGGAAGACGAGTGTTGTGCCGTTTCCGCGTAGACGCTCTCATTCTTTTCACTTTGTGCAATTCGTTCATCGTTATTAATTTTTTGTTGTATATAGAGTTAAAAATCCTCAATAATTATCATATCAGGGTTGTCACTTGTGACCAAATTCCTCTCGTGGTAACCCACCTTGTTCCATTACTATAGGAAAAAGTGTAGTGCCTCTCAATTCAATTGTACTCCATGAAAAATATATTCTCGACCCCGTTCTCATTCTTCAATAAAAAAAGTTCTCTACGTACCATTTGTTCCCTTTTAATTTCTCGAATGAACCTGACATTGAGGGTCATTAGCCACTAACTTATTTATTCCTATATTATAAATATGAATATAAATTTTATTCTTTAATGAGAATATTTTTAGAAGTTATTATTAAATGAGAGTGTTTTTAGGATTTATTTTTATTTTTTTTCAGTCACGTATTTTAGTTTATTTTTATTTTGGTACAGATTGCAGTTATCTTTCATGACAGACAATTTTGTTCGAATTGAGTAAGACTACTATGAGTAACAAAACTTGTTTTTGAGTATTTAACGTAATTGTATACCCAGAGCACAAATTTAATGCAATTGTTTTTAAAATTTTAAAAGCACTTCTATTTTTTGATTTCTTAAAATTGTTGATAAAAAAAATTAAGGAATGCTAGCATCACTCTCTCTAACACTCTTTTTTTAATATTTTCTTTATTATTGACTGAAATTTATTAAAAATTACAAATTTTGGTGGGTATCACATTTCGTTTAGCCTTTGTTTAGTATAACGGTGAGGAGAGGAGAGGAGAAGAGAAGAAATTTTTGAAATGGAAATAGGTGGAAAATTTTTAAAAATTTTGTGGGTCTCCACTACTTATTTTCGCTCTATTGCTCACCTACTTTCATTCATCTCATTATCTTTTTCTTATTTCTCATATATTTCTCTCCTATTAAATAACCTAAAATTTCAAACTATTTCCTATCTATTTCTCACCTCTTAATTTATTTCTAACCTATTTCTTTCTTATTTATTTCTCTCATCTCTATCAAACAAACCCTTAATAAGTCTCTCTCCTGGTTTAGAAGTGTGACTTATCAAAATTTGTGATTTCCAATAAATTTCAGCTAATAGAAGAGAAAGTGTTAAAAAAAAGGTGTTAGAGAGAGTGATGCTAACATTTCTCAAAAATATTTCTAAACAACTTTTTCCTATTTTTTTAAGACTGGAAATCATTTTTAAAAATTTACTCTTATATATTATAAATTAAAATACATAGCTTGGAACTTCTGAATGCGTGGATCAATTGACGCATAATGGTTGTTAAGACAAATGACGAATTTATAACCCTCAAATATTTTGATAATAACAAACAGTTAAAAACAATTTTTCAAGCAATCGTCTGGTTACTTGTAATTTGCATGTTCGCTATTGTCTGATCACTTTATCATGTACCATCTTTATCTTTCTTTAAAAGATTCAGTAACTAACTAATTTTAGACTAAGTTCTAATGATCTGCACACTGAATTTGTAAAAGCGTAAACAACCTCGAAATAAATGAAGTCTACGTACCTACTCTTGAGGAAAGTCCACTTTACGCATAAAAGAAAGAATGTGCATGTAGATGTCAAAACGGAAAAGCAGATATGTCCACTACTACAAGATTGAATACGAGAATGGCAAAGATAAGTAGCTTTATCTTATTAAAATGACAAGTTGGTGAAAGGCATTAAATGCTTCCATGACTCTTTTTCAACAGACAAAGGATGTCTCCTGTAAGCACTCACAACAGACACTTTTTTGGAGAAGCCTATAAATAGAAAAAGAGACCTTAGTCTCAAATGCTAGCTGATTGAAAAATCTTTAATTGTTGAAAAGCTCTCATCTTGTAATATTCATATACATTGCTTGTAAAAGCTTACTTTGAACTTCATTGTATATTCGTCTGGTAGGATGTTAAACTAAGTGAGATAACTCACGTTCAACCTTTTTCTCTAAGAAATCAGTAGAAGCCTAAAGAGGCTTTGATTCAAAGAATACTTGAGTTTTTGCTTGGAGAGGCAAGTTCAAGACTACTTGGGTTGAGCCTGAAGAGGCTTGGTTAAAAGAATACTTGTAACTTCGTTAAGTTAGTGAAACTTGGTTGTTGCCAAGAATTAGACGCAGTCTTTGGGGTGAGACGAACCAGTATAATTTCTTTGTGCTTCTTTGATTATCTTTCGACATTCGTCTTTCTCTAAATAACGTTTTAAAAAATCTTTTGGTTAATCCTTCAGACAATAAGTCTTTAAAAAGGTTTTGCGAAATTTTCTATAGCACAATTCAACCCCTCTTCTTGTGTTATTTCTATGTTTTACAATGGTCTTATCCGGCTCAGGCATAATTACCTTTAATAGAGAATACCTATGGTCTTTACAATCTATATATATATATATGTATGTATGTATGTATGTATAGTGATACTTTTACTCCTTTCTCTCCTAATTACACACTCTCAATATTCTTTTTCTCTTTTTTTCCTTTGGAAGTACGTTCACCCTATTCTTGTAATAGGCCAAATTTTTTTTTGGACAAAACTTAGATAACTTTGTCAAGCATTGTTAGTGATTTTTTCAATTAGAATTAAAGTTTCACTTTACTAATTTGCGTAATAAAGGTATGCATAAAAGAATTATACGAATTATCAATATGAAACTCTAATTCTGATTAGAAAATAATACCAACCATGCTTAGAGAATTGTATTTAAGTTTTACCCAATTTTTTTCTCTCAACTTTTTTAAACTACCATTTTTTTTATGTACTTAATTTTTTTATATGTCTATCTCTTTTGTCTATCATCTTTAATCATTATCTCTAAATTAAATTTTAATAGTTATTTAAAAAATAACTAAAATTACTGTTATATCTCAATTTAAATTGTTGATTGTAAATTTAAAATATAATTTATATATTTAAAGATATATTTATTATAAATTTTAATTATAATATAATTTATATATTAAAAATTTTTATTTATTATTATTTTTAATTATATAAAATAAATATTTATTTTATACAATACATACATAAATCAAAATATTAGTTCAGAAAAAAAAAGAAAATAAAATAAAAATGCATTTAATTAAAAAAAAATGTGCCAGAGCAACGTGGGCAGAGAGTGCCACGAGTCATGTGGCGTGACAATGGAGTAAGAGAGGGTCCCAGCGGATCCTTATCGTAGCATCCCTCACACTCACTCACATACGTCACAGTTATGGAATCTTCGGCCAAATAAACAGTTTATAATTTTAATTTAATTAGAAGCGTGTTTTGATGGGAGGATCCGGGTAGAGCATGTTGAGAGTTAGGGTTTTAGAGATGAAATAAGAATGAGAACGGGATCCTCGTCGGCGTTTTTGGTGATATGCATCCTGCACTCGGTGATAGCAATGACGTGTGGGGCACTGATGATGTTCTACATGAAGAGGTGTACACATTCGGGCACGGGGTGCAGACGGCGACGAAGCTGTTGGGATCCACGCCGCACGACCAGCTGCTGATAAAGACCTCCGATTCCTTCTCGGGGCTGCTCCTCGTGGCCATAGGGTTCCTTCTCTTCATGGTGTCCTTCGTGAGGGACCGTGATTTTCAGGCATTCTTCGCCAAGGGTTGCACGCTCCTCCACCTCTTCATGGCCATGTGGAGGATCTACTTCGAACGCAAGGTGGAGGATCTTGCCTGGGATTGGCTCCGCCAGACCGTCGGCGATCTTCTCTTGGCCCTCTCCTGGGTTTTCTTCCTTGTTTACTCTTGGAGGGAGAAGTATGATTAGCTTCCCTCTCTCTCTTTTTTATTTTATTTTTATTTTTTTTATAATTTATATTCTCACCTTTGGATTTACCTTGTAAAAATCGGATCTCACGTGCTGTCTTATGAAATCGGTGTTTAGAGATATAAAGTTGTCAATTGCCTTCCCCTGTTTCAATTACAGAAAGGGGACATCTTCAGTTACTTGTGTTGGGAATAGTAAGTTTTTTAACTTCGGCTCATCTTGCCGATAATGAAACTTGTTCTAGTTCTCGTGGAGTTGTGATAGTTTTCTCTGTGGTTTTGAGGTGAAGTTTACCAGAGTGACATTTGAGTGTTGTAGGCGTCGTGTGTGAGGATTGTTGTAAACTGGAAAATTGATCAGAAGGTGTGCTTGATGGACAGGGCAAGCTGATGTGTTTGTGGGTTTGGGTGAATGGTGGTTGGATCTTGGATGTTTAATTTGTTTATTAAGAGTTTGGAGTTACAGGGTGCTTCTGTTAAATTGGTGCATCGTTTTGCTTAATTCTGAGAATCATCTTTTCGTTTCAATGTTTAGAATTTACAAACTATGGATTTAGCTGATGCTCCACTTGTAAAGAGCAATTGGGGGTAGAACTGGATGAAGACATTCGGGTATGTATGTTTCGCTGGTCCTGTTGATGAAACTAAGTTTATGCCTCCCTGCCAACACATAGAGATTTCTGATATTTGTGGATGAAATATAAAGGAGTTTAACTTGTTTGAGGATAATTGAACTAGATTATTTCTTGTGAATTTTTAGTTAAAAACTACCTCCAACCAACTAAAAGACTGAATCTAGAGTTCAAAATACAATTTGGACATGCTAGAAATGTTCTGCATCAGTAATCTTAATTATAATAGACATTTGATATACTTGGTCCATGGTGCATTTGTAGCAATCAACATAGTTAAAGTAGAAAATATGTGGCATTTGAGATGATGCCTTAAATTGGATTTGTTGCCAAAGAGGAATCAGTGTGTGGTGATTGTAACTCGTTATTAGGTATCTCCATCCTTTTATTTCCATTTTAGTACACCCTTTATAATTTAATATCAAAACCAAATCCTACGAGAGCATAGAGTGGAGTGACAGTTATTGAATAGTTTGTGTCCCTCATAATTGCCAACATGTACCTTTATGCTTATACTTTAAGTTCATTTCATAGTCTTATTGCAAGGTTGTCAAACTTGCATGTTTACTCATGTGATCGGATGATCCTATGATTTTCACACTCCCTTTTGATCCTGTTCACTCCGAATATCATTCTAGTGAGATCATATTGGGATCTCTGGTTAAGCTTGTTTTCTGGAAACTTCAGTGATCTTTCATGAGTTGGGCAACCATACCACTGATTTGGTTGAGCTGGGTGACCTTAGACTATGACACATGACCTAAGTGAGTTGTTTTTGATCTAATATGAGTGTTATTGTCCTCTCACTCATCCCAACTCTCTCAATCTGTTGTCTTTTAGTCTGTCAATCTCTGTTCTTCATTGTCTCTCAAACCCCCAAAACCCAAACCTTTGTTTGTTGCAGGGAGTGGTTCTCTCATTCTTTGTTCCAGAATTCAAGTTCATGGTCAATCTTTCATACTTTCTGTTTTGCTCTCCACTTCAACCTCTAATTTTGCCCTATTTTGCTCTCCACTTTGACTTGTCTGTTCCTCTGATATGCTCTCCACTTTGACTTTTATATTCCTCTGTTTTGCTGCTTTGAAAATTTGAAGATATCATCAAGTGGGTTTAATTTAACATTGCTGTCATATGCTAGAAATGCTATTGAGTATAATTCGATCTTTCATCTGATGATGATTAGATTGTTGATAATGATGGAAGTTCATTTAACATTAAAGATTTAAATATAGACAACTTGGATTTGGGCACCCTGAATGAAGACAACTTGATTCAAGTTGAAGAGGATGCTAGTTATTTTGTTGGTTTGCTCCTCTGGATGATGTAGGGGTTCCTAATTTTGATATGAACTTGATGGAGTTGAAGATGCCATGGATAACAATGGAGATGATGATTATGGTGATCGTGGCTTGAATGGTTTGCTATATATATCCAGAGTTGGGCTGCTTTCTTTTAGTGTTTTAGTTTTTCGTGCTGTCAGAAACTAATATCTTTTATATTTGGAGTTGTTAATTCCTAACTATAGCTTATTTTGTGATTTTGTGACTTGAGAATAGGTGACCATCTTATGCTTTTTTCAAACTAAGCTTAATTAAATGTTAGTTCTTGGCAGTGATTTAAAGGTTATTTTTTACATCTATGTTATTTTATGTGCATATATATGTTTGGACCTAAATTTTTATTTGGGTAGTATCTTGCATGCATTTTCAAACTACGTTTAAGTAAATGTTAGTAGTCATTTAAAGGTTATTTTGCACATCTATGTTATTTTATATGCATATATATGTTTGAATGTAAATTTGTACTTTAGGTAGGATCTTACAATTCTTGTTACTAGTACATAATTTATGTGTCTTCCACCATGTGATCCTAGGTAGGATGTTAATTTTGACAACCTTGGTTGCTGGAAGACTCTGTATATATATGGCAGAGTCCATATTTCACCTAC
The DNA here is from genome assembly GCA_004329165.1 of Spatholobus suberectus. Taxonomy (NCBI): domain Eukaryota; kingdom Viridiplantae; phylum Streptophyta; class Magnoliopsida; order Fabales; family Fabaceae; genus Spatholobus; species Spatholobus suberectus. Next base: position 9,900,972 of record CM014729.1, on the reverse strand, counting down.
TTCAACATTGTGAATGCGTTTACTTGTGGACAGTGCATTTGTTTCTCACCTCTCCCCTCATTTTTCTATCATCCCTGTAGCATTTCAGCTATATTTTGAGTTAGGATTAGCCATTGATTTCTAATGTGATGCACAACAGTCATTTTGCCAATCTAAATGAGATCTTTTTAGTACTATTATAGTGTTATTGTTTTATGGGATGTTTTAAATTATTTTATCTGGTTGTGTGTGGAGTGAAGAATTCCAGCTACATACATTACAAGAAGGGCAGAAATTTAGTGATATTTCTCCTGCCAGACCTGTCACTGTGAATGACTGCCCTCAGGAAGTGACTATTGACTTGTTTGCATATATGAAGAACTGTATATAATATCAATAGTGAAGTTTTATTTGTAGCAGTGTTGCTGCCAAACGGTTTCAATTTTAGAAATTTCATTTTTCTGGAGATTGGTGTGCCTATTCCATTAAAGGATTTTGCATTAAATAATAGACTTCTTCCAATTTCCTCATATAGCAAGTTTCCTAAATCTTTTAATGCTTCCTTGAGTTCTTTCTCTCTTGCAACGAGTCTTACCATTACCACCACTGTTGCAATCAGACATTAACTGCATGCTTCTAATGCTTGTGATTGGGGTGTTCCTCTCCTAATTCTCATGTGCTGCAAAATGCGAGATTTTTCAATTTTAAGCAGGGTTTGTGTCTAGGGCTTGGGTTTTTATTCACCCAGCTGATTCAATCTTCAGTAGAAATTCTCCAGTTTATTGTACCGATTGGAAGTTGTAGTGATTTCAGTAGTATTGGGTCTTGGGTGAAAGGTATTTGTGTCTTGTAAACTCAATCCATAGCCTGATTTGGCTCCCTAGTTGAGAGTTTTTGTATTCTCTACAATTTGTCATTGTTTAATTATTTAATGCCTCTATGTTCAATAGAGTTAACATTTCATGGTTGTTTTTTAATTTTTACAAATATCTCGTGTATTTCTTTGTAAGGACAAGAAATTTTCCATTGCAACATATATAAAATCTCTTTCTTTTTGTGTTTATACTTGATCAATAGGAATATTTTTTATACACATGTTTAGGGTTTAAGAGTTTCAAATGGATATGGTCTTTGACCACAAGCTCTTGTTAGTTGAAGAGTTACAAATGGATATGATCTTTGACCACAAGCTCTTGTTATAGTTGGGTAGCAATATTTATAGCTGTCTTTGTTGACTTTTATGGCTATGATTTTATTCGAGAAACTTTTACAAATATAAATTTCTTTGTAAGTAGAAGTTTTTCATTGTATCGTATATGTAACATTTTTTTCTTCTTTTAATAGATGATCTAAGGCATTTTAGTAATGACCATGTTTAGGTTTGAAGAGTTGTAAGTGGATATGGCTTTTTGTCATTCTAGAATTCAATAAGTCATTTTAGGTGGGTAATGATTAAAAAAGAGATCTTATTGTAAACCTCAAAGTCGAAAGGGTCTATCATTGTACTTTAGTATATTCTCAGAAGGGGCTTAGTTTTCTCGAGATTTATATTTGGTTAAATTACGTAGTAGGTTCTTGAATTATTTGAAAATTTTTAATTATGTCTCTAAACTAAAAAAAATTGTAATTGGATCTTTTATCTTGTAATTTTTTTGTAATTGAGTCTTTAAAGTCTTAAAAATTGTTATAAATTGTCATTTTTTGGTCGTTTTAAGTCATCATAAACTAGATGAATTCTATGGTGGGAAAGGACCACAAGTGTTTCACAGTGGACTACATAATATCACCTAATATAACTTTTTATTTTATTTTTTAATAACATAAAGTTGTAATAATGCCCTCTTTTTTAGTTAAGGGTTCATGTAGTGTTTGACCACACCTTTTGCAGTTTCTTCCTTTGCAAACTCCATTTAGTTCTCAATCCACTTCCTGTAGTTCCCCTCCCTCCATCGCACCAAGTCCATCACCATCACCCCGTCCCACCCCAATTCTTCGCCCATTGGATCTTGACTATTTACGAACAAACCCTCTATTTTCAATTTTGATTCCCATCACTGACACTTATTTTCTCTTCCATTGGATAAAAACAAAATTCCCCACTCATTGCTTTTTCCACAGCCACACCCAACGAACAACAAAACAAATCCACTCCCAAACTATCTTTTAGTTTTCGCACTTCTTCTTTAGGTTCCTCCTCTATGCTCACTGTCATTGGAACCCTAGTTCAATCTACCAGAACTCGAATCCACCTGTGAGGTTTAATTGCTTTTGTTGTTGTTCCAATTATTTGGTTTTTTGTGTGGTGAAATTATGCTAACAATGAGATTTGTGTTGGAGGGAGTAAATGACTATACAATTAGGGAATAGGTGAGATCAAACTGGTTGGATTTCCTTACTAGATGGAGGGAGGTAGTGTCTTTAGACTTACTTGTTCTAGTACTGTTAATGTCCAACTTTGGGTTCTCGAGGGCTTGCCAGATTGATGAAGAAATGAGGTTTATGATTGTGTCTTCATGGAAGATGTAGACTTTGAAGTTTAAGGATGGGAAAATGGAGCAGACTAGTCAGGTTAGGACATGGGGGCCTATTAGGTTGAACTCTAAGGCGACGAAATGGAAGAAGACGTTTTTCAGGCAGGAAGAGTAGTGGAGGACGGAGTGCACGATGACGATGGAGCCATGAAGGTAGCTGGAGTTGAGGGTGGGTTGCACAAGGGGAGGAGAAAGGGTCATGGTTAATTATACAGGGGCAATTTCATCAAATACATATAAAATTTTTAAATAAAAAATTAAATTTGTCTCAAAGGATTGTAGGTAAGTGACCACAGCCATTCAATATTATTACTAATATATCCAAGGGTCATGACATTATTCTCCACCATGAACCACTTAACCTTATAGTCCATCGTAGAATTGGTCCATAAACTAACGTCAAGGATCTAATTACAAAAATTTTATAAGATCAAGGATTTAATTACAATTTTTTTAGTTTAGGAACCTAATTAAAAATTTTCAAATAGTTTAGGACTTACTAATTAATCTAATCTTTATATTTTTTGCATAATGGCCATTTCTGTGTTCCCATGAAACATGTCTATATGGATATAGAATCACGCACCCAACTATTACACTAGGACCAAAGCTGTCTATGAACAACTTGTGGAAGGAGAAATGTCAGTAATACACTGTCTAGTAATCATTAATATTGCTTGAAATTTATGTAAGACTTATTATATGAGATGGGTCTCACATCTTAGTTAGTGGGTCTCACTTTTAATTTAATAGTCATGTAATTAATTTTAACTGATAATAAAGAGTGTAAAGGGTGTGTAAGAAAGAATATCAAAGAATGTGTTGGTAGCATTCTTTGGTAGTAGAATTTAGGCATCACATTTGTGTCAATATTTTGAGGTGGAAAAAATTGTGTAAATACTGAATTAATGGAAAAAATTTACTTGAATAATAGTTGGTCTTTGTTTATTCCAATATATATATATATATATATATTTGCAACTTCATTTTGTCCATGGATAATGTTATTCATAAATCAATTTTATACAACAAACTTTACATCTTAGGATAAGATGGTTGATGCAATGGAGAGAGGGAAAAAAGTTGCAAAAAATATTGTAAAAATTTGTTAAGAGTGCATCATTACTCTATGACCTATTGACTTATTTACCTATTTCAATGATCGTTGTTGGTGATGTGATCGGTGCTACCTTTTACATTGCTATCGCCCAAACTTCTACCTAATGGGGATCTAATGATAACGTATTGTTTGGAGTCAAAATATTTGTATCTTTACATGACGTCTATATACTTATGCTATTTGGCACCCCTCTACAAGTAACTCCAGGACCAGAGGAGGCTATGAGCAACTCATACGGTGGAATTCCAGCACCACATCTATTTCTACGATTTGGGTCTTTATTTCTCTTCTCAATCTCCTTTTCTATTCTCTTTAGGTCCATGGAAAACTTATAGAATGCCTGTATGATTTCAGGATCACCAGCCCAATCTGACAAGTCCTTCCTCTGCCCTATGTATTCTTCATCCGGCGAATGCTGAGAAAGTATATTAACCACTGCCAGAAACTTGGTGGTTTCAAACAAATTTGGCAAGCAAGACAACAAGTATCCTTCTGGGTCCTCCAAAAAATCTTTGTACTCCGGATCCTCCTCCTTGGGTAACAGCTTCTTCATGTGTGGGGGCCGCATTGGGACATACCCACCGAGGGGGTATTGCCCAAAATTCACTGCTGAATGCTGGACCGAAACAACCCATATGAGTGTGGTGAGTATTGAGGTAAGATCACTAGGAGTGGAGAGTGTGGGCCACCAACTTGCATTTGCATGATCAACGTGGCCCACATTGATGACCTCACTATACCATGCTTGGAGCTCACCGTCTGACCGGACCATGATCCCATCACGGTAGTAATAGTTCACATAAGTCCTAACCAAGTTCTCCAGAGCAAACCATATAACAAGCCCATCATTTGCATAAGGGTAGTCTTCAATGAGTAGTCTTATCCCATGGGGCTGTGTTGGATCAGGTTCTGCCATTCCCCTGCATTATGATTACAACGGGATAATAATGAGATCATATGTTTTCAACTTTCTCGTGTGTGTAACATATGACTATATGAGTCGAAGTAGACGAACCTTCTAATGAGGTCGGCAGGAAGGGCTTCCATGTCAAAACGCCACCAATCTCTGTAGGCAGCTGAGATTATCTCTGTACTGTATTTGCCGGGAGAAAAGTCAGACTCAATGATGCCTCCTCCGTTGATGAGAGCCTCACGAGCCAATGCATTTATTTGCAATGTGTGTTTCAAATGAGGCTTTAGAAGTTTGAAAACCGGGTGCATGACACTCAGTTGGCGATGAGCTGCTATGATGAATGGCTCCATGCATGCGTGGGTCCTCAACCTGTTTAGGAAACATCAAACCATGTTTCATCTTAGGTAACTTATAATGAATTGGATACATGCGTGATAAATTGGACAATTAATGGGTAAAGGTTTGTTGCATTGCTTACCAATGATGGACAAGCTGGTGAACACCCGCGTCATTGGAGCAAACATGTGCTTTGGCTATTTGCCACAACCAACGAGAGGTGGCATCCAATGGAGGGGTAAGGACCTGTTTGGATGGTTCCCCTTGTGAAAGACTCAGCTCGATGGCAATAGGCTTCAAAGTACCTAGACTTGTCAGATACAAGATGGTGCGGGTTGCATAAGCTTTTCTGTCTTCATGAGCATTGATGCCATTCAGAAATGGGATATAGGCATCATGATAATCCAATATGAATAGCTTCTTTTCTGCCATTGCCTAAACAAATAGATAATGAAAACTTCAAACTCCCAACACCCACAAAAAGAAAGGAATCTTTATAGTTGTGACTGAAGAAGTTGAGAATAACTGGAAACTAAATTGTTCAAGTAATATGAAAAATAAAATTCATTGACTCGTGTACCTGTCGTACAGACATTCCATCCAAATGGCTTATTATGTGCTCTTCTTTTAGGGCAGACTTATGGGCACCATATATGGAAGGATCCAGATCACTGACGGGTGGAAAAGTCTATCAAATTTTTGACAGTAAAATACAAATCAATACATGTACCCAAATTAAAACAAAAAAGAAATCAATATATGTATTTATTAAATTTAATTAATTCAGAACAAGATTTTAATGATGGAAAAAGTTCCGAATCTTAATTTGATTTTAACTGGTTAATTTATGGTTGAACAGTGATTGAAATTAATAATATTTAAACCAGACATAACCACTCTAGGATATGACTAGTTGAGCTTACTGAATTTTTTATTATTGTTGATTATTTTATAAACGTGATATGACAAAAGAAACTGTAAGTTTTCGGTATTTTTTTTTATCCATTTTTTATAATTACCTCAAGTCTTCTTATGCTTAGAGGGTTGATACCAGCCAATGCCTGACGCCCAAGTTCTTCATCTTGTATGCAACAACCATTCCCTGAAATTGCACGCAGCATTTTCCTTGTTAGGAGATTTTCATCGTAAATCATGAACGAAAACTATTTTTTACCCTTGATTTTTTAAAAATGTATTTATTATTCAACGAAATTGATGGTTACATAATTATTAGTTAATATTTAAAACATTTTATATATACGTGTTTGGAATGAAGAAAATTATTTTGAAATTGCTAGCTTAGTTACGTACCACCATTGATAATACATGGAGTGTTAAATTTAAAATACTCTTCCACATCATTTTGGATCTTGCTCGTATCAATCATAGGTAGAGACCATTTTGTCGTGGTTTCATTCTCGGGTTTCATTTTATCCTCGTGCTTTCTCTTGTATATATTTTGAACATCTGAAAGCTGCTTGAAATCTCCACACTTCGTAATACAAGTTCTTATGAAAGGGATCAAATTCCGAGTTGTCCCTTTTAACTTTTCCACATCAAGAGCTTCCTTTCTCACACCTTCAAAGACTTCATCTCTTGGCACATAAGTTTCCACGGCTGAATTTACGGGGGACTCAGCTTTCCCGTCTGTCATGGTTTAAAAAGAAACGTGAATATATATTTTTTTGGCACAAGAAACGTGAACATGTTAATGATTAGATATATAATTAACGAAATATAAATAGGCTTTTCATATTGTATACCACTAAAAAAGTATGTACATTTTTATAGCATGTTTTGTTTTAAATATTTTTGTAAAATGTATATTTCCATTTTTAAAATATTTTGTATTTATTTCATAACGCAATATTTACGTGGTTAGCCCAAGAAAAATATTTATATAGTATATTTAGCTTAGTGATGAGGCACATTAATTATGCTTGTTAAAATATATCTTTGTCACCATTTGGCACTTCATGAAGTTTTATTAAAAGCGAAATATTGTCAATTAATATGGGAAAAAGAACATGGGAAACACACATGGATGCTATTGGTCTTTTTTTTTTTTTGGTTATATGGTCTATACTTATGTCTAATGAAATTATTTTTTGACAGGAAAATCTTAATATGATCCATATAATGGACCTTGTTATTGTTAGATAATGAAATTATTTTTAAATAAATTGACTGCCGGTAGGCGTTTGTCATAAGGTGCGTATCAGCTCCCTTTCATTGTGAAAGTATTACAAGTTTGTTGATGTAGACAGTAATTCCCACGAGTTAGAGCACTTATTGAACTCTATAAATAAACTTTTTTTTTTTATCAAAAAACCAAATGGCCTTTATTAATTAAAATACTTAAAATTTAAATCGCCTTTACCAAAATTTAAAACTTTTTTCATAAAAAAAAAAAAACTTCATGTAATGACTTGAGTCATAATTTTCGCATACAAAATTTTTACAATAAACGTTTTGCATGAATGTTATTGTTGTTGATGTGACAAAGCAAAACATATGGACCAGCGGAGAGAATCAGACACGTGAGTCATTAATTCATGAAAATGAAAACCTACCAGTTGTGGCAGGGCGTCGGCCAGTTCTACAGCGTCTGGGACTTGGGTACTCTTTGGTCCCTAATATGGGCCTCACATGGTCTTTTCCTTTGTCCGGATTTCCCAAATCATTGTACACATCATAATCATACACTCTTTCACATCCCCTTCTTACTCCTTTTCCATTACCTCTAAGCTGTCTTAGTTCTTCTTTTCTTAGCTCTTTCAGACCCGCTGGTGTATGACGAGGTAAGTATGCCTGCTTATTTAATTAATAATTACACCATGCACAACGTAAGATAACTACCATGCAAATAACCAGCAGAGTGACTTTATTTTTATATTTTGGGTGTGTGAAATATAAGAAATTATTGTATGGTCCCGATGATCATCGTATATTTATAATCTTGACTAATCTTTATATCACACATAATCACTCGACTACATGAAAATTAGTTAGGACCATAGATACATGGTGATAACGGACCATACAATAATTTTTCATGTAATACAATATTACCTTGTTGCTGAAGAAAATTCTCTCCTCCGGATGATCCTTCTCAGGTTGAACCCAAGAATTGCAGGCAATATCCACAACACCTTCAATGGAAATGCTTTCCAAAAAGATCTCTTTGTCGTATTTGTTCGTCACGGTAATAGCTCCCGGGAACCCAAAATTTGAATCTATCTCAAATTTTATATTGTATGTGGACCTCTCGGGCCCAACCTTAAAGTGTTTCAACCAGTCCAACACAACTCGGTTGCTCAGTTTTGGCTCCATCGTTCCTTCAATTTTATAGGACACTCAAATAAGTCAAATACTAATAATTGAAAACATAACAAGGAGTGAACACAAATTAACTAATACAATTAGGGACACCATTATGCAAAAGAAGATAGCGCTTACTGGGGTCAATTTCAGTGCTAACTAGCTGCATGACAATTCCTCCTTCACGAACGGCATTGTTGAAAGCATCAAAGTGTCGAAGCATCACGGCCATCATCATCTCCTTATTATCAGTAATCTCACTATTCTTGATAGTTACAGTTCCCGCTATGGTCAAAGTCACACTCCCCGGATTGAGGGCAAGGTCTCTCTTGGAAGACTCTTCAAATTTGATAAAGGGTGCTTGTGGCGCAGTTTGTTGCAACATCGTCTTCAGCTCCGAGAAAGTGGGGATCAGCATGGAAACTGTTCTCTGCCTCTTCGTGCAGAAACGTTTAGGTTGGGAAGACCATCTTGAAACATCAGAACAAAATGCTTCCACCATACATTGTCCCATAATTTCTTTTACGATTGCCATTCTGAAAGTTTTGAGGTATGTTTTCTCCTGTATTCCTTTTCGATTACACAACTGGTCAGGATAGTAGAAATGCGGGTGCTTGAATCTTGCAATATCAAGAACCATATATATTTATAGCGAGAGAAAGCCACAAACTGCCAACTGAATGCCGTGGACGAGTGGGAGATTTTTTATGTTCAAAACATTCCAAAAACAGTTGAACCATTTGAACAATGTGAATCACATGAAGGAAAACAAGTTCCTGCTCAATACTCCTCCAAAAATTGATCCGTTTTGGTTTTAGTCTTTAGATTTTTTTTTTTTGAATAAAGTCTCTTAAATATTAAAAATACTCTAATTAGATTCCTATATTAAATTCTGTTTAACTTTTATGTTAAATGATGGCTACATCAGCATCACAGTCACAATTAATTTATTGATGTGGTCGTCCATGTCAATTATTATGTCCAGGTCAGATTACTAATATACTTTTTGAATAAAATTATTACATGTTTAATCCTAAATCACATATTTTTTTAACTCCAAAGCAAGAGTAATTACACAATGTTTTATTAAAAAAATATTACTAGACACTTCAGGTAATAAAATACTTTACTAGGAAGCTAATGTGACCATTATTTAATAGAAAAGTTAAGCAGAGTTTAGCACAAAAATCTAATTAGGATATTTTTAATATTTGAGATACTTTATTCAAAGAAATTTTTTTCTGAATACTAAAACCAAAACATATCAATTTTTAGAGAGCTAAAAATATATTTAACTCATGACATAATTAAAGGCAAATTCCTTCGGTGTTGTATATAAGTGAAAAAAAAGAGAGAGGAGAGAGGTAGTCAGACAGAAGCTCTATATTGTATTGTGTGTGTGTGTATATATATATATATATATATATATATATATATATATATATATATATATTTTACCTTGTCCTTTTTAAGATTGCATATCCTCTTTTAGGTTTGGGATGTTGGAATTATGCTAGCTAGCATTCTCCCTTAAATAGTAAGACATATATAGTCACGTTTAGAATTAAATTAGTATGTTATTATATTGATATTTACATATGTACCAAATGGCTTGTAAATATAACAATAAATTTAATTAGTATAGATACTTGTACATATAAAGATAAATTATTGTTTATTTTTTGTTTACAAATATAACAACTCTAATATTGAACTATAGAACAACTTATGTTGATAAAGAAGAAGTTAATTAATTATGTTAATTTTATAAAAAATAAAATAAAAGTAAATAAATAAAAAATATGGGTATGAGTTAGATCATAAGCTTAAACTACCATTTTACCAAATTGCCACACTTGCACAAAGAAAGTGAGGATGAAACCTATAAATCCTACTATTAATTGAATACAGTAACACCTAAATCACATAAGGTTCAATTCCAAGATTGCTTCCATCAAACATATGATTTCCACAGTGTACCCACTCTTGAATTTCGACATGGACTTCATATCAATCACCGCAAAATTCTAATTCCATGTAATCAAAATTTCGATTTTAAAAAAGGAAATTTTATTAGCATTGGAATAGATCCATATCCATTTTTGTGAGTGTTTTGAGCAACCACACCGATTTGGTGAAAGCTACAAGCACAACATTTTGAAAGAAATCTACTAACAATAAAATAAAAAAAGGCCGGGGGGTGGATTGAAGTAGGAGCATATAACATGGGGATACTTACAGTTGAGACATTACTGTGAAGTAAAAAGGTGAGCCTTAAAGTGAAATGGAGCTTACGCATCAACCAAATATGAGTAAGAAACATGAAGGCTGGGATGGTAGCATGTGTCTAGTCAAGGCCATTATATATATATATATATATATATAGTAAATAAGTTATTACCTCCATTTTTTATTTGTCTATTTGATAATTTTTTTTTCAAAATACATAAATTATTAATTATTTCTTCATCATATATGTCACTTAATAATTCAATAATAATTTACTACTCCATTATTAAGGAGAGCTAATAGTGAAATAAAAAAAGGATCTAATAGGAAACTTAAAAGTAATAATATCAAGAGAAAACAGGCTATGTACTAACAGTGTAAAGTGGTTTTATACGGTCATTCAATCACAAACAATCATCTATTATAAGTTTGTTGACTTTTATAATAAATACTTTAAACAGTCATATCAACGGTGATTTTTGATTGGTTGACAATATAAATTTTTTTTACACTGACAGTGCATGACTATTAACTTTAATATTAATTACATTGGTAAAATTTTGTGTTATTAACTTAAGTAGATAAATTATAAATTACGAACGAAAATAGTACACCCAACAACAAATTAAAACAATATCACAACATAAAAAAAAAGAGACTAAAAATACTTATATATTTTTGCAAATGTTTTTCTTTAATTAATGCGGCTCCTTTGCATTTCCCCACTGCTCAGCGCCCATGCATGCAAGAAACATTAGAAAACAAAGCAAGGTTTACAAGTTTCGAATAGCAAACTTGAGGCAAACGTTACATGACGAATTGACGATGTTAAAATGTTAAGGCATACAAGCATAATAGCAACCAAAACAACACAATAAAATCAACCAACAACAGTATTCCTATTTCGTTACTAAGCGCATATATATGAGAATGCCATACTGTAATCAAAATTTTAATTAGTTTAGTTTAAATCATTTTTCATGTTTTTTTGTCATTGATATCTTGACTAAAAAATCGAATTTAGTATTAGATAATTTTTATATAAGAAATAATATTACACTATTTATAACCTTTTTTTTTTGTTATTTGTTAAATTACATGTAGGTCGTTCTATTAAATATATAGAATATGATTCTCGATTATTTATTGAAATTTACATAAATTTATCTAATAATGAGAGTGTATAAAAATATATTATTAATTACATTTCTCTTTGTACAAAGTCCGTTCAAACTTCCGCACGTCTTTTTATTTTTGTAAGATAGAATATAAGAAGTAATTTAACTCGTTTAAATTAAGCACTATTACACTACATATTACAATAAAAAGGACTAGTACACCTCTGTGTGTCTTTGTTGGTTCTATCCTGCTCAAAATATCGTAGAAATCAATGCACATCACGATTTTGGTTTCTGATATTTTCTACTTACACGGTCGCTCTATTGCTTACACGGACCCATGTGGTTCATATTCTTTTTTTGTATATATAGATATGTGGTTCATATTCGTTTTGATGTTTTCTGCTGACCTCTTATTTGGTTTTATTCTATGCATGGTACGTACAGGTCCGCGTACCGCTTTCATTTGACTCGTTTTACTTGACTAAGAGGAAATTAAATTACTTAGGTAAAGAGTAAATTATATATATTTTTTAATATGTTTAAATTATATCATTTTTTTTATTGTAAAAGAATTATGCCTTTTTATATAGACTAACAGATAACATATTTTATTTTAATGTAAATAAATTTTAGAAGATAAATAAAATTTAAATAAAGATTAAAACTAAAACAATATCATATTTATAAGGACTGTAATTATATTTAACGATGCAATGATTTAGTACATGCTCCCTGGATGCATGGACGAAGCATTTTCTTCGTTTATAACAAGTGTACACATATTTTTGAGAAAATAGAAACTCGATTGCCTCATGAACAACGCTAAAGTAATTGATTAAATTTATCTACAGATAACAAAGATAGTTCCAGTTCGTTTTTTTTGCCCCATCTTAAGCATATATGGATGAAACTAATTAAGCGAGGCAGACACTAATAACTCCGATGCCTTTTGGGTGAAAATAGAATTACAGAAACAATAATCATACTCCAGTTTTTATTGTTCATATAAATTGTTTTTTTTTTCTCAGAAATTAAGGTTGCTTTTCAAGAGCTTATGGCCTGACTTACATAAGGCTTGACTTGACCTGTATTATTTATTAAAAAAGTTAGGCTTAAGTTTTTTAAAAAGCTTATTTAGGTAAAAAAAAAAAGTCACACTTTAAACCTTAAAAAAAGTCTATTAAACTTAATAACTTGACTTATTTATATACACATATAATAAAATATTATTATTTTATATCTTATATTATATTATATATACATAATTATATATAATACATACATTATATATAATAATAGAAAAGAATGTAGAATTACTAGTAAGTCTTTTTAGGTCTATAGGCTTTTTTAGGCCAACAAGCCCACTTAAGCCAATAGACTTATTAGTCTTTTTATTGGTCTTATAAAAAAAATAGATTTACAGGCTAGATCGAGGTCTTTAAAAAAGACTTATGACAAATAAATAGGTCAAATTTAGATTTTATTTTTTTAATGAAAAACAAGTTCAAGCCTACTAAAATTTGGCTTGGCCTGACTTAGTTTTACCCCTACAAAGCTAAGAAAGCTAATGTCTTGACTCATCTAGTTAGAGCTCCTCCTAAATTAATTAAACATATAGTTTGCTCCTAATTTTCCAGTTTTTTTTTTTTTGGCCAAAGCATAACAAATGTACTAAGATATCTATTTCGTGTTCAAATACTTGAAGGTGAAAGATTAAATGTACATGGTGCTTAAAGGTGGAAGTTTTGAAGCCAGTAAGAGACTGATGCTTAAAGGTAGAAGTTTGAAACCAGTAAGAAAATGTAAATTGTAAAAGCTTGAAACTTAAAATTTAAAGAAGAACGTGAATAGTTTCACGGTAGTCAGGCACGGTTGCATGCAATGGTACAATCCAACTGATGGGAATGGGGTCACGGTTGCACAAGTCGGCCGATTTACGAAAATATCGGGACAAGATTAATTTCCAACTAAGTCCATTTTTCCCCCTTTAGTCATCTTATACATAAAAATAAAAAAAGAGATTTTTTTTTGGTAAAGTATAAGGAAATAAAAAAATTTAACTGCTTTTATAAAATACGAAAATGCACTTTAAAATTAATAGAGTTTAATGGTTATGCACAGTGTAAAAAGTTTTATACTGTCAACCAATTAGAAATTACCATTGATATGACTTTTAAAGTATATATTATAAAAGTTAACAAACTTACAATAAATGGTGGTTTGTGATTAGATGACAGTGTAAAACTATTTACACTATCAGTACATGGCCTTTTTTCTCAAATTAACATACCACCTAACAACAATATTTAAAACGTGATTTGCATATATATGCTTCCAAAAGTTTAAAATAAGGTATTTTAACACACATTTTTTCATATAATTTTTTTTATTCGAATTTTCTCTTATGCATTTTCTACTCTCACTTTTAAGATATCGAATCTTTTAATCTAACGAATTAAAACAAAAAAAATGTAACCGAGCTAACCTGAATCGGTACGTAGGATTTACATTCTATCAATTTTTTATTTTTATTTATCAAATCGTGAACTATTTCCATAATCAATTTTTAAAACTTAATTTATTTCAAACTTTATGCCACGATCGGAATCATAGCAAAAGATGGTGAAAAAAATTTGATAAATTCAATAGAGTTGTCACTAAAATTTATTGAATTAGAGAAAACTTGAAAATTTTGTTTTTAAAAGAAAATGGTCTACAAAAATCAGGTTAAACTCTGGAGCTAATTATGTATAGAGAAGAGTGGAAATTAACCCTAATACATGTATTAAAAATAGTTTCCTTTATTGATAAATTCTAAAAATTTGTTTTATCCCTTTTATTAGTAGAAACATAACTATGAAAATGAAGACCTTTATTTATGTAGTTTTATTTATTTATTTATTTAATGAGAAAGCATCTATGAAAAGATTATTTTTTATTTTTCATTATTTAAGGAGAAAATTGTGGAAGATTTATTTTTGAAATCGACAATGGTGAAACATGCTCCTATGTAGTGTTAGTGCTTTCTTTTTTTTTTTTTGTAGAAAATATTTAGGGGTTGATGTGTTTTAATTATATTTTGCGAAAATACAAAAAATAGTCATTGATTTTATTTATTTATTTATTGGTTTTGAAAAGATAGGGAATGATTAATTCATCATGTATAAGTGTTCTCCAAAACATAAGGTTTTCATAATAACTAAACAAAATTGGATCCTTTTGTTAAAAAAAAAAGGAAAGTGGATTTGAAATGACTATCACTAAACAATTTTTTAAAAAACAAAATCAAAAAATGTTGAAGATTACTAAAATTTATGTCTTATACGTTTTCTAAAACACAAGGTTTTCATAATAACTAAATAGAAAGTGAATTTGAAATGACTATCGTTAAACCTTTATTTTTTTAATTTTTAGAAATTAAAAAGTTGGAGATTACAAAGTCATAATGTCTTCCCTTATGCTCTCATTTTTATAAAATCTTTTGGCTTAATAAAAAAAAAAAAGTCGTAATGTCTTAGTCCTAAGATGTTCACTAAAACACAAGTTTTTTGTCATAAACAAATAGAAAGTGAATCAAAAATGCTATTACTAGACCTCTATTTTTTATTTTTTAGAAATAAAAAAGTTGAAGATTACTAAGTCATCATGTCTCAAACCTTCACCCCAAACACAAGGTTCTTAAAATAATCAAATTAGAAATGAATATGAAATATTAATCTAACAACCCATTTTTATGAAAATATTTAATTTTAACTATGAATATTGATTAGATGGATAATTTAAGATATATACCGAAGCTAGTCATTCAAGAAAGTATTTGATTAAAGTATTTATTTCTTAAACAAATTATTGTTATGGAAAAATATTGAAGATATATTTAGTTTAGTTTATCTAATTTTAACTAAATTCCTTTATTGATTTGAAATAAGCATGTTGTACCACTGAATGTGTGGATCAACTAACACGAAGTTATTAAGTTTAACTAGTGGTCTCAATTTTTGAGCCCTAGGCATGCAACTGTTAAATACTCGGGGAGAGAGTTTTATTGCTCATAGTAGTTGTATCCGGCTTAAACATGATTGCCTCCTGTGAAGGTGCAGTCTGTACCCAAAACAAAAAGCTTGTTGTTCAAGGGAAGGAAAAAAATCTTGGTCATAACTAAATTTTTGTTATCAATGATAACATCAATCCACTTATGAAAGTTGGAACTTTGCATAGCTTAACAAAAATTGATAGGTGTCGCAACCAGGAGTCATGACCGAACGACGAAAAAGATTATAAAATCAGAGGAGCCACCACCAAAGTTTATTGAGGAAAACTTTGGAAAAACCCTTTAAAAAGAAGTGTAGTTTATGAAACCAAAATGGGTTCGGGAGTCAATTACGTGTAGGGAAGGTGTTAGCATCCTACGATGTCCGTCATAAAGACGGTTACCCCTAATTAAATGTGCAAAATGGATAGCTTCTAAAGTATTTATTTTACCCCTAAAAGAAAATGTCTTTATTTTATTTAAGAATTTTATTTTTAGAAGAAAACATTTTATTTTTGGAAAGACATTAAATTTTTTTATTTTTGAGATCAACAGGGGTTGGTCCTTGCTCCTACGTATCCTCAAGTACAATGAGGAATCATACTCACGTAGTTCTTTGGTAGAAAATCGTTTTGTTGGTTAATTGGTTTTTATTATTATTTTATTTTTAGTATGGTAAAGGCATACTCAATAACCAAATTAAAAGTGCATCTAAAGTGGTTATCAATATACCTTTTAAGATTTCATAATAGTCAAATAGGAAGTGCATTCAAAGTGACTATTTAAAATCCTTTTAAAAAAGAGAAAGTTTAATATTATAAAAAAAGATTTACTAACTTTATTTTATATTATTATTTTTTATTGTAAAGGTGTACTCAATAATCAAATTGGAAGTGCATCCAAAGTGGTTATCAATATACCTTTTTAAGTTTTTATAATAGTCAAATAGGAAGTGCATCCAAAGTGACTATCATTAAAACCTTTATTAAAATATATTTTATTACTTTTTATATTATTATTATTATTATTTTATTTTTGAAAAAAAGATAACCAAATAAGAAGTGCATCCTAGGTGGGCATTATCAAGTTTAATTATTTATTTTACTTATTTTGATTTATTTTCCTACATATTATTTATTTATTTATTTATTATTATTATTATTATTATTATTATTATTATTATTATTATTATAAAAGAAAACAATGGCTAATAGCATTACGATAACATATATCCTTAACATTATATTCCTTGCATGAAAAGGCTTTACGCTAACCAAAAAAATGCCTACGTTAACGAATTTTGTTTACACTCCAATAAAAGGAATTTGGATTAATAATAAAAAAGGAACAAAGAGGAAATAAACGAATCTTGATGGAGAAAAGAAATAACTCTGACAAACCATTGCTATTGATCCAAAACAAGCTAGTAAACACGAATCAGGTAACAAAATTCACGCACAACAAAACCCCGCTTATATTAATTTCATCCTTTTTATTCAGCAAAGAAAGAACTACTAGATTAGCACCAGTTGGATCCAAACTCAAGCACAACAGAGAATACAATGCATCAGCAGAAAATCACTATGAAGAAACATGCATCAACGGATAAAATATTGAGATGTTGAAAGGAATTTAGAAGGAGATCAGGGATTAATAAAAGAAATGAGATCAGAATAGAGAACCAGCATGAGGGAGTGCGTGGCTTGTTGGTACTGATTTTGCTAATCTGGTGCAGATTCAATGCCAAGTCCAGATGCAGATGGATGTTTCTTGGTGATTCCGTCAAGCTTGGATGATTGGTGGCGGTGCTTAGTGACACTTGCTGGTGTATAAGGATGCGAGGTTGGCTAAGTACGAAGTTGGTTTAGCAGCTCATGCTCATGGTGGTTCCGTCAAACTTGGATGATCGGTGCTGATTCACATGATACAAATTATTGCTTCACAAAGGCATCCATGGACATCACAGTTTTGGAAAGCCATGGATCTATTTTTGAGAGTCAAGGCATTGGTGATTGCACCGAGTTTGTGTCTGTGATGAGTGCTTATTGTATGTGCTTAAGCGTAAGTGAATGAAAGGGAAAAATAAGAATCAGTGTGTACTAAAGCCTTGAGGGGATGAGAGAGTGGAAGATGATTGTGTGTGTAAAAAACGTGAGGGAGAACTCCTTCTCTTTTGGGTGCAGAGGGAATCAATGAAAAAAAAAATGTGTATGTCCCCCTATTCAACCATTCAACAGCCTTTATATAACTTCTTTGAAACTTCTTTTGGAAGCTTCCGTTTAACTTCTTCTCCACGCTTCTTTTTTCCGTTTTTTTGCTTCTTTTGCTTGTTTTCTGTTTTGGTTTTATTCCTTCCTTACTAAAATGGGCCTAGCCCATATATCTCCCTTCTTTTTATTTGTTATTATTATTATTATTTTTATATCTTTTGAATGGGCTACACAGCCCAAAAACAACACTCTCTAACATGTATTTATTTTAAAAATAATTTTCTATTCTTTCTCTTTTTTTTATTATTATAAATCTAAACACATTAACCCACTAAGTAAAACCTGAATTGTTTACATGTTTTACTGTTTTATTACCCTTTTTATTATTGCTTCTTTTAATTTTATTTTTACAAAATTAATTGCCCGAATAAAATCGGGTGTTCACAATAGAATCATTTTCTATTAAGCTAATATCTTCTTTATGTTCCTAGAGAAAGACAATATAATAATTTGGAATTGAACTTTTCCTTTCTTTAGTAGATCTCCTTAATCACACTTCTTAATGTTGCTGAGTTTGTTCTATAGTTAGTGCCTAGGTAGAAATATCAATGTTGTTTTTCCATATAACAATGTTTTAGACATTGTTTTCCATTACCAGAGTTGTGTTTGGAACAATGACACGTACTGAGACTTGCTCACTCTTAAGTCTTAATAACTAGTTCCTCATCAAAGACAACATTCCTTATGTTTTTTTCCCTTTTCAAACTAAACTTTCTTAAGGAATCTCACACCACCCATCTCAAAGAAGATTTTTTTTTTAATTTTTTTTAATGTGGGATAGTAAAACTTACACCGACAAGGGTGTTTAGCATAACCAATGAAATACCAACTAATAACTCTTGAGTTTTGTTTTCTTTCATATGACCTATCATGTCTTACCTTAGTTGAACATCCCCAAATGTGAATGCGCATGTGCTTAATAACTGGCCTTTTGCTAATCCAAGGTGCAACACCCATTCATATTAAATATAATTTGTATTAATTTAGTTATTAAGTTTAAGTATGTAAGTGAAAATGCATGTAAATTTTTTTCGCTTTTATAATAGAAAATTTTTAAACTTAACAGAATTTGGAAATGGTAGTAAAAGATGAAAGATAAGAATATATATATATATATATATATATATATATATATATCATAAAACTGTATATCATGGTTTGATAATACATGACAATCATAAAATACCGAAAAATTAAAATTATGTCAAAAGATAGACACTATCTAACCCAATATGTACATCAAAAAGGTCCTATACAAAGCAAGGTCAATATACCTTATCCCTTATACAAGAAGAAAAATATTATAGGTTGTCAAATCCTTGTGCGTTGAAGTATCCTCTGACTCGTACTCAACATCACGGGACATTTACGTCATCTTCAATAAGTAATCAGACATACATGGAAGAAAAATAATGGAATGAGGTGATTTATTCTAAAATCACTTTCACATATATGGTAGGAATTCTATCGTAAAATACAAATAAAACACAGTTGACAATAGAAGGGAACCTAAAGTTTATTTTAAGTTATACTAGACTATCCTTGACTTGGTATGGATCCATACTTCTCATTAGTGAGTAATTGATTCTCAACAGAATATGGGAAGTGACTGAGAGTACATATACCTCATCAACATCATCATATAGTATCGTCCTCATCATTATTGAGAAAAATAATAGTCAAGATATCCATTTATAGAGGTATACTTTCAAACCAATCCTGGAATATTGAGTAGTTATTGGGGTTATCGAGCTTGGTTAGGCGAATATCCTGGCTCAAGGGCACTACCTTGGCCATTGAAACTTTCACCACTCGATGCCTATCCCTAAGACTTCCACAAGTGGGTCCTTGCCTTTCATTCCTTAGTATACCAAACTGTAGCTTTCCTAGCAAAGTGTCGTGCCACAGTATGTCACTCGCTTTACATTACTCATTAATTTATCACTTCCTAACTTCTTAAATAGAGGTTTCACTGGTCTCATTTAATTTAAGCACTAATACAATCAACATTTCTGCCTTATATTATAGAATTTGTACAATACCAAAATTTTAACATAATAACAATTTAGTAATCACATAAAATTTTAGTATAGTAATAACTTAGTAATTACTAAATTTTTAGCAGAATAATGACGTAGTAATTGTAATTTAATCACTAAAATTTTGGCATAATGACAACTAAATAAATATATTTTAGTTTTCTAAATTTGAGCAGAGTACAACTTAGTAATTATGATTTAATAATTTAAATTTGAGCAGAGTAATAACTTAGCAATTATAATTTAAGAATCTAAATTTGGGCAGAGTAATAACTTAGTAAAAAATTAAAGTTTAACATCAAACAATATAACAATAATAATAAAAAAACTTAAGCCTAAACAGGTTTAGGAGAAAAACCCTTCCTACCAACATGCAAAGTGGTAATAATTTAGATCTAACCTCACTCTCCCCATTACCTCTATGGTGGTTGATGAAGAGGATGAAATTGTTAGTGTAAAACTTCTAGGAGGAAAATTTTTACCAGTTGAAAACTAGCAAAATTTTAACATAAAAACTACGTAAGAAAAAATTTCTATAGAGAAAAACTCTCAATGTGGGTTTTGGCCAACTTTATAGAGTGAGGGGTGTGTGAAAAATGTCCAAGAAGCGTGGTTATTTATAGAGGAGGAACAAGCTTGGGTGTCCACATGCTTAAGTCATGCATTATGTAATAATTTCAATTTTTATTTTTTATTTTAAGGACACATATGCAAACTTAGGGACACATAAACATATTAGAGTGGTGAATCATCCCCTCCTTAGACTTGGGATGTGGTCAATGTGCTGTCCTAGCTTTATTAGTGTCAATTTTATCTATAGTTAAATTAACCGATACTAATAAAATCGTCTAAACTTGAAAAAATTGACTTTTAATATAAAAAAATGAAATTAAATACAAAAATGGAAAAATACATTATTTTTTTATCAAAAATAAATTTCTAATAATTAAATTTAATTTTTATTAATTTATTTTAAATTTTATATATTTATTTTGTATTTTTAAACTAGAAAATTCATATTAATTCAAAAGATACCGAAATTTTTATGAAAATTATAAAATTAAATGTTTTACCTATAAATTAATTGATATTATTATTTTCACCATTTGTGAATGTCAAACCAATACTGGTTAGCTTATCGGACACCTAGGAGCATTTTGGTTATTTCACACAGGAATTCTAGAAAATTTTCAAAAAAATTCAAAAATTATATTTTAATATATATGACATTATTCCAATCTCAAATTTACATTTTAATATCAATTGAAACTTTTTCTCATGTCAGTTTTTAATGTTGAGAAATAAGAACAAAATCGTCATTTTCTAAATTTTCTGGGCTCCGGCTTGAAAAAATTATTAAAAATAGCTCTTGAAATTCTGAGCATAATGGTGGGGATCAAAATTTTGAAATTCTTTTCCAATTTTTTGAAATTAAATAGTCAAATATTAGAAAAAAAGGTTGAAAAAAAATTAAAATAGGGTTATTGTATTTTTCACTATTTTTATTTCAAAATAAAATTTTTATAATGGAGTATACTTAGTATAAAATTTTCAAAATATTTTGAAGTCAAAAAGTCTTTGGTTGATTCCCGTAGTCAACTAGAGGTATTTTTGTCATTTCAAAATTTATCTCAATAAATTTTCAAAATTTTTCTAAAATTATTATTAATTATTCTAAGTATATTGATGACTTAAAAATAAATTTTAAACATTTCTATCTATTTTTGTTTATTAATTCTACTATTTGACTTTTTAGGGAATGAAACAGTCATTTTACCTAGTTTTGAGCTTCGGTCCCCAAAATTATTAAAAGTATAAACTAAGTATTACTCACTAATACAAACGTAACCATAGAGATCAAATTTTTGAGATTTTCATCCAGTTCTCTAGAAATAAATAATTAGGAAAAATAGTTTAATAGGCAAAAGTAGGGGTTTTACACAAGGCTTATAAGGGATTTTTTTTAATTGTCTTACTTGGTACCTTGTTAACAAACTGCAGTCTTTAAGGCCTTTCCCCAAAGTGACTATGGTAAGGAGGAATATAATTAATCATGCTTCATACCATACCCTTAATTAGACTCATGTTTCATCGTTCTAAAACATCACTCATGTTCGGTTTGCCTTGCATAATATAGTGCAAAACAACACCACATTCATTGAGGAAGAGTTAACCTTGGATGTTCTTTTAACCAGTCATATCTACCATAGTATTTGCTATCATCAGATTTAACAACTTTAATTTTTTTGTTCAAATTCAAGTTCAAATTCAACTTTGAAAAACTTGAAAACATCCAGTGATTGAGACTTCTTATGTATTACAGGTAATTGTATGTAGAATAATCATCTATGAACATAATAAAATATTGTTGTTCATTCCAAAATTGTAGGGACCATCAATATTTGTGTATATTAGTTCTAAGATATTCTTATGTTTTTTTGCACTAAATTTCCTTATGTTTAACTATTTTTTTGCTTAATACATTCAATACAATATTAAAAGTCTGATAAATTTAAGAGATCAAGAATTTTATCTTCCACAAGTTTCTAACTTCTATATTTAGAGATATAGCTTAAATGTTTATTTCATATGATGATGGAATGCTATTTTAATTTATGCTTTTTACCATGTGAGCTTATTTGCAAAATCTCGTTTACTGGATACAATTAATACTATTGCACCACATATTACAATTAAAAGGACTAGTACACTTCTGCGTGTCTTTGCTGGTTCTATCCTACTCAAAATTTCGTAGATAATTAGATCTCATGGTTTTGGTTTCTGATATTATCCACTTACACGGTTGCTCTATTGCTGCACGGACTAAGATATTTGTTTTAATGTCTTCCGCTTGCCTCTTCTTTGGTTTTATTCTATGCATGATCAACTCGGCCTAATCATAGAGGGTTGAGATAATTTGCATGAAGTCATAGGTTCTAACATCACAAAAGATAAATAAATAAAAAATTCTATGCATGATGCCTACAGGTCTGGATAGGGATTCACTTTTATTTGACACTTACTTGTCTAAGAGGATTTTTTTTTAAGAGGAAATTAAATTCCTTAGGTAAGAGTAAATTATTTTTCTTTTAACATATGTTTAAATTATATCATTCTTTTTCATTGTAAAATTACAGACTAACATATAATATATTTTATTTCAATCTAAATAAATTTTTAAAAATAATTAATAAAATTTAAATAAATTAAGATTAAAACTAAAATAATATCATATTTTTCATGGACAAAAATTATATTTAGGCCATGTTTGGATAAGTTCTTTCATAAACACTTATAAGAAAAGAAATAAGAAGAAAAAACAAAATAAGCTTTCCTCATAAACTAAAATTAACTTATGCAAAATTAAAATAAATTTTTTAGATATGCTAAAATCATTTAGCTTCTCCAAAAAATTGATTATAATTTATGTATAAATTAATTTTAGCTTATAAAATAAACTTATTTCATTTTTTCTTCTTATATTCTTCTCTTATAAGTACTTATAAAAAACTTATCCAAGACCTTGAGCATGCAATGATCCAGCACATGCTCCCTGGATGCATGGGCGGAACATTTTCTTCTTTTATACGAACAAGGATAAATATATTTTTGTGAAAATTAAAAGAAAGTCTACAGCCTCATGAACAGCGTTAAAGTAATTGATAAATTTATCTCCAGATAACTAGATAGTTCCACTTTGTTCTTTTTGCTCTACTTGAGCATATGGAGAAACTAAGCGTGGCTGACACTGATGGCTCCCATGCCTTTTGGGTGAAAATAAAATTACACAAACAATAATTATGCACCTATTTTTATTTGTATGATGATGATGATTATTATTATTATTATTGCTCATAAATTGAGTTTTTGCTTACTCAGATGCATTGTGTGCTATATCAAAGCCCAGAAAGCTAATGCCTTGACTCATCTAATTAGAGTTCCTCCTAATTTAAACATACAGTTCGCTCTTAATTTTCCAGTTTTTTCTTTATTGTTTTTTCAAAGCATAACAAAAGTACTAAGATATCTTTTTCACTGTTTAAATACTTGAAAGTAATAAATTGAATGTACGTTATGCTTGAGGGTGGAAATTTAAGGCGTAGAGGAGAACGTGAAAACTTGAAATTTGAAAAAAAATAATTTATAGGGTGTTTGGTTTCTCATTTTTCTCACATTAATTACTCACGTCCAATTAAAGTGAAGCATAAAATAGACACGCACTCAATGGAGAGTAATA
This sequence comes from Spatholobus suberectus, assembly GCA_004329165.1. Lineage (NCBI taxonomy): Eukaryota > Viridiplantae > Streptophyta > Magnoliopsida > Fabales > Fabaceae > Spatholobus > Spatholobus suberectus. Next base: position 9,876,846 of record CM014729.1, on the reverse strand, counting down.
TAAATGGTCAGACCGTAATGAGAGTGGGGTTGAATGCAATTGTGCAACTAATGGGAATGGAAATGGGATGGGTCACGGTTGTGCAGTTCTCTTGTCAAACGGTGGTACGTATAAAAATATCAAAGTAAGATTTTTTAGGTTAACAGGTCTACTTAGACCAATAGGTTTATTAGCCTTTTTATAAGCCTTATAAGAAAATAGATTTTTAAGTAGGTTTACAACTTTAGTCATACTCTTATGTAAGTCAGATCCAAGTCTTTAAAAAAAGTCTTTGACAGATAAATAGAACAAATTCAGATTTTATCTTTTCAATAAAAGACAAGCTTAAGCCTACTAAAATCTGACTTGACTTATTTTCACCGTTAACCAAAGCTCAGAAAGCTAATGTCTTGACTCATCTAGTTAGAGCTCCTCCTAAATTAATTAAACATATAGTTTGCCCTTAATTTTCCATTTTCTTTTTGTCAAAGCATAACAAATGCACTAAGATATATTTTTCGCTGTTTAAACAAACCAAAAGTGAATCAAAAATGCTATTGCTAGACCTCTGTTTTTTATTTTTTAGAAATACAAAAGTTGAAGATTACTAAGTCATCATGTCTCAAACCTTCACCCCAAACACAAGGTTCTTAAAATAATCAAATTAGAAATGAATATGAAATATTAATCTAATAACCCATTTTTATGAAAATATTTAATTTTAACTATGAATATTGATTAGAAGGATAATTTAAGATATATATTGAAGCTAGTCATTCAAGAAAGTATTTGATTAAAATATTTATTTCTTAAACAAATTATTGTTATGGGAAAATATTGAAGATATATTTAGTTTAGTTTATCTAATTTTAACTAAATTCCTTTATTGATTTGAAATAAGCATGTTGTACCATTGAATGTGTGGATCAACTAACACGAAGTTATTCAAGTTTAACTAGTGGTCTCAATTTTTGAGCCTTAGGCATGCAATTGTTAAATACTCGGGGAGAGAGTTTTATTGCTCATAGTGGTCTTATCCGACTTAAACATGATTGCCTCCTGTGAAGGTGTGGTTTGTACCCAAAACAAAAAGCATGTTGTTCAAGGGAGGGAAAAATCTTGGTCATAACTAAACTTTTGTTATCAATGATAACACCAATCCACTTATAAAAGTTGGAACTTTGCATAGCTTGACAAAAGTTGATAGGATCATTTTCTACTAAGCTAATATCATCTTCATGTTCCTAGAGAAAGACAATATAATAATTCAAAATTGTACTTCTCCTTTCTCTAGTAAATCTCCTTAATCGCACTTCTTGAGGTTGTTAAGTTTGTTTTATAGTTAGTGCTTAGGTAGGTATATCAATGTTGTTTTGCCTTATAACAATGTCTTGAACATTGTTTTCCACTACCAAAGTTGTTTTTGGAACAATGACACATACTAAGACTTGCTCACTATTAAGTCTTAATAACCAATTCCTCATCAAAGACAACATTCCTTATGTTGTTTCCCTTTTTCAAACTCAACTTTCTTAAAGAATCTCACACCACCTATCTTAAAGAAGGGTTTTTTTTATTTTTATGCGGGATAATAAAACTTATACCTACGAGGGTGTTTAGCATAACCAATGAAATACCAACTAATAACTCTTGAGTTTTGTTCTCTCATATGGCCTATCATGTCTTACCTTAGTTGAACATCTCCAATGTGAATGTGAATGTGTATGTGCTTAATAATTGTCCTTTTGCCAATCCAAGGCTCATAAGGAATTTTTTTAATCGCTTTACTTGGTACCTTGTTAACAAATTGCAGTCTTTAAGGCCTTTCCCCAAAGTGACTATTATAAGGAAGAATATAATTGATCATGCTTTTTACCTTAACTTAATTAGATTGTTGTTTCATTATTTTGAAACACCACTCATGTTGGGGTTGCCTTGCGTAATGTAGTGCAAAACAACACCACATTCATTGAGGAAGAGAACAAACCCTGGATGTTCTTTTGATCAGTCATATTTACGATAGTATTCACTGTCATAATCATATTTGACAGTCTTAATTTATTTTTTAAACTCAAGTTCAAGTTCAAGTTCAACTTTGAAAAACTTGAAAATGTCCAATGATTGAGACTTCTTATGTTTTACAAGTAACTATATATAGAGTAATCATCTATGAATGTAATAAAGTATTGTTGCTCTCATTCCAAAAGGACCACCAATATCTGTATATATTAGTTCAAAGATATTCTTAACTTTTTCCGCACTCAATTTCCCTATGTTTATCTATTTTTCCTTAATACATTCAACACAACATTAAAAGTCTGATAAATTTAAGAGATCAAGAATTTTATCTACCACAAGTTTCTAAGTTCTATATTTAGAGATATAGCACAATAAACGTTTGTTAAGACAAAGGACGAATTTATGACCCTTAAATATTTGATAATAACAAACAGTTAAAAAGAGCTTTTCAAGCAATCGTCTAGTCACTCATAATTTGCATCGTCTGATATCTTGAGCTTATAACGTCTTTATCTTTTGTTTAAAAAGATTTAGTAACTAATGGCTTTCAAACGGATGTTTTAACACCAGTTAGTTGTAAAAGCATAAACAACCTCGAAATGAATGAAGTCTACATACCTACTCTTGAGAAAAGATCACTTTACACGTAAAAGAAGGAATGTACATGCGGATGTCAAAACGGAAAAGCATATATGATCACTGCTACGAGATTGAGTACAAGAATGGTAAAGATAAGTAGACTGCTTTATCTTATCAAGTGACAAGTTGGTGAAAGGCATTAAATGTTGCATTTAATGCTTCAATAACTCTTTCCAACAGGCGAAGGTTGTCTCTTGCAAGCACTCACAATGGATACTTTTTAAAGAAACCTATAAATAGAAGAAGAGATCTCAGTCTAAATAGTTAGTGAATTGGTTGGCTAACTGGTTAAAATCTTCATCTATCGAAAAAGCTCTCATCTTGTAATACTCTGATTGTAAAAGTTGTTATTTGTACTTCACTGTATATTCGTCTGATAGGACGTTAAACCCAGTGAGGTAACTCACGTTCAACCTTTTCTCTAAGAAATTGGTAGAAGCCTAAAGAGGCTTTGATTCAAAGAATACTTGGGTTTTTGCTTGGAAGGGCAAGTTAAAGACTGCTTGGGTTGAGCCTGAAAAGGCTTGTTTAAAGAATACTTGTAATTTGGATAAGTTATTGGAACTTGGTTGTTGCCAAGAACTAGACGTAGTTTCTAGGATGAGACGAACTAGTATAATTCTTGTGTACTTATTCTGTTTCCTTTTCAGCATTTGTCTGTCTTTTAAAACGTCTTTGAAAACTCCTTTTTTTTTTCCTTCAGACAATACGTTGTTGAAAAAGTTTTTTTTTGTCGTGAAAATTTACTATAACACAATTCAACCCCCCTTCTTGTGTTATCTTTGTGTCCTACAATTTGGTATCAAAGCTCAGCCTCTGAGGGTTGAGCACCTTAACAAGTGTTAGAGGAAAAGATCTGCATGGCAAACCTTGAAGGACAATTCATTCCTAAAAAAGCCTCATTGTCAAGGCCTCCAGCCTTCAATGGAGAAGAATATGCATACTGGAGAGACAGAATGGAGATGTACATCAAGTCCATTCGTTATAGCATTTGGAGAATCATAACGCATGGAGATCTTGCTATAACCAAGCCAGAAAATGAATACAATCAAGATGACTACAACATGCTACAACAAAATGTAAAGGCTAAGTATATTATAACTTGTGCCTTATCCAAAACTGAATATAACAAATTTTGCAGCTTGCAGAACAGCAAAAGAAATGTGGGATGTTATACGCATTACACATGAAGGCACAAAAGATGTTCGTCTCAAAAGAGCAGCAACTCTTCAAAGACATTATGAGATGTTCACCATGAAAGAAACAGAAACCATTGATGAGATGTTTGGAAGATTTCAAACAATTCTAAATGAACTTCAAAGTCTCGGTGTTGATTTCTCCAAGCTCAAAACAATCTCAAAATCTTGGACAGTGTTCCAAAAGTGTGGGAACCCAAGGCTACAGCCATAGCTAAAGCAAGGACATGAAAACTTTAACTATGGATGAGTTACTAGGAGCTTTAAGAGTTCAAGAAGTTCATCTCTTCAAAAGAGATAAAATAAAAAATAATGACTCTATTGCTCTAAAGAGTGGAGAATCGAGTCGGAGAGTAGACAAAAAGACTGAGACGAAAGCCAAGAACAAAGCCCTAAAAGTTCAGTCTGATGATTTTGAGAGCTCAGACAAAAGCTCTAGTTGCTCAACAAACGATGAGATCTCTTATTACCAAGAAATTCAAGAAGATGCTCAAGAAAAAAGGGAGTTATAAGCAATCCTAAAAAAAAAAGACACTAGATACAAGAAGCCTCTTCAAGAAGAAAATAGTGAAATCATCTATTTTGAGTGCAAAAAGCTTGGACACATAAAGACTGAATGTCCTAAACTAAAAAAAGGATGGAACTCTAAGAAAAAGAGCAAGAAGAAAAACCTTCTAGCCACATGGGAAGATCTGGATAGCAGTAGTAGCAGTTCAGATGACAAAAAGGCTAATATATGTCTCATGGAAAACACAATGGAAGTATTGTCTGAGGTTCACTCTATATCTAAAAATTCTTTGCATTTGTCTGATAGTTGTGAATTTGAGTCTGATGACGAAGAAGATATGTCATATGGCACTCTTCTTGTCAACTTTCACATGATTGCTCTTGAGTATAAAAAATATCAAGAAAAATATCAAGAAGTTATTTTAGAAAATGGAATACTCAAGAAAGATCTAAAGAGAATGCATGAAAGTCAAGTCTCAGATCCTGAGAAGACAATGCTTCTTTCTGAAGTCGACAAACTAAAGAAAGAGGTCATTAGTTTGAAACATAATTTGGCTAAATTTGTGGATGGATATTCAAAACTCCAATTAATCTTAAAACATAGAAGACCTCCATCTAACAAATTTGTCATAGGTTTTATAGAAGACAAAGATCCTAAATCACCATCTTCTAAATCTTATTCAACCTTTTGTAGTTTTTGTGGTAAATCTGGACACTTATCTCAAAAGTGTCAACACAAAAGGAAACAGAGGTCAAATAAGACCTTTAGAACTAACACAAAAGGACCCAAAAGTTTTTAGGTACCAAAATCTCAAATAATTTCTGTTGTAGATATCCTTAATAGGAAAAAGGAAGGATTCATTTTGGTACCTGGACAGTGGATGCTCATGTCACATGACGGGAGAAAAGTCTATGTTCTTAGACCTCCAACCACATGAAGGAACAGTCTCTTTTGAAGGAAATAGGAAAGGAAAAATCATTGGTATAGGTAAAATGGGTAAGCCTCCTCTCCCATCTATAGATAATGTCTTATGTGTTGAAGAACTAAAGTACAACCTACTTAGCATAAGTCAATTTTGTGACAGTGGGTTTATTATGTCCTTTAACAAGGAATCATGCATAGTTAAAAGAAATTATGAATCTATCTTTTTTACTGCCAAAAGACATAACAATTTGTACAAGATTGAGTTGAGGATCTAAACAAAGAAAATATTACTTGCCTAACAACCAAAGAAGATGAAAAATAGATTTGGCATAAAAAGTTTGGGCATATCAATCTGAAACACATTTCAAAACTATATAAAAAGAGTTTAGTGAAAGGATTGCCTGAGATTTCTTGTAAAACTCATTTTCTTTGTGAAGCATGTCAAAAGGGAAAACAAATTAAAACCTCTTTTAAATCCAAAGATGTTGTTTCCACTTCCAGACCATTAGAACTGTTGCATATGGATTTGTTTGGATCTACAAAGACTCTTAGTCTTAGCAGGAAAAAGTATGGTTTTGTTATTATTGATGACTTGGGTTTACTTCCTAACTTACAAGCACGAGTCTTTCAATGTGTTTGACATATTATGTAAACGAGTTCAAAATGAAAAGGTTTTTGCATTACTACAATTAGAAGTGATCATGGAACTGAATTTGATAATGCTGAGTTCAAATTCTTTTGTGAAAAGAATGAAATCTTCCACAACTTCTCCTCACCGAAAACACCTCAACAAAACAGGGTAGTTGAAAGGAAAAATAAAACTCTACAAGAGATGGCTAGAACCATGCTCTGTGAAAATTCAATTCCTAAGTACTTCTAGGCAGAAGCTGTAAACACAGTGTGCTATGTTCAAAGTTCAAAACAGAATATTAATAAGACCATTAATTAATAAGACTCCTTATAAATTGTGAAGAGGTAGAAGACCCAACTTTTCATACTTTCATCTTTTTGGATGTGAGTGTTACATTCTCAACACTAGAGATTAATTGGAAAAATTTGACTCTAAGGTTGATAAAGGAATCTTTCTAGGATATTTTGATACATCAAAAGCTTTTAGAGTATTTAACTCTAGAACTTCTATTGTAGAAGAATCCATTAATGTTAAATTCAATGATACACTAACCCCTGATAGGAGACTATCAGATTTAGAAGATGATCTTGCAAACTTATAGATAGGATCGTCTGATTTGATAAGAAGAGACGAAGCAAGAGAATCAGAAGATATCTCTCAATAACAGAAGACTGATGATCAGACGAAAGAATCTCACAAGGACTGGAAGTTCATTACTTATCACCCTCAAGATCAGATCATTGGAGAACGGACTGAAAGAGTAAAGACAAGGTCATCATTGAAGAATCAAGCATCTTATGCTTTAGTGTCAGAAATCGAACCTAAGACGATCGAAGAAGCACTAACAGATGATGACTAGGTGATAGTTATGCAAGAAGAATTACATCAATTCACAAGAAATGATGTATGGATCCTTCTTCCTAAACCAGAACATAAGAGCATCATTGGAACAAGATGGGTATTTCGTAATAAACTGGATGAAAATGGAAAGGTAATAAGAAATAAAGCAAGGTTAGTAGCTCAAGGTTATAATCAACAAGAAGGTATGAATTTCACTGAAACTTTTACACCTGTTGCTAGATTAGAAGCTGTGAACACCTAATTTTATCCGGGCAATCCATGCAATAAAATGAAAAAAGATTTAATTAATTAAAAAATTAGTTAAATAAATTTCTTTTGTTTAGCTTGCTAGGTTAAAAATGCTTTAGGTCCATATTCAATTAAACAAAAAAAAAACAAAGAAAAATGTTTTAGGCTTTTAATTTTGATAAAAAGATACAATAAAAGTCAATAATTCTCTCTAGACCATAAGAAAGGAGAGAAAGAATAAGAAGGGAGGATCAAAAGAATGAATAAAAGTTAGAGGGTTTTTTTTTTTGGGCCTTAAAGGAGCACAGCTTATAGAACAAACTAAGGCCCATCATTATTGAAATAAAGTAAAAATTATAACAAAAATAACGTGAAAATTGCCAGCAGAGAGAAGAGCCGTGCGAGACAAGTTTTGGGAAGCTTATAAAAAGATCAAACAAAGAGAAAGAAAGGGGGGGTCACGTCATTTTTAGAAAAAAAAAATCTGAGAAGCAGAGAAACTGTCGAAAAGACAGAGGAGAAGCAGAGGAGGAAGATGTAGCAAAAGGGGGAATAGGCACATATAACCATACTCACCGATTCTTGTTCTGGCGATCTGAGGGATGACCATTGTTTCATTGTCTCGTTCATTCTCACATCACTCTACTTACTATTCTCTCTTCAATAGCGAAACTTGAAGGTATATCGCTCCTATTCCTTTTCGTTCCTTCGGATTCTATATGTAGTATCAGTCGTTGTTAGCATCTAAATGAATAAGTAGTTTGTTAATGCTTCATATATGAGTTTTGGTTCACATTATAGTTGATTCGTTTCATTGTTGAAATCGCAGATCTACTCTTACTGAAATAGTGTTATCCTATTCTCTGTTGGCTCTATGTTGTTTTATTTGAATACTCGTGTACTCATCACACAAACTTGCACAACAACACTCCACATATATAAATCATTATTCTCTACACTTGCACAGAGTTACAATCGCGCATTCAATTACATGTAGCAGCACCAGTGTACATTCATAATCACACTTGCATTCAAAAAATTTCAAAATAAGATCTAAACACACAGATAACAATGAATCAAAATTAACAAATAAGAAATATAATAATAAAATAGCATTCAGTTTGCCATTTCTGCGATGCGAACCAGAGTCGATATCCTTACGCGCTTCTTCAGCTTTCGCTCCTCTGTTGTAACTCGAATTCGTGTCGGCATTATCGTGTTGGCTTTCCTCTCTCTGTCGCTGTCGTCGTGACGCGAATTCGTGTCGATGTCTTCGCGCGACCGCCACACGAATCAATGTCTGCTTCCTTATGCGTCGGCATCCCCCAAATCCCTTATCTCTTGTCACCGTCGCGAAGTGGGTTTGAATGGCTACCTTCATGTAGAATTTTCTTTGCCGTCGAGCGATTTCTCCACGTTGCGATTGCGAGAAAGAGAAGGGCAAAGATCTCTGCTCTCTTCCATCACTGTCTAGATCGGAACGTGTGAACTTGATCAGCGGCACTACGGCGTGGGAATTCTTATTCTTCCTTTAGGTGCGAAAAGGGGGCTGAATATTTATGCCCAACTTTCCAGGTTTATTGGATCGTAATATGGTTTTGGCCCAATTCAGAATCAGATTTTTTTATAGCTTTGTGAACGTAAGGGTAATGATCAAATAAAAATCAAACGTATGTTAAACGCAAAATAAATTATTAGCTTTTTAGCACATTGACATTCTAAAACTTTCCCGTTTTTATATATATATCAAATATGGATATGATTCAATTAAAAGGGTAATAACGTTAGCTTTTCATAAAATTAATTCTAAAACTTTTTAGAAACTTTTCTTTTTGTCTATTAGACTATTTATTGAGAATTCAATTCCTAAATCAAAAGTAAAACCCTTTTAATAAATAAATAAATAAACTTGATAATGGCTACTTAGGATGTACTTCCTATTTGGACATTATTAAAGTTTTAATATTAATGATAATCATTTAAGATGTACTTCTTATTTTGTTATCATTTCTTTTCTAAAATAAATAATAATAATAATAATAAATAAATAAATAAATAAATAAAAATAAAAATAGTAATAATAATGATATTAAGTAAATAATAAAATGTATTTTAATAAAGGTTTTAATGATGGTTACTTTGGATGCACTTCCTATGTGACTATTATAAAACCTTAAAAGGTATATTGATAATCACTTTAAATGCACTTCTAATTTGGTTATTGAATAGGCCTTTACCATACTAAAAAATAAAATATATAATAATAAAAAAATCAACCAACAAAATGTTTTCTACACAAAGAACTACGTGAGTCTGATTCCTTATTGCACTTGAGAATACGTAGGAGCAGGGGCCCACCCCTGTCGATCTCAAAAAATAAAAAAATTAATTTATTTCCAAAAATAAATATTATCTTCTTAATTAAAGTTTTTCTGATAAAAATAAAAAATTTGTAAATATATTTTCTTTTCTTTAAGGGGTAAAATAAATATTTTAGAAGCTATCTATTTTGCACATTTAATTAGGGGTAACCGTCTTTATGACGGACGTTGTAGGGTGCTAATATCTTCCCTACACGTAACTGACTCCTAAACTTATATTTGGTTTCATAGACTACATTTCTTTTTAAAGGGTTTTTCCAAAGTTTTCCTTAATAAACTTTGGTGGCGGCTCCTCTGATTTTAAATCTTTTTCGCCGTCCAGTCGTGACCCCAGTTGCGACAGAAGCCATTAGAATTATGCTCACTTTTGCTGCTCATAAAAACATTAAGCTTTTTCAAATGAATGTCAAAAGTGCCTTTTAAATGGTTTTATTGAGGAAGAAGTCTATGTTAGACAACCTCTTGGTTTTGAGGATCCAATTCTCCCAGACCATGTATTTAAGCTCAAAAAGGCTTTGTATGGTCTTAAACAAGCACCCCGTGCTTGGTATGATAGACTGAGTAGTTTTCTCATTATAAATGGCTTTATGAGAGGCAAAGTAGACACAACTCTATTTAGAAAGGAATCTAACAAAAAATTCATAATAGTTTAAATTTATGTAAATGACATAATTTTTGGAACTACTAATGAAACTCTATGTAAGGATTTCTCAAATTTGATGCAAAGTGAATTTGAAATGAGCATGATGGGAGAATTAAAATTCTTTCTTGGCCTACAAGTTAAATAAGAGAGGAGGCTATATACATTCATTAGCAAAAATACACAAAAGAATTACTCAAAAAGTATAAGATGAATGAGTCAAAACCTATGAGCACACTAATGCATCCGTTTGTCATTATGACAGAGGACGAATCAGGTAAACCAATAGACCAGACCATCTACAAAGGTATGATTGGCTCACTTCTCTATTTAACTGCTAGTAGACCAGATATCATGTATAGCATCTGCTTATATGCCAGATTTCAATCTGACCCTAGAAAGTCTCATCTAAAAGTCGTTAAAAGGATTTTTAGATATCTTGTTAGTACCTCTAACCTAAGCTTATTCTATGAGAAAAATAAAGATTTCAGGTTAGTAAGATACTGTGATACAGACTATGCTGGTGATAGACTTGAAAGAAAAAGCACAAGTGGTGCATGTCACTTTATCAGACCATGTCTCATATCTTGGACAAGCAAGAAGCAGAACTCAATTGCATTGTCTACTACTGAGGTAGAATATGTATTTGCTGCTAACTGCTGCTCATAGCTCCTATGGGTAAAATATCAACTTGAAGATTACTTTAGCTTTGAGCATAACATTCCTGTGTTATGTGATAATACTAGTGCAATCAATCTATCTAAAAACCCTATTCAACATTCTAAAGCAAAACATACAGAAATAAGACATCATTTTATTTGTGATTATGTTCAAAAAGGTGTTTTTGATATTAACTTTATTGATACAGACCATGAATGGGATGATATCTTTACAAAAGCTTTACCTGAAAAACGCTTTAACCTTATATGAGAAAGTTTGCATATGAAAGTTTTGCAAGAATAAAACGTCTTATATGCATCATCTTGTTAATCTTTTTGAAGTTTCATCTTACGCTATCTCATCTTATATTTTATTATATTTCGTCTTATTGACACATTCTTCTCTGAATATGAAAAGTTTTATTTATTCGTCTAATATTTCCCTTCATGATTATTTATCGATAACTTCCACGAAATGTGTGCTGTCTTCTCTGCCACATCAAGTCGCCATGAATGCTCATCCTTTCAACACTATCAGACTTTACACTTATTCAAAATAATTGCTCTTTCCTTCATTTTTTTTACACATTCTGAAAACTCTTCAAAACTCTCTGAACTCAAACCCTCTCTTTCGCTTTCACTCTCAACCTTTCAAAACCTGCACCCATGGCCACCCAAAAACAACTTGCATTTATAGAAAGATTCCCTAAAAGTGATTTCGTTGCTGGAAAATGGGTTGATCTCAAGAAGCTTGAAGAGGAAGGATTCCCTCTACGGATGTATATAAAAAATATTGGATGGGAAGCGTTTGTTCAAAAGCACACTGTCTGGTATCACGCACCATATGCCTATTTATGGGCTTCTGCGTCTGAAGTCAACAGAACCATCACCGAAACCGTAGACAATTAGAACATCATTATCTCCACTGACACCATTGCTGCAGCATCTAGCTGTAAGGAAGAAAGTGATCTTTTTACTAAAGACTGGGAGAAGGTCATCACCCCAGAAATAGTCGACCACGCTCTGTATGGCGAATCAAGACCACAGACCGACAACAAAGATGTTTTGAAGAGGTTTCTGTACTCTTCAAACATGAAGCTGAAATGCAGACTCATTCACAACGTTCTCCTGCACATTATTCTGCCCAGGAAAGGCTCAAAGGATAATGTTTCATCCAAGAACAGATTCTGCATCTACAAGATGTTGACTGATCAGAAGGTAAACCTACCAGCACTTATTTTGGATAACTAGGCGATCCTGCCTCACCAAGTCCAAGGAGAGTGCCAAGAGCAAACAGAATCATCCTATTCCATACGCCATGCTCTTCACTGAAATTATTCGTCTGGCGGGCGTCAACGAAGTTGGATGGGAAAAGAAGAAGCAAGGTTCTAAGATCAATGTATCAATCAATAGGAAGATGAGGATTGCACATCTCTTCTCTGGATACGTAGCCCAACATCCTGAGTTGGCTTTGATCAAGGAAGAACCTCCTGAGGAAACTGTCAGAACTGCATTCATAGTGGGATCGTCTATTGACCCCTTTGTTGAAAAAGCATATGCCCATTCACCACCATAAACGAAACCTCAACCTTCCCAACCACAGCCCAAACAAACCAAATCTCAAAAACCAAAGTTACCCATTAAAAGACCATCCCAACCAGACTCTCAACCTCAACAAACCAAATCTCACCCACAACCGTCTTCCCCTCATAAAAAACAAAAACCCTTAACCATTCGTTTGAGATCTAGACCAACCCCTCAACTTGACTCAGACAATGACCTTCCTATCAACACACTCCTTACAACAACGAGTACTACCATCCCTGAACCTCCATCAGCACAACCATCTTCACCACCTACCACCACTGAAACCACCACTTCAGATAAACCTTTTCAACCAACCAAAACACACTCAAAATCCAAAAAGATTCCAACACCTAAATCTCAAGCTTAAGAGGAAAAGCAGCTCAAAAAAGCCAGAGCTGAGTGAAAAAAGGCTGAAAAGAAAAAGAAGAAAGAAAAAGAGAAGCTGACTGAGGAAGAGCAACAGTAAATTGAGGAAGCAGTGCTTCAATCCGTTATTGAGCACTCGCTGCTAACAGCCCCTGTATCGTCTAACGAGCAAGAGCTATCTACTCAAGAGGACATCACTACTACCTCAAGAGGTAGAATACCTAGATCTCTCTTCTAGGAAGTTCCTCAATCTGTTTCTTTATCTCAAGTCTTCCACCGTCTTTTTGTAGACACAGCAGCTACTCCCAGCATTGATCAGCCTACAAGGGCTATTTCTTTCAATCTATCTGAAGCAGAAGGACAAATGTCTAGAAAAGCTGAACCAATGATAGACAACTTCACTAGAACTCTTTCGATCAAAGACGCCTCTGTCTGAATGACTTCGCAAGAAGAATGTCATATACTTCACGGAGAAAGAGCCTCACAGTGTTGGGAAAAACAAAGAATATCAACCTTTAGAGCCCTTCGATCCAGAAATACTTCAAGCTTTTATCAATTATGAACTGGGTGAAATCAATAATTCGAGGATGTGGACAACCCTTATTCTGAGGAATGGCAACTCTTGGTGCGCTCTGGGTATGCTGAGAAGTTTCCTAATGTAGAAGACGTAGCTACCCAAGCTCTTTTATATGAGCCCCATATCACTTCATACATTTGGAAGGAAAGGTACAATACGCTATCAGACTGCTCCCATCTTCGTCTACCTTACCTCGACTAGAACCAAATTCCCACTTGGACGCGAAATATGGAGACAACGTGAGACTCTCTGCCACAAATCCCCTTTTATGCTGAAATGTAACTATTCTGAGTATCTAATCATGTGCAGAACATATCACTACAAGCCTAAGATTATTTATTCGTTTTGTCATGGGAAGATCAAGACTTACCCCCTCGTCATTCGTCTAGAAGACAATCTAGACTTTGAAGACTGGCGGATTAGTGATGACGATTGGGAGTTGGGGAGGGTGATGAACAATTTCTTGAGGGAGAAAATGCAGATTTCCCTACAGCATGCCATATGCAAACGAAGATGTCTAAACCTTGAGCTAGGTTCGCCTAGACTTATGGCCACTCAAATGTCGCTTCTGATGAAGCCATGGACCATCTTCCGCATCTGCTGTCAAAAGACAATCAAGTGTCAGAATCTATCTATGGGTAAAGGCAAAGAGCTGAAGTTCAGACGTTACCCCAGACAACACTTGATGATTTGCAAGAGAGCACTCTCACCTACATAGCTGGCTAAACTTAAAGGAAAAGAAATTCTCTGAAGCACAGACCGAAAAAGGTTGCAAGACCATATTGAAGCCCTCAAACATTTTTCGGGTCTGACTATAGAAGAGAAGAATCTTTTGAGCCATGAAGCTGCCATCCGTCCGACAGGCCACAAGATGCAAATCTCTCCATCTCCTTCGCTTTATACATCCATTCTTGACAATCAACTTTCAATAAACCACTCAAAGACCTACATTTTCTCTTTAGAAACCTCTGAAATTTTCCTCCCTTACGGCCACTTCTAGTTTTGTGGACCCCCTATACCATATGTTTTCAATTTATGTTTTGTAGAGGAACCCGCTGAGGATGAAGCTACCAACTCTGTACCTACACCACAGCCTTCAGATGTTAGACAAGAATTCCAGGAATTGAAGCAAGTCGTCCAACGTCTTGAAACTGATCTGGTTAAGGACCGCAAGAAATGTAAACGTGTAGAAGCTTTGTTATCTAAACTAGCCAAACACTTCAATGGTGACATCGGCTCATCATCCACACCATCAAGCTCTGAATCCTCTGATTGATGATGCCAAAAGGGGGAGAAATGAGAAAAGAAGATTATGCATGCAGACGAAATATCAGTCTTAGGGGGAGTATTTTTTTTTATGCAATGAACTTTGTTTTACATATGAATATTGTCTAGTTTCATTCAGTTTTATCATCTAGATTTATCTCTCTGTTATTACGTCTGTGTGATAGTATAAAAATATTCTCTAAACTAAAAGTTACACCACAAAAGCCTTTTTCATATGAAAAATGTTCTATAAAAATTACATATGTTTGTCATCATCAAAAAGGGAGAGATTGTTAAGACAAAGGACGAATTTATAACCCTCAAATATTTTAATAATAACAAACAGTTAAAAAGGGCTTTTCAAGCAATCGTCTAGTTACTCATAATCTGCATCGTCTGATATCTTGAGCTTATAACGTCTTTATCTTTCAGTTTAAAAAGATTTAGTAACTAATGGCTTTTAGACGGATGTTTTAACACCAGTTAGTTGTAAAGGCGTATCACCTCAAAATGAATGAAGTCTACATACCTACTCTCGAGAAAAGATCACTTTACACGTAAAAGAAGGAATGTGCGTGCGGATGTCAGAACGGAAAAGTAGATATGATTACTGCTACGAGATTGAGTACAAGAATGGTAAAGATAAGTAGACTGCTTTATCTTATCAAGTGACAAGTTGGTGAAAGGCATTAAATGCTGCGTTTAATGCTTCAACGACTCTTTCCAATAGATGAATGCTGTCTTTTGCAAGTACTTACAACGGATATTTTTTGGAGAAGCTTATAAATAGAAGAAGAAACCTCAATCTAAATAGTTAGTGAATTGGTTGGCTGACTAGTTAAAATCTTCATCTATTGAAAAAGCTCTCATCTTTTAATACTCTAATTGTAAAAGTTGTTATTTGTACTTCACTGTATATTCGTCTGATAGGATGTTAAACCCAGTGAGGTAACTCACGTTCAACCTTTTCTCTAAGAAATTGGTAGAAGCCTGAAGAGGCTTTGATTCAAAGAATACTTGAGTTTTTGCTTGGAGAAGCAAGTTAAAGACTACTTGGGTTGAGCCTGAAAATGCTTGTTTAAAGAATACTTGTAACTTGGATAAGTTAGTAAAACTTGGTTGTTGCCAAGAACTGGACATAATCTTTGGGGTGAGACAAACTAGTATAATTCTTATGTACTTATTCTGTTTCCTTTTCAGCATTTGTCTGTCTTTCAAAATGTCTTTGAAAACTCCCTTTTTTTTTTATCCTTCAGACGATACGTTGTTAAAGAAGTTTTTTTTGGTTGTGAAAATTTGCTATAACATAATTCAACCCTCCTTCTTGTGTTATCTTTGTGTCCTACAACATTTATTTCATACGATGATGAAATTCTCTTTTAATTTATGCTTTTTACTATGTAAGCTTATTTGCAAAATCTCATTTACTGGATACAATCTTCTATTTACTATATATTAAAACTATGTCTTAATTGAACACGTGTAATTCTTTCATTCATTCTAATTGCCGCTCAAACTCCCATGATAGTGTTGCATTCTATTGTCGTTGCGTTGTGCTTTGCAAAATGCTGATGCTCTATTCTTTCCGTTTTTAACTTTTGGTATACTCACTCTCTTTCTCACCTCTAATTTCTTTTACATTTATAAAAGCTAATTGTTTATAGAATTGTTTTAAATTTTCTATATAATATTATTTACTAATTTTATTATTTATTAAATAATAAATAATTTATCCATGACATCTTTTACTAATTTTAAGAATCTTTTACAACAATTAGTCCTGGTTAATTTCGTATTCAATTTATTTAAATGTGAATTTATTTCTATTTACTATATGTTAAAACTATGTCTTAACTGAACACGTGTAATTCTCTCATTCATTCTAATTCCCGCTCAAACTCCCATGATAGTGTTGCATTCTATTGTCGTTGCGTTGTGCTTTGCAAAGTGTTGATGCTCTATTTTTTCCGTTTCTAACTTTTGGTATACTCACTCTTTTTCTCACCTCTAATTTCTTTTACACTTATAAAAGCTAATTGTTTATAGAATTGTTTTAAATTTTTCTATATAACATTATTTACTATTTTTATTATTTATTAAATAATAAATAATTTTATCCATGACATTTTTTACTAATTTTAAGAATCTTTTACAACAATTAGTCTTGGTTAATTTCGTATTCAATTTATTTAAATGTGAATTTATTTAATAAAATTATAGGTCATTTTTAATCCTTAATAGATTAGTTAATGTTCACTTTAACCTTTAAAATACATGAAGTAGTAAAAAGAAAAAAAATACATCAATTATATTCAAATAACTATTTTAAAAATGATGTGATTAATTTTCAAAATATGATTTAATTTAAAGATATAATATATTATTTCCTTTTTACAATTACAAATTCAAAATCAAATTATTAATATTTCATATTTTTTTATTAAATTTTACACTTTTGAGCATTTATTTATTTAAGAGAGTATGTGGAAATTTCGTTCAACACCCTAAGCCATTATTACTTTTTGTTGACTATGCAATATCATATTATTTTGTCAAAAAAAATAGTGACAATTATATATAATTCATAAATAGTTGCAAACATCTTAACTTAAAATTAGATTAGAAAGTAAAAGTTACTTTAATTTGATAAAAATGTTCAAAACATTGAACTCACCTTTAACCTATTATGCATGCAAAATTGACATGTTTGGGCATGCTAGATTGCTTGAAATAACATATAGTTTTATTAGAAATATGTCTATTGGACCAGAAATGTTAGTTGATTCTATGTATTTCATATACTCCCTATTTTCATTATTCATGTCATGGCTTTCCAATTGTTATTATTAGATGAATCATGCATTTTTAAATGATGATGCATTAAATCAAATTCACATATACTTCAATATTTTTAATCACTCACGTCAATTATCATTTTAGTAAGAAAAAAACACATGACTATTTTATCCACATAAGCTTTTGTATGATTCAATATTATTAGTACATTTACAAACCAAAATAAACATTTGACCTCTATAACCACATGTATCTATATCAACTTCTGATCAAAATATAATAGTCAAAAACTATATAAATAAATTTGATATATGACAACTTATTATATTTAAATGTCATTTTAATACACGAATAGAGAACAATTAATGCGACCCTTGCAAGTTCACCGTTACAATTAAAAGGACTAGTACACTTCTGCGTGTCTTTGTTGGTTCTATCCTACTCAAAATTTCGCAGATAATTATATTTCATGGTTTTGGTTTCTGATATTATCCACTTACACGGTTGGTCTATTGCTGCACGGACTAAGGTATTTGTTTTAATGTTTTCTGATAGTATCCACTTAGACGGTTGTTCTATGCATGATGCCTACAGGTCCTGGTAGGGATTCGCTTTTATTTGACACGTTTTACTTGACTAAGAGGAAATTAAATTACTTAGGTAAGAGAAAAGTATTTTTCTTTTAATATATGTTTAAATTGTATCATTCTTTTTCATTGTAAAATTACAGTCTAACATATAATATATTTTATCTTAATCTAAATAAATTTTTTAAAATAATTAATAAAATTTAAATAAACTAAGATTAAAACTAAAATAATATCATATTTTTCATGGACAAAAATTATATTTAGGCATGTTTGGATAAGTTCTTTCATAAACACTTATCTCATAAACTAAAATTAACTTATGCAAAATTAAAATAATTTTTTGGACATGCTATAATCATTTAGCTTCTCCAAAAAATTGATTATAATTTATGTATAAATTAATTTTAGCTTATAAAATAAACTTATTTCATTTTTTCTTCTTACTTTCTTTTTCTATAAGTGTTTATGAAAGAACTTATCCAAACAAGACCTTAATCATGCAATGATTCAGCATATGCTCCCTGGATGCAAGGGCGGAGCATTTTCTTCATTTATATGAACAAGGATAAATATGTTTTTGTGAAAATTAAAAGAAAGTCTACAGACTCATGACCCCAGATAACTAAAAAGTTCCACTTTGTTCTTTTTGCGCTACTTGAGCATATGGAGAAACTAGGCGTGGCTGACACTGATGGCTCCCATACCTTTTGGGTG
The DNA here is from genome assembly GCA_004329165.1 of Spatholobus suberectus. Classification (NCBI taxonomy): domain Eukaryota; kingdom Viridiplantae; phylum Streptophyta; class Magnoliopsida; order Fabales; family Fabaceae; genus Spatholobus; species Spatholobus suberectus. The sequence goes on along the minus strand of CM014729.1, from coordinate 9,858,285 downwards.
AAAACAAAATTACACAACCAATAATTATGCACCTATTTTTATTTGTATGATGATGATGATTATTATTGTTATTATTATTATTTTTATTATTTTCTCAGAAATTAAGTTTTTGCATACTCAAATGCATTGTGTGAATGTGTGCTATATCAAAGCCCAGAAAGCTAAGGCCTTGACTCATCTAGTTAGAGTTCCTCCTAATTTAAACATACAGTTCGGTCTTAATTTTCCAGATTTTCTTTATTGTGTTTTCAAAGCATAACAAATGTACTAAGATATCTTTTTCACTGTTTAAATACTTGAAAGTAAAATCTTGAATGTACGTGATGCTTGAAGGTGGAAATTTAAAGCGTAGAGGAGAATGTGAAAACTTGAAATTTGAAAATAAAAATTTATACTGTGTTTGGTTTCTCATTTGTCTCACACTACTCACGTCCAAAGTGAAGCAAAAAATTAGCATATGAAAGGACTGAAATAATTTTTGAAAAATTAGCTTGTAATCATTTATATTATATGTAAACAGAATATCGTATTTTATTTTTGGTTGTTTTTTTGCATTAGGTATTAAGCTAGCATCATGAGTATAAGCATTTGAGGCATACGAGCACTGAAATAACAAAGACTGTGTTTAGAAAATTGCATACTAATTAACTTTCCAAGCTTTGTTCTGTTTTCCTGGCTATGGCTTTAATTTTAAGCCTTCTTTTCTTTTCTCCTATCTTGCTTTTCTTTCTCGATGCAGACTCTCTTTTCACATTCAAATTTTTTCTATTTTTTCCAATTTCCAGAACCCCTTTCTTATCTGTTGTAATGGTATTTATAGACTCAAAGTGTTCTAAGGTTGCTTGTGGTAATCTAAAAGTATGGTTAATTGGAGAAAAAATTTGTACAATTTGCAACACTAAATAAGAGAATTGGGTGATTGTAAAAGCAATAGGACAATTTTGCAGTGTTAGCTTGTGAAAATGGTGAACTTTGCAGGCAACGGGTCATGCAGCAGGGAGTGGGTAATGGTGACCATTGAAAACTTGCTGCATCAGAGAATGAAAAGAAGAAGAATAAAATAAAATAAAATAAAATGAATCTTTTATTTATTTATTTTTCTCTCTTAAGTCCTGAGTACCAAGCAAAAAAGGCCAAGTTCACCAAATTTAGAGAAGCAATCAAGAAAGATTAATGGGCCAGTATTGGCCCAATCCAGTAATAAGAAAAAAGCCTATAAGGAATCAACATTTGAGTCCAAAATAAATCCATTTAATTGAAACAAATAATTAAAAGTGAAAATAAATAAAAAGAAGAAAATAATGTAAGTTGTATAGAAAGTGATATTAAAGAAATTGAGTTATCGGATCAACATTAATTTAAAATATTTGGACTATATGTATAAAGTAACAAAATGAATTAACACAAGATTGAAACAAATAAATTAAATAAAGAAAGGTGGACAAAATTAGGTGTTTCTATGTTTAATAGAGTTAGTAATTCATGGTTATTTTTTAACTTTTGCAAATATCTCGTGAATTTCTTCATCAGTCCAAACAAACGGTTTGAGGTGTTAGGCAAAATGCATATATTAATACTTGATGTCATCATTTTTACATCTATAAACTTTTGATAATAATTAATAGTTTTTAAATGTAAATAAAGATTTCCAACGTTCGAAGGACAATGTTTTTAACATTGAATCAACTGGTATAGGATATTCTAACTTAATTAGTGTCTCGATTTCAAGTCTTAGGTATGTAGTTACAATAAATACTTAGAGGGAGAGCTTTGCAATGCCATCTATAGCGGTCCTACTTAACTCAAATAAGATTATCTCCATAAAAGATAGTTGTGTTTGTAAAAAAAAAAAAGAACACAATGTTATTTCTTGTGGATAATTGTACGAGAAACAAATAACACTAGAAATACATACAGAAAAATTGTTCCTCAAGTCAGTGGTAATATTTTAATAGAAGTATAAAAGAATTATTTATGTACTTTACTATTTTAATAAAAGTATAAGCAAAAATTATTTATATACTTTTTCTTTAAATTTTTTAGGATAGTTAATATTGATGACACTAAAGTTTACTGCTGGGCCAGTTTGTAATTTAGACTGCAGAGTCAAGTGAGTAGAAAAATAAAAAAAAGCTCCTGAGGGAGTGAGGGAGGGGGTGGAATGGGTGGAAAAATCAAATTTAGAGTGCAGAGTCAAGTGAGTTGAAAACAGAAAAAAAAAGTCCAATTCTCTCATTAACTTATTTGTATGTTTCAAAAACAAGTTGACCTATAAAGATTTTAAAAATTCCAGTGTCATTTGGAATAGTTACAATAATAGAGGTCTTGATAAATGATAGTCTAGAGCCACGTTAATAATCAACTGTTTGGAAAGTTTTAAGTGAAAGGTTAATATTAATTTTGTATCTTCAACGCATTTGCCCCTGCACTATAAGGCCTTTTGTCGTTCTAGAACTCAAGGTTTCGTTGTTGGTGGGTATTAACTAAAGATATCTTATTGTAAAAGTCTCAATTGAAAGCCCCTGCTTCGAACATTCTTAGAAAGCAAGGTTCCCTTAAGATTTATGTTTTGCTCAATGGTCATTTCTGTGTCTCCTTAAACACGTCAATGTACATAAACTCAATTACGATAGGAACATCTCTAACTAGTAACATCAGGATCAAAGCTGGCATGAGCAACTCATGCAGTGGAATTCGGCACCGCATTTGTTTCTACATTTTGAGGTGATGCTAATTGCGTAAATGGCCATTCAATGGAAAAATATATTCTAGTATTCTACCATAATGCTGATTCAGTCTTTGTTTATTTAAATATCTCCTCTACGTACATACTTTGGCAACTTCACAATATGTTTGTAGAATAATACAACCTAATTCCATGATCATATGGGTAAACATGATGGGTGCTGCCTTTAAACTTTGCTAGCACCCAAAATTTTACCGATTAGGGAATTAAGGTTAATTTAACGTATTGTTTGGGGTCAGAATTTTGTTATCTTTACATGACGTCTATATACTTATGCTATTTGGCACCCCTCTACAAGTAACTCCAGGACCAGAGGTGGCTAAGAGCAACTCATACGGTGGAATTCCAGCACCACATCTATTTCTACGTGTTGGGTCTTTATTTCTCTTCTCGATCTCCTTTTCTATTCTCTTTAGATCCATGGAAAACTTATAGAATGCCTGTATGATTTCAGGTCACCAGCCCAATCTGACAAGTCCTTCCTCTGCCCTATGTATTCTTCATCCGGCGAATGCTGAGAAAGTATGTTAACCACTGCCAGAAACTTGGTGGTTTCAAACAAATTTGGCAAACAAGATAACAAGTATCCTTCTGGGCCCTCCAAAAATTCTTTGTACCCCGGATCCTCCTCTTTGGGTAACAGCTTCTTCATGTATGGGGACCGCATTGGGACATACCCACCGAGGGGGTACTGCCCAAAATTCACTGCCGAATGCTGAACCGAAGCAACCCATATGAGTGTGGTGAGTATTGAGGTGAGATCATTAGGAGTGGAGAGTGTGGGCCACCAACTTGCATTTGCATGATCAACGTGGCCCACATTGATGACCTCACTATACCATGCTTGGAGCTCACCGTCTGACCGGACCATGATCCCATCACGGTAGTAGTAGTTCACACAAGTCCTAACCAAGTTCTCCAAAGCAAACCATATAAGAAGCCCATCGTTTGCATAAGGGTAGTCTTCAATGAATAATCTTAGCCCATGGGGCTGTGTTGGATCAGGCTCTGCCATTCCCCTGCATTATGAATGCAATGAGATAATAATGAGATTATATGTTTATAACTCTTTACCTTGTGTGTAACTATAACACATGAGTCTAAGTAAAGGAACCTTCTAATAAGGTCGGCAGGAAGGGCTTCCATGTCAAAACGCCACCACTCTCTATAGGCAGCTGAGATTATCTCTGTACTGTATTTGCCGGGAGAAAAGTTAGACTCAATGATGCCTCCTTCGTTGATGAGAGCCTCACGAGCCAATGCATTTATTTGCAATGTGTGTTTCAAATGAGGCCTTAGAAGTTTGAAAACCGGGTGCATGACACTCAGTTGGCGATGAGCTGCTATGATGAATGGCTCTATGCATGCGTGGGTCCTCAACCTGTTTAGGAAACACCAAATCATATTCCATGCTAGGTAAATATAATGAATTGGATAAATTAACGAATTCTGATTCCATGCTAGGTAACTATAATGAATTGGATAAATTAACGAATTCTGGAGATAGACGAATAATGGGTAACGGTTTGTTGAATTGCACACTACCAATGATGGACTAGCTGGTGAACACCGGCATCATTGGAGCAAACATGTGCTTTGGCAATTTGCCACAACCAATAAGAGGTGCCATCCAATGGAGGGGTAAGGACCAGTTTGGATGGTTCCCCTTGTGAAAGACTCAGCTCGATGACAACAGGCTTCAAAGTACCTAGTTGTGTCAAATACAAGATGGTACGGGTTGCATAAGCTTTCCTGTCTTCATAAGCATTGATTGCATTCAGAAATGGGAGATAGGCATCATGATAGTCCAATATGAATAGCTTCTTTTCTGCCATTGCCTGAACAAATAAATTTCAAAAATATAAAAAAATATATGACCACTAAATTAATATGAAAAATAAAATTCATTGATTTGTATACCTGTTGTACAGACATTCCATCCAAATGGGTTATTATGTGCTCTTCTCTTATTGCAGACTTATGGGCACCGCACGTGGAAGGATCCAGATCACTGACGGGTGGAAAAGCCTATCAAATTTTTAGAGTAAAACACAAATCAATACATGTGCCAGAGCATGAATTAGAAATCATGTATTTGCTAAATTTAATTAATTCAGAGCAAGATTTTAATGATGGAAGCAGAGATTGAAATCACGAAACTTCTGAATCTTAATTTGATTTTAACTGGTTAACTTAGGGTTGAACAATGATTGAGCTGAATAATATTTAAATCAGACATAACCAGTTTAGTATCTGACCAGTTGAGCTTGTTGAATTTTTTTTATCATTGTTTTTTATTTTATAAACGTGATAACACAAAAGAAACTGTAAGCTTTCGGTGTTTTTTCCCCATTTTTTATAATTACCTCAAGTCTTTTTATGCTTAGAGGGTTGATACCAGCCAATGCCTGACGCCCAAGTTCCTCATCTCGTATGCAACAGCCATTCCCTGAAATTTCAACCAGCTTTTTCCTTGTTAGAAGATTTCCATCATAAATTAATCATGAACAAAAACTATTTTTTGCACTTGATTTTTCCTTTTGCCCCTATGCTCTTGTAACTCCCCTCCTTCAAGACACCTCTTATCATGATGTAAAAAAATATATTACTCTAATTTATTTATACTGTTAGTGTAAAAATAGACATTTAATAAAATTTAATTATTTTATCATATCATCAAATTCATTAATATGATATAATTATAAAGTAAATTGTTATTAGATTCTGTATGTAAATATTTTACACTGATAATCTATATAAATTGAGTTTAATTTTTATGCATTATTAGTTACTAAAATTAATAAATTTATCATATATGATAATTTGTGATTGAATAAAAGTGTATTCTAATTAAATTCATATATATATATATATCATTCAATTTAAATTTTTTTTGTTTGTGCGTGTTTGAAATGGAGCAAGTTATATTGATATTGCTAATGCTAGCTTACATACCACTGATAATACGTGGAAGATTAAATTTAAAATACTCTTCCACAGCATTTTGGATCTTGCTCATATCCATAGGTAGAGACGATTTTGTTGTGATTCCATTCTCGGGCTTCATTTCATCCACGTGCTTTCTCTTATAGATCTTTTGAACATCTGAAAGCTGCTTGAACTCTCCACACTTCGTAATACAAGTGCTTATGAAAGGAATCAAATTCCGAGTGACCCCTTTTAACCTTTCCACATCAAGAGCTTCCTTTCTCATACCTTCAAAGACTTCATCTCTTGGCACATAGGTTTCCATGAATGAATTTACAGGGGACTCAGATTTCTCGTCTGTCATGGTTTATAAAAGAAATGTATAAAAGTCGATGATTAGATGTGTAGTTAAAAAAAAAGACGCTGTTCACTACGATAACCACAGCATGGGCCCCTTGACCCTTGTGCAGGCATTCACCCTGGGCTCATTATGCTTTAAACAGTTTTTCAATTTTTTTTAATAGATTTTCAATATTGTATACCATTAAAAAGTGGTAGATACTTTTTTATACTCCCTTGGTTACTTTAAGTAAGAAACAATTGGGTGGATTTTTTTATCTTAATTATAAAAAATATAGTCCTAGTATTAATTGTTAATTTCTTTTTATACACTTAATTTTATTATAGAGTATATTAATGAGTTAGGTCCCCATTTTTTATGTAAGTTAATGTATTTATTGACTTATTAACAATATAAGTTACACTCATTAATGAGAAAAATAATCTCTTAAATTACGAGTGTGTCATTAAATATAACCACTATTTAAATGGATATTTCTGAAATAAAATTTAAATTTACAACATTATTAATTAAAATTAACTATTTTATTATTTTTATTGGTCTTGATAAATTAGTTATTTTTTTCTTATAAAAAGGACCGGATAGAGTAGTATGTATTGTCTTGAATATATTTTTAAAAATATTTTTCATTTTAAAAATATTTGCTTATTTAGTTAATCATTTTATTATGCGATTAACGTTGTTAGCCCAAGAAAAATATTTAGAAATTATATTTAGCTTAGTGATGTGGCACATTAACTATGCTTGTTAAAATATATCTCTGTCACTATGATTGGTAATTGAGATAGTTTTATTAAATATTTTTATTAAAGAGATTTATTAATGTACATCTATTTATTTTTTAGAAAAAATACATTAGCAAACTACACACTATAGGTGTATTTTAAAAAATTAAAGTTATAACTTGTTAAAGTACTTTTTAAAAAAACAAGTTGCTGTACATTAATAAGCCCACTTGATTTAAAAAGGAGTATGTTAGTAAGATAAACTTTAGATGTATTTTAAGATAATGAAATTATAATTTGTTAAACATATTTCTTCTAAAAAAAAGTAAATATACGATAACAAATCTCTTTATTAAAAGCCAATTAGTTGTCGATTCATATGGGGAAAAGAATAAGTCAGGGTGTTTTTTATATTTGGACCCATTGGACCTTATTAATGTGTCAAGCAGTCTAAGTTGGTTTCCTTAATGGCCCATAATGGAAGGAATTATTAGAGTTCACATCACACATTAAAGACTAGGTTACATTTTTGTAAGTGCTTTAATAATTTATATCAAGAATTAAGGTGCATTTGGTAAATTATATTAAAAAATAATTTTTTTTGCAATTTCCTGTTTTTTAAAATAAAGTAATTATTCCCTTAAAATAATCTTTACTAATCACCAGTTATTTCTTAAAATAGAGATAAAGACTAGGAAAATTTAATTAGTATTAAGGTATTCATCTAATAAAAAAAGGAAATAGATATATAGATATAGAAACTAATTTTATTTTATTTTAGTTATATGATCTCTTTGACTTATGTTTATTGAATTTTTTTTTGACAGTCAAATCTTAATATGACTCCCACGATGGAACTTATTAAGGCTAGATAATGAATTTAATTTTTTAATAATTTAACTTTTGGTAGGTGTTCGTTCTAATAGTTATAGTGGTACCAGCTCCCTTGCATTGTATAAAAGTAGAGCTATCAAATTGGTCGGGCCGGGCCGGCCTGGCCCACCGGGCCATTCTTCTTAACGGGCTAGCCGGTTTGTGTTCGGGCCTCTTTTTTCTGGCCCAGCCCAGCCCTATGCGGGCCACCGGGCCAATTTGGCCTAAATTTTTTTGGACTTGTTATCTATTTTAATTATTATTTTTTGTCAAAAATTATATAAAATTAAATTATTTAAATCATATTAAATGTTTAAAATTAAATTCTACATACTTTCTAGCATAAACGAACATTTTTTATTCATATATAATTGACTTAATTACTCAATAATCTCATAAAATATATCTTTAAACGAATTTTATTTACAAAATGAAGTATTCATGTTAATCTTTCTTTTTACAAACATGTGTGACCCTTTTTTTTAATTTTTTTAAGTATATTAATATTTTTTATTTCATATATATATATATATACATATATATGTATATATATACATATATATGTATACTATGTATATATATATACGTTGCAGTGGTATATACGTTGCACTGCACCGTGCAAGTATATATATAATTCCGGTGCTTGCAATTATATATATATATATATATATATATCTATATATATATATATATATATATATATATCGGCCCAGCCCGGCCTTGGCCCAGTTGGCCCACCTGGCCAGACTGACCGGGCCAAAATGGCTCGGTTTTGTCTGGACTGTATTTTTTTGAGTCCAGCCCAGCCCATTTTGCGGGCTAAGCGGGCCGGACCCATTTTGACAGTTCTATACAAAGCATTGTATTAGTGGGTTGATGTAGACAGAATTTTGCACACGGGTTAGAGCACTTACTAAAACTCTGTAAACAACTTCTTTCTTTTATTAATAAAAACCAAACTGCCTTTATTAAAATACTTAAATTTAAATGGCCTAGGTCAAAATTGAAAACTTTTTTTAATAAAAAAATAAACTTCATGTAAAATATGTTTGGTTCAGGAAAAAAAAAAGTGAAAGGAAAGGAAGAGAAAGGGGGGTGGGGGGGGAGTAAGAAATGTGATGATTTTTTAGATTGCTTGATAAAAAGAAACAAAAAAAAGATAAATTTGGCCTTCTTGTTTAGGTGTTTTAAATGAAAGAAAATAAATAAAAAATATGTGTAAAATTATATAAATATCCTAAACAAAGAAACAGATTTGATATAGATGAAAATATTTCTATCTTATATAAAAACAACTTTTGCACCCTTTTTCGTTCAAAATTGGACACAACAAAAATTGCAACATAAACTTCTTTCGTTTCTTCCTTTATTACCTACTTCTAAACAATAGAACAATTGAAAATTACGCTATTTCCTACCTCTTCAAAAACAAACAAAACATTAATGATGAGAAACAAAGGCTTTTTGTTTTCGAAGAATACTATTCATACACAAAGTTTTTGTAACAATCTATACACACTTTTTTTTTCCTATTTTTTGTATTACATCATCTATACATTTTTCATATCTCTTTTTTTAATAATATGTTGTAAAAAAATAAGTAAAAGTAATTCTCTTTTCAATTCTTTTTATAGGACCCAATCAACTAATTTACAAGAATTAAAGAAATTAGTTAATTTAGTTAGTAGCATTAAATTTGTCCTAAATTTTATTTTTTTTCAATGTTACCTCTAAAATTAATGAGACATATTTTTATTTTTTTCAAATATTTTTATTGACTTTAATTCTTTTAATCTCTCTTATAATATATTTATTGTTTTAATTTTATTGGCTATACATATGAAGAGATAAAGTAAGGTTTTTACATGCTCTTCATATGAGGTAAAATTAAATGCTTAGAGAGCCTAAGACATTAACATATTCCACCTATTATTTATTGAATTCAGATAAATGATTTATAATTAAAAGTTTTTTTGTAAAAAAAATAATACAAGAGACATTTTATATTAATTTTTATAAAAATAAAATAAAATCTCTAATTTAATTCTTATAAAAAAAGATAGGAAGAAATATTTTTCTTTATGTATTTATTTATTTTACAATGTTAATGTTATTGATGTGACAAATGATGTGGACCAGTGGAGAGATTCAGACAAGTGAGACAATAACACATGAAAAAGAGCACGCGGAGCAATTAATCTGTTGTGGGACCAAATTATAAGTGGCGCAAAATAACTCACCGGTTACGGCAGGTGGGCGGCCAGTTCTGCAGCGTCTGGGACTTGGGTACTCTTTGGTCCCTAATATGGGCCTCACACTGGTCTTTTCCTTTGTCCGGATTTCCCAAATCATTGTACACATCGTAATCATACACTCTTTCACATCCCCTCCTTATTCCTTTTCCATTACCTCTAAGCTGTCTAAGTTCTTCTTTTCTTAGCTCTTTCACACCCGCTGGTGTATGACAAGGTAAGTATGCCTGCTTATTTAATTACACCATGCACAACGCAAGATAACTACCATGCAAATAAACAGCAGAGTGACTTTATTTTTATATTTTGGGTGTGTAAAATATAAGAAATTATTGTATGGTCCTGATGATCATCATATATTTATGGTCTTGACTAATCTTTACATCACACATAATTACTCGACTACATGAAAATTAGTTAGGACCATAAATACATGGTGATCACGGACCATACAATATTACCTTGTTGCTGAAGAAAATTCTCTCCTCCGGATGATCCTTCTCAGGTTGAACCCAAGAATTGCACGCAATATCCACAACACCTTCAATGGAAATGCCTTCCAAAAATATCTCTTTGTTGTATTTGTTTGTCACGGTAATTGCTCCTGGGAACCCAAAATTTGAATCTATCTCAAATTCTACCTTATATGTGGACCTCTCTTCCCCAACCTTGAAGTGTTTCAACAGGTCCAATACAACTCGGTTGCTCAGCTTTGGCTCCATCGTTCCTTCAATTTTATATGGCACTCAAACAAATCAAATGCTAATAATTAATTGAAAACTCAAGGAGTGAACAGAGATTAACTAAGCTAATATGTGCAGGACAACATTAACTGCATTGCGGTTTCGTTAAATAAAATGGTTTCAGTGATAAAAACAACGGGGTTTAGTAAGGAAAGTACCATATGAATATTAAAAAAAATAGTAAAAAACGAGAAAAATTATCCTTCTAGTATAATCCATGTCTATTGAGAAAAATCTAAGTTTCACATTAAGATCTTGTTTGGATAAGTTTTTCTATAAACACTTATAAGATAAAAAGAAAAAAATAAAATAAGTTTTTTACATAAATTAAAATTAGCTTATGTATAAGTTAAGATCAACTTTTTGGAGAAGTTAAAAGGTTTTAGCTTCTCCAAAAAGTTAATCTTAACTTATGCATAAACTAATTTTAATTTAAGGGAGATTTTTTTTTTTTTTCTATAAGTGCTTGTGGAAAAACTTATTCAAATAAGACCTAACTAGAGATATTGTCTGATAAGAGTTTATAAAATTTAGACACTTCTCACCTTTCAAGCTAGTTTTGTAGGTATGAGTTAGGCTCAAAATCTAAAACGGTATAAAGTATATCCTAGATTTATTATTGGACAATCTATTATATTATTCATGCATCAAGCTCAATAATGTTGGATGTGAGTAGGGATCTCAAAAATACCCGTGTCCGCAGATATCCGTGGATAAAATCTGCCACGAGTAGAAAATGGGTACTTTAAATGGATACCTGCGGATATTCTAAATGGGTATATCTGCTACCCGTTTATTAACAGGGCGGGTACAGGTATCATGGCACCTGTACCCGCAGATACCTGCAATTATATATTTACTTAAATACCCTTACATATTACTATAGATAAAATTACATAAATTTATTCAAAATTTTCAAAAAAATTGTTCATTACAAGAGAAATCTTATACAATTATATTACAAGAAAAAAGGAACATAAATTTGTGAGCATTTAAACTATATTTTTTTAGAAAAATTGTTAGAATAATTAAAATTTATATTCAAAGTGAATATTTTAAACAATAACTCTTTACTTTATAAATTCAAAGCAATATTTGTAGCATTTTATAATTGTCCACATGACAAAAAATAAATTTGTTATTTTTTAATTATTTTTTATTTTTTAAAAATATCCGCGAATATCCACGGATACCAAAATATCTGCGGGTATCCGCTTAACGGATACCCGTGCAGGTAATGGGGTGGGTACAAGTACGGATTTTATCCGGCGGGGTGAGTAGCCGATAGCTACTACCCGTGCCCACCCCGCCCTGTTGACATCTCTATGTGAGGGGTATATTAGAAAAAAAAAAATTCAAGTTTCAAATTAACTGGAGATAGTACCCTATAAAAGTTATAAAGTTTAGACACTCCTCACATTACGTACAAGTTGGTTTTGTAGGAATGAATTAGACCAAAAATCTAAGAACTTATCTCATGTTTATCAAGGGATTGAAAATATGCATGATACTTTTATGCCACGACTCTAATTATTAATTTGTTAATTACCTTATTCATTATATAATGGAAAATAATGGGTAAACACTAAACTTAATTTAGATGACACCTAAAGTGATAGAATAGTGAGAAATGTAAATATGGTGGGTATTATGTGATAAGAAAAGAAAAATGAAAAGAAATGATAAGTGTTAATAAGCTGATTGGAGTGATTAAGTGTCTAAATATCACTACTCTTATATAATACAAGGACGTTACTCATGCAAGAAAGATAATGCTTACTGGGTTCAATTTCAGTGCTATTTAGCTGCAAGACAATTCCTCTTTCACAAACGGCATTGTTGAAAGCATTAAATTGTGGAACCATCATGGCCATCATCATCTCCTTATTATCAGTAATCTTACTATTCTTGATAGTTACAGTTCCCGTTATGGTTAAATTCACCGGACTAAGGGCAAGGTCTCTCTTGGATGATTCGTCTTTGATAAAGGGTGTTTGTGTAGCAGGTTGTTGCAACATCGTCTTCAGCTCCGAGAAAGTGGGGAGCATGGAAACTACTCTTTGCTTCTTTGTGCAGAAACGTTTAGGTTGTGAAGACAACCTTGAAAGATCAGAACAAAATGTTTCCACCATACACTGTCCCATAATTTCTTTCACCATGGCCATTCTGAAGTATGTGTTTTCCGGTATTCCTAATTTTATGATAACAGCTAGTTAGGATTGTAGAAATGTGTGTGCTCAACTTTAGATATATCTGGCAATATTAAGAGCCATATTTATAGCGATCGAAGAGAAATAAACACAAACCGCCAACTCAATGCCATGAATGACGGGGAGATTTTCTATCCACCAAACATGTCCAAAAAGGAAAACCATTTGAACATTATGAATCACATGTATAAGACAACAACTTCCTGCTGAATAAAACAACAAATAATTTTTATATAAAAAAAATGACAAATAATTGAATTGTACTAGTGAGAGAAAAAAAGGAGAGAGGGAGAACTCTATATCGTACTAGATATTAATATTAATTATGTGTTTACTCACCCAAAAAAAATAATGTGTTTAGATTCTTACCTAGTCCTTTTTTAGGTTTACATGACCTTCTATGTAACGTAAAACAGCACGAAAAGAAACAACCACTAAGCTCGTGGTGAAAGTTTGGGATGTTGGAATTATGCTAGCTAGCATTCTCCCTTAATTAGTAAGACATAAACAAGTTTAAAATAAACAATTATTACCTCCATTTTTTTTATCAGTCTATTTGATAAAAAAATGTTTTTATTTATTTATTTATATATAGAAGTTCAAAATACATTAATTATAATTTTCTTTGTTATATTCTTATATATGTCACCTGACAACTCAATAATGAATTACTACTCCACTGTTAAGAAGAGATAATAGTAAAATAAATAAAAGATATAATAAGAATTTTAAAAATAAGAATATTTATTATATATATTTTTTAATTTATGTGTTATTAATTTAAGTAGACAAATTAAAAAGAACAAAGCAGTACATCAAAAAACAAAACAATATCATAACAAAAAAAAAGAGTTTAATTGTCATTTATTACCAGTGTAAAAAATTTTACGCCATCAACCAATCAAAAATCATTATTAATATAAATTTTAAGATAATTTTTATAAAAGTCATCATACATGACAGTTTGTGATTGTATGATAGTATAAAAAAAAAGCATTTACATTGATGGTGCATGTGCTATTTATTAAAAAAAGAAATACAAGTCTCAAAATGTTTATTTTATATTTTTTTCAAATGATTTTCTTTAATGTGGCTGCTCGCATTTCCCCCTGGCTCATCGCCCATGCATGCATGGAACATTAGAAAACAATGCAAGGTTTACAAGTTAAGAATATCAACGGGTTAGGTCATTAGGTTTGAAGGCTTAAAAATAAAGGCCTGTTACACGAACCAAACAACATCAGGTTTGAATGGGTCTGGTTGCGATTGACCCCGAACAACACCAAAATCCAAACCAAAGCATTCGAGACAGGTTGGGTCGATTCGAGGTTTAAAAGTTACTTGAACCTATGAACACCCATACCTTAATGATAATGTTTCTTCCCTTTGGACAATGTTATTATCCTTCATAAGTTTTCGAACGTTACACTCACGTGCCACCTATAAGAGAGAGAGATAACAAGGTTAAAGTTTGAAAACATTATAAGAAAGAGATAACAAGATAGAGAGAAAAAAAAATTACCTCATGAAGTTATGGTTTGCATGAAAGACAAACACACTGATAATGAAAGATAACATAGAGCGAAAATGAAAACGAGAGAGAGAGATTCAAAAAATTGAAAATGAGAGATGTATAATAAGAAAATATAGACTAAAGTCATAAAGATAAAGGGCTACATCAATTTGATTATTCTTTCCTCGAGAAGACTTAGAACCAAAGAACGAAAGTTTGAAAATTGGAGCGAGAACGAAAATATGAACGCATTACTAATGTAGAAGGTGACTTTCTATATCGGTTCTTAATATAATTGATCTACAAAGTCTTATAAGAAATTTTCAAAAGTTGGAAAATGCATTAACATTTTGCATTGGTTGTACGAAAATCAATCTAGAAATTATTTTCTAGATCAATTTTTGTACAACTGATCTAGAAAGTCTCGTCAAAATTTCCAAAACTTAAAAGGATGTCCACATTTTAGATCAGTTAAAGTAGTCTCTACAACAGTTCTTATTACAACTGATGTATAGAAAGGATTTTTTTCATATCAGTTCTAAGAGAATCAATGTAAATGTTCATTTCAATATTGCGAAAATGTTACCATCTCACATATTACATCAGTTTTCTAAGAACCATTATAAATTTTGGATGCTAAAAACCATTTTTTGTACTAGTGTCTTTTTTTATTATTGGTTAAATTATATGTAGATTCTATTAAACATCATATGAAATACTATATTATTATTAATTATATAAAAATGATACTTGGTGCTTCGATTGGGGGCTCTATGAATACCAAGACTACAGATGAGGTTAGGATGATTGTTGAATCCATGTTATAATGAGTATAATGATTAATATGATAGAGGAGTCGTGTCAAAGAGAAGTCTCTTGGAGCTTAATACAAAGAGTGTTATGCTAGCAAAAGACAAGATACTTTCTTGCAATTGGAGACTTTTTCCAAACAATTAAAAGTCCTACAACTGTGTAATATTCCAGTTTAGGCAACACAGGAATTGAAGTGTGACCTTTGTGGGGAACCTTATGCTAATAATGGATATGAAGCTAAGCAAAATAACCAAGGGAATGTCAGCTATGTTTAGAATTCCAATAAGAAGCAGAATAATTCTTACTCCAACACTTACAATCCTAGTTGGACGAACAGTCCAAATTTCACATTGTAACGACACTCTGCCGCTACAATACTACTCACATTCCTCGTCTTTTGACCATAAGTTTAATCATTAACAAAACCTGATTATATCACCATTCATATCCATAAAATTTATACAAATCCAAAGATATCATGTACGATTAAGGTTACAATATAATAACATAACTTTCTATAGCTGGTCACTTTATACATCATCTAAAAAAAATTAAACAATGATTAGGAATATCAATTCCTTTAAAGAAAAAAACAAAATATAATTCTCCATGCTTATTCAATCTCGTCACTGGCTGAAACGAAGCTTTATCACCAACTAAATGAAGCTGAACCTGTCAAAAACTCAACATCTGCTCCCACGCTAAAGACGTGATCATCACAGGCACGGACCACACGTGCAAACGACACAAGGGTAAGCTTACTTAAAATAATAACTATAACAACAGTATAACCATAACAACAACAACCTTCAACACAACAACATGCCTTATATGAACAATACCTTTATCATTACCATCACCAATCATAACAATTTCAAACGACCACAATAAATCAACCACAACAATAATACTGCCTCTGCTACTAACACCTAACACCACCACAATAACAATTGCCAAATAATCATAGCAACAACAGCATCGAATAACCATAATGACAATTTGATCATCATACAAGTTTGGATTCCTATTTCATCAGAAAATAAGTTTGTATACATACAACACAACTCATCATAATACGTCTAGAGTTCTCAACGTCTATGTACATGTGTGTGTGTGTGTGTGTGTGTGTGTGTGTGTGTGTGTGTGTGTGTGTGTGTATATATATACACGATACATTCATACAAAAGAATTTTCAACTCAGGACTCCACATCACATCACAATCATCACAAATATGTCAATGCATGATGACATGACTCTCGAGAGATATTCAACATTCCAGGCGTAGGCTCTAGGGTGGAGGTCCATCTAAGTTCCTACTCTGGTCACCATCCAGGCCCATCTGAGTTCCAACTCTGGTCACCCTTTAGGCCCATCTGAGTTCCAACTCTGGTCACCTTTCCACTTTACATGCCTACCTACATCACGGCTTGAGGCCCACACAACCTCAGCCAACCACATATGCATGCCAATGCATGAGTCACCACAACAACTCAAACATAACCATTCATAAATATCCATATGTACATGTATATCAATACATCATCACAACCATCCACTCAACGACAACAATCAACACATCATATACATACATACATACATACATACATATATATATATATATATCAACATATCACCACGTGGCCTACTTAGCACCATTTGTGGTCCAACAATCACTACCAACTCCATGCATGCCCAATCTAGCCTCTTGCATGGTCAACAAGTAAGATATCTCATTATCACCTCATTCTACAACTAGAGGAGGCTCTACCTGAGCAACTTTCCACTCAATTACCATTTTCTAACATTTTATCAAACCAATCCATAACAATAATAAAGAAAACAAATCACCAAGTTTGGAATAATAACAGCATGTGGAAGTCCTATCTAAGCAACCTTTCACGTCAATACATATCCAAGGAAATCAATTACCTTTCACATTCTTACTTGGACTCAATTCTCATTCAAGAAAAAAAATCAAATTTTCATTCACCACAGCATGTCGCCTGGTGGGCGGAAAATGCCGCCGGGCGGCCCAGACGCCCGACGGGAGAAACCTGTCGCCCGGCAATGTTCTTCCATAAGCCATTTTCTGGGCTCAGGAAGAACCTCGCTTGGCGGGAAGGGACCATCGCCCGACGTCACTTGTGATGTGAAGAGTATTTGGGCTTCGATTCTTCAATCCCATGAATTCTAATTGCTATACAATCATTCTAAATCAATTCTAAACACTTTTATTGCATTTCTAACTGATTATACAACAATTTTAGCCATCAAACAACCTCAAATCTCAAAATTTGTTTCAAAACCCATTTTGTTTCAAAACTTTCACACTCAAAGTTTCCACCAAAATCAATCCATTCCAAGGTAAGAAATCAACACATCCATGATTACAAACACGGAACCAAGCAATAGTAAGCTTCCCTTACCTCTAAAGCTTCCAAATCTGAAAATTGAAAAGATGAGGATGGGATAAAGAGACCTTTGAGCCAATCTTATAAGAAATCTACCCTCTACAACTCAAGAACACGAAATTGGGGTTAAGAAACCTGTAACATCCCTAACTAACTCGAGAAATCTCGAGAGAAAAAGAGAGAGATGAAGAAAAGAGAGAGAAGGGATGAGCGAGAAAGTGAAGATAGAGAAGGAGAATGATGGTCTCCCCCCCCCCCCACCTCCTCCTCCTTTTATACCAAGCTCCCCGGAGCTCTCACACGGACTTTTGGCCAATTGAGGCCCAAATCTTACCAAATCATTGCTCTTATCCCAAAACTGATTTAACTCAACTGTTTTCTCTCAAAAGTCCAAAATCACTCTCACAACATATTTAGATTGGCTCAAGCACATATCTCAAATCCTCCAAAATCAAACCTGAATTCAAACAAATAATTCACCACATATAACAAACCATATACAACAACAATTCATTTCTTCCTTTTAATCACCTAGATTACATATCTAAGTTCCTGCTTTTAGTTATTAAAACACTTAATCAGATATTAGGAGAAACAAGGTGTTACACACATAGGGGAAAAATGCTCCTCAATCTAGTCAGTAATTCGCTTAGCAATTGCAAAATGATAAGACCTCTACAATGAAGGAGATGTGACAAGCAATTCATGCAAGCACTAGTGCTTTTATCAAAAATTTAGACAGCCAAATTTGTTAGCTCTCAAATGACTACTAAATGTATTGGTAGCTCTTTTAGGAACACCATTGACAACCTTAGGGAGCAATGTAATGATATCACTCTACGGAGTGGTAAAACAACAAAGGAGAATTCTAATCCTAAAATGCTCCTAATGCAAGATGAGTTAAAATAAATATATAATTTCTTTGTTTTTTTATACCATGCTTCTAAAATAATGACCTAGAGTGTTCCTAAAATTAGAAAATAAAAAAGATGAAAAAAATATCAAACATACCACCTCTAAACTTAAAACTCAAATTGTCTTGAATGTGAACTAAGGATAAAGAAAAGAAAAAGTAATGAAACAAACTTACCTGGGAAGGGACATTATTTTAGGTATTGATTGATGGAGTAGCTTTAATGCTCTGGGTGGGGAAGGGGGTGCGTGCGTCTGTTTAGAAGCCTAGGAAAATTGCAAAAGAGAAGTAGACAGAGAGAAATAAATAAAATAAAATAAAATAAAATAGAAGAAGAGATAAAAGAAAAAATAAAAAATAAAAATATAAAAAAGAAGAAAATAAAGGGGAAGAGTGAAGAAGAAAATAAAAAATAATAATTTCTTTTAAAGGGAGCCACGCCCCCACATCTTGTGGCCACTTCTAGTTGACAATTATTTTTTAGAACCCATGTCCCCATAGCCTGTGAAGGCTGCCACAAGGGGGTTGTGGCACTTTCTGCTTAATTTTTTATTTTTTCAATTTTAAATAAAAAGTAAACAAAGATTAAAAAAAACAAAACAAGAATTATTAAATTGATGGGTTATCTACTATTAAGTATTTTTCTTTATGTCTTTAGCTATATGATTCTTCCTTTTTCAAGTGATCTCTTCCATGTGGATTGTTTGGAAACCTTTATAAAAGAAGCTACGACGATGAGCATTCACCCCATATGTCATGTCCAAAATTGGTTTATCTATTCACATTCCACCTCGAGTGTATTCCTCGACCTTGCAAGATGCCCCAAGGATCTCTTGTCCTTCCTCTTTCTTCTTAGTATTAACAAATCTCTTTATCAAATGAGGTTAATCACCATGGCTTTTGGTGAATCATCAATAAATTTCATTAGTGGGACCTTTAGTTGAGATTCTATGGTGTCCTTAAGTTGGTCTGCTACTTGTTGGGGGAACTTCAATTCTTTTTCTTCTATAGCTTGAACCTTTTCATGCAGTATTTCATCACCTTTCTTTAATTCCTCCAGCTCACTTTCCCTATTAAGGTGATGGCACTTACATTTTGCATTGGGTTTACAACTAGTTGAGATGAAAGCTTCCCTTGTGATCCCAACCTACTCATAAAGGATGCTAGTTGACTCATCTACATCTCCAAATTTTGAATGCTAGATCTCTTATTTGAATTGTTGAGAGTCAGTAACAAAAGCTTTAACTATATCCTTAAGAGACATATCTAAGCTAGAATTTATTTGTGGTGATGGCCCAGTTGGTCTTGGTAGGAAGTTTTAAAAATTTGGTAGTCCCGCTTCATATTTAGGATAACTCGTTTGGGGTTGGTCAAGGAATCCTCCAATTGCATTTTGTTTACTCCTTGGATTTTTCTTTGAGTGTCAGAAAAATATCAATAAGGTGATTAGGATGGCACAAATCCCACAAAATTTAGCTTCTTTTGCTTGATTCATGTCAAGTTGTCGAACAAGAGAAGTTAAATTAGATATTTGATGCTCAATGGTAGAATCATTTATCTCATTCACCCTTCTAGAAGGTATGTCCTAATGCAATCTAAACTATTGTGAATTTGCATCCATAAAGGAAACTAGGTCCCTTACAGCCCAAGGGGTTTTATTCATTATCAAGAAATAAAATGGGTTGGATGGTACTCAAGAGGAGAGTGAATTCAGTACCAAATTCTTTTTCAAAAACAATTTGTTCCCTTTTGAATATATTTTCAAAAATAGTTCTAAAAGATACAAAATTTTATTCCCAATGGATTATTATATGAAAATCCTTTGAGGTTATTGATTAGATATATATGCAATGCGTTTCTAACCTCAAACTCAAGTTCTAATACAATCCTACTATATGGTGACACAATGTAAAGCAATATGTCTCTTTATGATGTAATGAACTGCAATCAAATTACAACAATAGAGTGGTAATCAATGCAATACCCAATGTTCAATTGCTCAAATTATCAATAACAACGTCTAATTAATAGATTACCAAAGATTCTTGGTCAATACAAGTCAATTTATCCAATAATTAAAGTAATTGATTCAAGAATAGTGAATAAAACAAAATTTAAAAGAGATTAGGGTTTAAAAGATTGTAAAAAAGATTTATCATGGTTCACTCTAAACCACTAAAGAGTTACATCGAGTCCCCAATCAAAGATACCTCACTTTGTTGCCTTGGGATGCCTCATCCAAAAATCCTAGCAAAACCTTAAAGATAGCCTCGCCCTAAGTGCTTGAAATCACATTCAAGACTTCTAATCTTGAAAGAACCAACCACACATAATCCTATTGTGCCAAACTTGAAGCAATTCTTCAATAAACTAATGAGAGCACTTGAAAGAGTAATTGGACAAAATTACTTGCTCAATTTAGTCATTATAAAAAAGATAATGAGTTTTCAAAAAGTTTTTGGCAAATATATACCATGAAAACTCTTAATTGACGAATATATACCAATGTAATCAATCACTAAATGAAGATTAAGCACAACTACCCAAAGAAATAAAACATGGGGACAGTCAAAGTCAATCAAAGAGATAGAAATGAATTACAACTCAAATGGAAATACAATGAAAAAGGGAATAGGGAGGTGGAATCATCATAACTACAAATATAATATAAATAGCATATGCAGAAGCTGAAGAGATGCATCATCCTCTACACATTGTAGCACCTCCACTAGTTGCATCTGACATTCTCCTTTCCATTGGTAGCAAGCCTTCATAAAGATTTTGCACAAGAAGTTGTTCTAAAATCCTATGTTGAGGCAACTTGCACACAATCTCTTGAATCATTCCCAATACTTATGAAGGGTCTCTAAGTCTTTTTGTCTAATGGAGCACATCTCCCTTCTTAGGTTAGTAGCTTTGGAAGTGGTTGAGAAAGAATGCTTCAAGAAATAGTTTTTAAGCATATCTTCTCATTTTTTAACGCTTCCCGGTGGTAGATAGAATAGTCAATCCTTTGCTCTGTCATCTAAAGAGAAAGGGAAAGGCTCATAGCTTGATTTTCTCTTCATTAATTCCATGAGGTTTAAGTCTTGAGCACACCACATAGAACTCCTTCAAGAGCTTGTGTGGGTCTTCATTTTCTTAATAGTAGAATTTGGACAGGAGATGTATCAATCTGGACTAAAGCTTCAAATCTTTATCTAGATATTTATACTTTATGTAGAGTGATTCTTGTGTAAAATTTGGGATTGCCCATTTTCTCAAGGTTTTTTCCACGGTGTTCTTTGTTTCTTTCTTAGTTTCTAACTCATTAAAAGACACAATTTGCCTACAAAAGAACAAAACATAAAATAAGCAATAAACTTTGACACCAGTCCCTAACAAAGGTGCTAAAAATTTAATGGGTGTCAAACCAACAAATTTTAATTCCTACTCTTTTTCATAAATTATTTTTTAAAGTAAAGTGGAAGTAAGAATGAATCCACATGGACTAGTAAATATTTGCTTCCTTTATTAAATTAAAATAACAATGAAATAAAAAAGTAGGGGTTTTAATAGACAATTGAATTAAAAGAAAACAAGAATTAAAAGTAATGATTAAAACAAGAATTGGTTGAAATTCAATGATGAAAAAACTCTAGCCCAATGCATAATCTCTACTTTAGTTTTCTAGGTAATCATCGACTCAAAAATATATTTTTTTCTTTTTTAGATAAATTAGTTATAATTATTGATAAGATCTAATAAACAATCCCTCCTTGTGTTTACAATAATCAAGATAAGATTATTGTCTACTTCTCTTATTGATAAACAACCATAAACAATTTCTTAGGATTTAGCCTACTAATAACGTTAGACTTTAGAAGGACCTTATTCGAGTCAATAAACACATGAACTCGGTTTATTTAACTTTAGAAGGACCTTATTCTGTCAATAAACACATGAACTCAGTTTATTTAGGTTAGGTTATATTTTTGCACAATGAAGATTATTGTTTACCTCTAATTATTAGGACTAATAAACAATTACATATCTATTGCCATAATTTATTTTACACAATTTCATAATTTAGGCAAAAGGCCTTTTTGCACAATAAATAAAATAATGTTTGTTGTAACAAAATAGTAGAAATATAAATACCTAAAATTAGAAAAGAAGATTTAGCTCTTCATTGGAGCCATGAAATACAAAGAAAAATAAATAAAACTAGAAAGAGGCAAGCTCTGACCTAGGGTTTAGAAATTGGACCTAATGCAAAATAAACTAAAAGGATATTTAATTAAAGTTGAAACTATAAAATAAAACTAGAATGTTCCTAACTAAAGTCCAAAGCAAAGTAAAACATAAAATAATTACTCTAAACTATTCTTTTAGTGTTTCACAAGTTGTTGCGCACTCCACAATATGCTCCCTAGGCTCTTAATTCCTTCCTTCAATTAGTTCTTATTAGCTTTCTTTTTGTTCCAACTTGAGACTCTCCTTTCCAACATAGAAAATAAATGAAAATAGTAAAATGAAGCAAAAAGAATAAAATATGTAATTTCCTACGAAATTATGCCTAAATCTCCTAAAAATATATAGAGAAAGAGTAATAAATTATAACTAAAATGCAATGCAACAATATACTTTATTTTTTTTATCGCTTATCCTTTTAATCTATCATATTTTATCTTTATCTCTAAATTAAATTTCAATATTTTTTAAAGAAAATTCTCAATATTTAAAAATAACCTTATATTATAATTTAAATTATTCATTATAAATCTAAAATATAATTTATATATTTTAAAATATTTTTTATTATAAATTTTAATTATAAATTTTAATTATAATATTTTTGTATATTAAAAATATTAATTTATTATAAATTTTAATTATATAAAAATAAATATTTATCTTGTGTAATGCACAGACTAAAATATTAATAAAAGAATAAAGATAAATAAGTAATTTGATTTAAATAAATAGAATAAATTACACTAACACTCCTGAAGTTTTTTCAGATTGCACATAACTTCTTTACTTTTTAAAATGTTTACTACAACCTCCCTTATAAGGGTACATGGTGTAATATTTTTCAAACAATTAAGGGGGGTTAGTGTAATATATAAGGGATGTCAATGTAATATTTTTCAAATAATTAAGGGGGTAGTGTAAGGATAGAAAAGATAGAGGTATCGTGTGCAATCTGAAAAAATCTTAGGGGATGTCAATGTAATTTACTCAAATAAATAATATTTTTCAAGAATTTAGAATATTTATGTATAAATTTTTTTTGTCTTGAAGAAATGCCCTCCACAATTTTTTATTTTTTTTTTGCTTAAATATACTTTTTGCCTCCTTATTTTTATGATTTTGTGCATTGTAGAGATGGGGTTTGAACCCTTAACTCCTTCCTTTCCTAGTACTACCACCACTAAGCCATTTGACTTGTTTGATTTATACATAAAAAATATTTTATATATATCATTATTGTATTGTTAATCGAACTTTTGGTCTCTCATGTATGACCATTGTGCAACTTTAATTTTTATTTAATATTAAATCTTTTATTATTTTTATTTAAAAATAAAAATAATACAAATATTATAATATTAAAACAATTAATATAGTATAATCAATGTAATGGAAAAGAAATAGAAAGATGAAAAGAAAATAGGGGTGAAAAATGAGATGAAAGAGAAAGTTAGTGTATGTTTATATTTATTATATGACAAAATATTAAAATTTAATATGATATATTTATTTAATAAATATTTTATTTTTATTATGCAAATTTATAAATTATACAAATTTATATATTAAATTATATAATTTTTTTATTAACTAATAAGTTATACAAATTTATTTATTAAATTATATAAAATTATTTATTAGTTAAATTATACAAAATCTTATTATTTCTTTTACTGAACAAAATCTTATAAATTTATTTATTAAATATTTTTATTTCTAAATAACTACCCTACAAATAAAATCAAGTAAAATAATTTTTACATTTGATAATGAACATGGGAAATGATAGAAATAGGAGGCAAAAAATAAGGGTTGTGAATAGTCTAATTAAGATCTTGTTATAGGAGACTAATTTTTTGTGAGTTTCACATACATTTTGTTATTTCCCGCCTTATTTCAGTCTCAAACAAAGGGTGGAAGAGAACTAATTCCATTCTCCTTTCCTCTTCCCTATGGGTGTTCATGACTTCGTTTGTCTCACTAACCTAACTCGGCTCAAAGGGATTTTTGAAGAGTTCGATTTAAGAAATTAGACCTAATATATTTTGAGAATGAATTATTCAAGTTGTCACAACCCAATTCAATTAAGATATTTATTAAATATTTTTATTTTAATCAGACAAATTTAATAAACTTTTAATGGGGTGTAAAATTTAAGATGTTATATAATTAAATTATCATCTTGATTTAACTAATAAATAATTTTATATAATTTAATAAATAAATTTGTATAATCTATAAAAGCTTAATTGCTTTTTTTTTTCATATTTTCAAAATTTCATGCATTTTGCCTTTTAATTGTACGTCAATATGTCAATGCCACGCGAATGACATTGTCAGCAGTCCATGTCAATATCATGTGCACTGCCATGTTAGTAATCTACGTTAGCACCAGAGTACGACATCATGAGTCAATATTGTCACGTTAAAGTCATCCAACAATAGTGAATGAGTTACTAAACAATGTACAAAATTCGTGAAATTTTGAAAATAAAAAATAAAATGTCCAGGAAAAAAAAAACTTGAGAGACAAAATATGTGAAATCATTAAAATGAGAGAGCGACAAGCATAATTAAGCTTCTTTTTTTTTTCATTATTGGTAAAAGGGCCTACAAGGCCGAGAGAACAAAAGAAAAACTGCAAAACTAACACGCGTAAACTGTAGCTGAAATATCAGCTAACAAAAATATGGATACGAATCTGATGGGCTGATGGGATATCAAACACTTTGAAGCCTATCTCCATTAACATTACGTGACGAGGTAGCGCATCTGCTGCATAGCTAGCCCTCCACAAGTTCGCACGCACATGGTCTTGCACATGGAAACCAATCAAATCTGGTTGATTTCTATTTGAAGTTTTCCGTCAGTTGATTCCAGGACACGTCATAACGTCAAAAAAAAGAGAAAAGGACACGTCAATGGATCTAATAACCAATTTTATTTTTTTAAAATAATGAATCTAGTAACAGATTTTTTTTATTTTTTTTTATAGACCACAAGTATTTATTCAGTATTTAAATTCAAGACTACTAGTTAAGCTAAAACAATTTCACCAATTGATCCATGTGTAGTAACGGCTTAAACCTAGAATTAGAAGGATAATTTAATAAAGGAGATGGGGGAGGGGGAGGGGAAGGGAGATATTATTTGCTTTTAGTTTTTATTTTTATTAATTTTAATCTTCATAAAATTTAAAAATTTTAAAAATATTTTTTATTATTACTTATTGATTTGCCACAATCATTCACGTGTCATGTCACTACTAAATAATAATAAACATTCTTTTTAAAAAATTTAAAATTTATGAAGATTAAAATTAACAAAAAATAAAAAAAAACTAAAACTAAATTTAACCATATTTACAGAAACTAAAAATATATTAAATATTTAATAAAAATAAAAAATAATTATTATTATTATTACCAACTAAAGGTAAATGATAAATGTTAAAATTATTTAAAATTTAGTTATATATAATTAAATAAATGTATACCTTATAATTTTTCTCTGCATAAATAATTCAATTCAGTATGAATTAGTTAGAATTTAATATGATTTTAGGATGATTTTTGGATATCAAGACAGTCTCAATCTAAGGAAAAAAAAATGCATTGTAATTACATGTTTTTAAATTATTGAATAATCAGCTTATATTAACACTATTAAACGCATCTCTCTCTCTTTTTGAAACTCCATCTCTCTTAATATAAGTAAATAAATAATTATTCATTCATGCATAGCCCATTACTTTTTCACAATCTTTGTAGCAAGAAAGGCTCTTTCTAATTACTTGGACAACGAATAAAATAACTACAATACTAACTTCAAAAGAAAATAAAGTAGTAGATAAATGCCTTTTAGTTTTGTGAACACCCAATTTTATCCGGGTAATTATAACTTAAGATAAATAAATAAATAGGGTAATAATAATAATAATAATAATTGGGTTAAGCATATTTATCTTTTATTCTTGTTAGACTAGAAGTGTCCTAGTCTGTAATTTTATTTAATTTTTTTTGTTAAATTAAAAGTTTTAAGCCTATGACCATACATATTCATTCATAATGATATTTTAAGAGTTCATCATGATCATGGAAAATAAATATAAAATAAAGAATAATAAATAATAGGAACAGAAGAGTCAGGAAAGGAGATAGTTGCAAAACTTATATTAAATATTGGGGTCATAAATGGAGAAAGGGAAGATGAAGAGGGGAGAAACTATTACAAAGTGATATTAGACTTTGGGCTTATAAATAGAAAAAAAAGAGGGGGGATACTACGAGAAGTAGGGAGGTGGAGACGGAGAGGTTGCAAAATTGGGGGAGAAGAGTAGATACATTGCTGAATTGAGAGAAAAGAGAAGGAAAGAGGAACGTGAGGCAAGATCGAGAAGAAGAGGGTCACTATTATGCCAGAGAAATAAGGAGCTACAGTCACACTATTTGATTGGAGGTTGAAGTTCCTCTACTGATCTTTTGTGAAGCTGTTGTGGTATTCCTTTTCCTCTTATACTTTGATCTTTTAATGCATCCAATCCTTTCTGCAATAATGACATGATCGTGATCTATATAAATTGCTTCATGTTGTTCACGGTTGTATGGATGAATTCCTGCCTCTAGTTACACTATGTCATTGCTAATGCTTGCGCGATTAACTTCATCTGACCGCTTTATGAATGAAATATGATGCAAAGCCTCTCAACTGTAATAGAGAAATACATATTGACGATTATTCTGTCCAGCACAATGCATTCACCTTCATGCACAAATCACAACGTACTTCATTCATTATCTAATATTCTTTTCACTAATTAGCACACACATATTTTGCTCATATTTTCACAATGATTTTTGTTTTGTTTTTTTTTTTTTTTCTTTCTTTTCAAAATTACCAACTAATACAATAATTTCCATTTTCATTTTAGAATCACAAGCATTTACAACAACTCATACACTAAGCATTTTATTTACCCACACACAGACAACGTATATTGATCAGCACACACACACTTTACTCATATTTGTACATTACACAAAGATCTCCATAGCATTCACTAGTAGGTGCAGTATATCATCACGGTCAAGAAAATAGAACAATCAAGAACCAGAGAAGTCACAAAAGAACAATGTAAGAATAAATATGTAAAAATAAATATATAAAAATAAACGTATTATAGGTTCATTTTTTTTATTTTGCTGTTGCTATGACGCCGATCTGTGCCGGCGTCTTCGTAAACCCTCTTGCCACCACAGCGACACGAAATGGCGTCGGTGTCTTCGCATAAGGCATCCTTGTCCTCATCATTGTTACTCCTGTATCTCCACCGTAAACTGCTGCAACGCAAATCCTCGTGCCCTTGTTATCACACGTTCCCATGATTTCTTGTCAATACTACGATTCCTCCGCCTCTGTTGCGCGAATCTTCACACTCCCTTGTCTCCATTGCTTGTCGTGATTGGACATAGATAAAAGCTATGGCGCCATTGGAAGACTCAAAGCTGCGACTCTGTGTCTTTGAGTTAGGCATATGAGCGTACGCGTGTTTACCTCCGTTTGTCCCTGCGTCTTGCTGCCCCAAGCTTGATAACCTTAGGTTTGTTCCCCAATGGGCCTAGCCCAATATTTAGATACCTGTCCTAATACTTCGATATTGGTCCGCCTTTGGTTCTTGGATGGTTGAGCATAATTTTTTTCTTTTTTTCTTTTCTGTTGTCTCGTGTTCATGTTTTCCGTTTAAGTTAAAATCTTTCGTTTGCCAAGTATATAAACCTATAATAATAGAAATGAATGTTTTTATTAATATTATGATCAAATATCAAAGTATAATATCTACTTTAACAAAAAGATTGACGTAACTCCTTTTTTTAAAAAAATAAAAAATAAAAAATTGCCAATTGGTATTTCCTTTTAGTAAAAATAAAAAAAAATTATTAGATCTAGTTTTGTTTTTTTTTATGCTGGGTCTAGGACCAACTTGAATATCATAAAAGTCCTATTTAAAGTTTAAGATTAATTAATAAATTGTTAATTGATATCTCTTTTCTAGTAAAAATAATAAAATGTGGATTTAGTGTTTTTTCATGTTGGACTTAGGATCTACTTGAATATCACAAAAATCTTATCTAGAGCTTAAAATTTAATAATTTGTTAATCACTCTTTTCAGTAAAATAATAAAAATAAAAATGAAGATTTAGTGATTTATCATGTTGGGTCTAGGACCTACTTAGATATCACGAAATATTGTTTATAACCTTTTTATCAAAATGTTCCACGTTTGTTAGGCCGCCTATCGTTATGGATAATGCTCTACAATATAGGATTAATAATTTTATAAGTAAGAGGATAAGACAACTAACATTTTTACACATCAAGTTAAAAGGTAACCGTTTTTATAACGGACGTCATAGGGTGCTAACACCTTCTCTATGCGTAATTGACTCCCGAATCCAATATGTGGTTCAAGACCATTTTTAGGGGTTTTTCATGTTTTCCCTTAATAAATTATGGTGGCGATTCCTCTGTTTTTAATATTATTTTCGCCATCTTGTTGTGACCCCGGTTGCTACAAGTTTTAACTAATTTTTTTTATACAAAGCTAGATGTTGATATATTTTAAAGATGCAAATTTATTCACCAAAAAACCTATAAAGATTAATATTTTAAAACAAGAAAATACAAAAAGACCACATTCAGTTAATTTGGAATGAATTATGAGCACAAGTCAATCACAAAGGCAAAATACCATGGAAAGAGGAAAAATTTTGGACCATTCTTAAATCTCAATCACGAAAGACTAAAAAGAAGAGTCTCTCATCTCTTGCAAATAATCAACATCTTCTTTCACATTTTCATTGTTGGTTTCACGTCTTCTCCACTCTAGTATGCATATGAGTATTGTTTTGGCATCTTCTTCAACAAGCGATTAAGCAAGACTTCCTTTGACAATTTGTCTATGTTTTAGGATAGTTTATTATTAAAAATGTTTAGTTTTATTTGAATTTAGTAAAATAAAAAAACTGCAAACTTATTAAAAAAAATCACGACACTTTTTTTTTTTATAAAATTATCAAAATTTTGAATATAATGAATTCAAGATTTTAAATTTACTGGACTTAAATAAAAATACTAAAATTAGAAGAAGAAGAAAACCTTGAACACAAATATAATTAAAATTAAGTCTAATGGGTTCAAAATTATAGGGATAGAAGACAAAATATAAAAATTACGAAACCTACTTGTAATTTTCACTTAAGTGAGAGCGATTTATTCGCTTTCACATGTAAGTGCATGTTTGGATTTTAGTTGAGAGAGTTTAAAAGTATTTTTACTTTCAAAGCAATAAATTCTTCATTTTGTGCATTAAAATTTAGAATTATGCATTGAAAATTACAAAAGTACTTTTGAAACTTTTATTCAAACGTAGCCTAAATAGGTCCTCTACTAAATGAATTCATAACTTTTCATAGGCTAATGAATAATGGCTACCGAATTACCACATGTTTGGTTAAGCATCCGTGATACATTTTTTCATGTCCAATCTGAAGCTATCAGAGACAGCTTTCACGTCAACGACGTGAATTTTGTCTTAAAATTATATTTCCAAACATGCTATTAGTGTTTGTTTGATAATCAGTTTACTTTAAAAATATTTTTTTTCAAAATTTAATTTGGAAAAATATTATTTCTGTCAAAATAAGCTAAATCAAGTATGTCTTTAAATTAACTGTAAGATACAACGCAATCTTACATGTGGACCTCAACTTCTGGTAATGTACTGCAGTTGATGCTTCCTTTTTTCTAATCTTGATCTACAAACACCGTTTTTTAATTTCTTTTGTCCAAATATTTTTTAAGAAAATAAATTTCTTTCTCCAAAATTTAACTATTCCTGATCCTTTCACTTCGTTATCAGAGGAGGGACTTGAGTGAAGAGGTTCAGTTGAAACATGCTGGCCAGAAAACTTGTGTTGTGTGGTTAAGATGAGGATGACGGTAATTTTGTTGGGTGTAGAGTGTAGAAATATACAACATAGAGAAATTTGGATGGTGAGGTAGTTGAGAAAAGAGAAAAGTAGAGAGAAATTTGGTAAAGAAATCTTGGGGTGAGGTAAGAGAAGCGAAATGAGAGGGAAATTTAACTGTTTAAAAATTTTAAAATAAAAATAATTTATTAAAATAACCTTATCAAATAACTTGTTTAAGTGTAACGATTTTTTTTTTTATAATTTGATGTATTTATGTTTCTAAGATGAATAAGCTAAAATTTAGATTAATTCGTGTTTACACGTACACACAAGTTTTGGTGCATGCGTGTTGTTAATATGAGTAAATTTTAGTACATGTTGTTAACTTGATGTATATATGTTGCCAATATGAATAAGCTAAAATTTGGATTAACTCATGTTTACACGTACCCAAATGCATGTTTTGGTGCATGCATGTTGTTAATATGAGTAAATTTTAGTCACTTTGATGAGTAAATTAAAATTTGAATTGACTTATCTTCACACCACTTATTTTAGTGCATGTTGCTAACCTGAGTAAATTATTTCAGTGCATGTTGCTAATTTTAACCTTATCAAATAACTTGTTTAAGTGAAGTGTAGCGATTTTTTTGTATAATTTGATGTATATATGTTGATAACATGAATAAGCTAAAATTTGGATTAACTCGTGTTTACACATACACACATGTTTTGGTGTATGCATGTTGTTAATATGAGTAAATTTTAGTACATGTTAGTCACTATTATGAGTAAATTAAAATTTGAATTGACTTATGTTCACACGCACATATTTTAGTGTATGTTGCTCACATGAGTAAATTAAAATTTAGATTAACTATAATGTGTTCACACACGCGCACAAACACATGTGCAATGCACAACATGTATGAACTGAATCGACCTTGATTTATTTGCTTCTAGTTGTTCAATTAAAAAATAAATGGAATCAAACCAAATTATTTTAATTCACGTAGACTGTAATTTTCTTATAACTTAACCCATGTTACTCCAGTTAAAAAGTTTGTAATGTTATGTTTGTCAAAAGTAGTTGAAAAGCTAGTTAAAAGTTGAAAAGTTAAGTAGTAGTTGAAAGCTGATAGCTAGTAGTTAAATGTTAAATTAACTTACTGAATTATAAGTATTTAGTAAGATTATATGTTAAAGAAGCTGATAAATATAAAATGATAGAATTAGATATGTTTATATGATACTTTTATTCTAATTTTATTTTATTGATAAAAATATATTTTGAGGTAATTATAGTTTTTAAATTAATTTTAAACTCTTATAATTTTTTATTTATAGATTAATTATTTTAATTGCAATTTTTAGTTTCAATTATTATATTTTTTATATTGTGTATTCCGCTATTAATCTTTTTGTTACCATGTTATATGTGTGAAATATTCACCAATTTTATCGATGACTAATCATCACCAAAGAATCTAGCTAACCATATATTCTACTATTAATCTTATACTATATATTAAAATATTTTCAATCAAGTTTAAAATGAAGTAAAAATAACACACACTTAATTAGACGTCATAATTATGTTAATTAGTGTAATGGTTAAAATATCTTGAAGTATAATGTTAAAAATAATAGAATAAATAATGTAAATAGTGTAATGGTTAAAATAAACAATGTAATAAAAAAATATTCAAAAAATAATAGAAAAAATAAATAAATCTATCATCTATCATTATTGATATATTAAATTATAATGCTGAAATAAAAAAAAAATATTGTAAATATAGTAGAATGGTTAAAATAGATAGTGTAATATAAAAATACCTAAAAAATAATAACAAAAACAAAATAAAATAAAATAAAATAAACCTATTCTCAATCATT
Organism: Spatholobus suberectus; assembly: GCA_004329165.1. NCBI lineage: Eukaryota > Viridiplantae > Streptophyta > Magnoliopsida > Fabales > Fabaceae > Spatholobus > Spatholobus suberectus. Next base: position 9,825,690 of record CM014729.1, on the reverse strand, counting down.
ATCAACATCTTATTTAAAAAAGGTAAAAATAATAAAAACCCATCGTATGTAAAAAAAAAAAGGATAAAAATTATAAAACCCTACCTTATGAGTGAAAGAAGAGAAACAAACAAAATAATAAAATCATATTGTATGTTAAAAAGGGTAAAAAGAAAACCATTATAAATAAATTTGCGAATCCATTCACAGGTTTGAAGTACACGTGTTGATGTTAATTTTATCTTTATATTGAATTAATCCATTTTTACATCATCCTTTACCATCATTTTCAATACTAATCAATAATTCAATTTTTTTCCATATTATTGTAGTTAATCCCTACAAATATTGTCAAAAAATTTATCTTTATGAGACAAAAGAAGATTGTTCTAGAAGATGATGAAGGGATGATGTATGAATGTATGCTCAAGGTAGGTGATAGAAGACGTAATGAACGATATATTACTGTTGGTTGGTATAAGTTTGTAATGATGAAAAAATTGGCAGTGAAATTCATTTCTCATTTCTTTATGATTATGAGATCCTATATGTAAGCATTAATTTAATAATTTTGTATTATTTAAGTTATTTTAAATTTAAATGTATGCAAGGACAATTTTATACAAGCACAAATTAATGCTTCGGGATGATTAATGATTCGGATAACATGTATAAATAATTTGTAAGGACATTTTCATATGAATCAAATATTAAAGTCTAATTAATGCTTAGATAAAAGATCTCAAAATCATAAAGAAATTAGAAATGAAGAACATCTTTTCTTGCCAGTTTCTTCCTCCTTACAAACTCATATCAATGAACAACAATATATCGTTCATTACATTTTTTATCACCTCCTTTGAGCATTCATTCATACATCATCTCTTCATCATCTTCTAGAACAATCTTCTTTTGTCTCTTAAAGATAAAATTTTTCACAATATTTGCAGGGATTAACTACAATAATATGAAAAAAAAAATGAATTATTAATTAATATAGAAGATGATGGCAAAGAATGATGAAAAAAATGAATTAACTCAATATAAAGATATAATTAACATCAAAAATGTATTTTTGATGAAGGACAAAACAAACAAAAAAAAAAACAATATATTTTACATTGAATTCATTGATTAACTTACCATTGTTTGTCCTTTGTTTTACATCAACATGAGATAGCACTCTATTCCAGCGCTTATGAAACCCATTGTTGACAACATCGTTATTCTATTGGTCATCTTCATTTTCAATAGCTAAATCATACTCTTCTATAACAATTGGAGTGTTTCAAAGAAAACATCTTCAAATAAAATTGGTTAGTTTCTAGAATAAACATTAGCGCATCAACGTCTTAAGAAAAAGATATTATATGTCTTCTTATTGCAATTATCTATAATATTTTAAATTAAATTCGTTCCAATTTTTTTTAATATTTTATTATTTCCATATATAAATGTCATATTAATTGATTTCAAAAAGTAATCATATCATATATTAGCAATAATTTCAGTGTAGTAATTTATGAAAATAACTATTCAAAACGGAAACAATATATTTATAGATTTTATTTTCAAATCACAGTATAATAAATGTAAGAAAATGTGTAATAATTACCTTTATTAAAAATTCATTCAAAAATAATTTTGAAATTTAAAATTCAAATGTTCACAGACTTTAGCTATTTAAAACACATTAATTGGATAAATTTGGTTATTGAAAATAAAAGAACAAATATAATAATTACAATAATTATAATTATGGTCTAAAACCGAACCAAATATTTACGAAGCACAATATAACAACACATGTTATCCAAACATCTCTCCAAGTGACATGTATAATTCAAGCCTTGAAAACTACTGTGGATTCAACACATGTATTTCATACCTATAAATGGATTCACAATTTATTTATAATGATTCAAATTTATACAAAAAGTCAAATTGATTCATATATAAAATAGAGTTTAATGACTATAAACTATTAGTGCAAAAACTTTTACACTATCAACCAATTAAAAATTATCGTTGGTATACTTTTAAGGTAGTTTTTGTAAAAGTCAACAAATTTGTCATACATGGTAGTTTATAATTGGATAATAGTATAAAATTATTTTATACTATCAGTGCATAGCTTATTTTCTCTATAAAATATCACAATCAATATATAATGCTTTACAAAAAATAGATAAATTACAAAATTAAAAATAAATAAATCATAAATAACTCACCTATTTTATATTAGAAACAATTTTATATTTAGTCAAATTTAATTGTATATTTATTATCTATTATATAGATTTTACTTTTCAAGTCTCATATTATGTATTACTACCATATTCATTGTTTTCTCTTAAAAAAAATTTTATTTTATTATTTTTCTGTAATAAATTAATAAAAGAATACTTTAATAAATTAATAAGTTATATATAATTAATGATTATGTTTTGAACAAGATATTATATAATGCAATCAAAACATTCAGTTAGTTTAAAATTTTTTAAATGATACATATAAATGATTACTAAATATAAGACAACAAATTTAGTAACATATATACTTAGATAGGAAAAACAATGAAATAATTTATTCAATTGTATATTTGCAATGTATACTTATTTGAGCATAATTAATTTAACAAATTAAATTTAAAAATATGTTTAATCATTCAATTAACTAGTGCTATAATAAAAATTTTCTAATATTAATAATTTTCTTTCTATATAAAATTATTTCATTGATAAATTTTTGTTTTGCCTATAATAAAATATGGTTTCAAAATTTATATATATTTTTAATTAATTTATTAGTTAGTTATATTTGATGAATAATCATCACTACAAGACTTAATGGATTTGTTTAAATATGTTAGAGTAATACACATTGATGACCAAATAATCAAATTAACATGTTGATAAATTATACGAGTTGAAGCATAAATCAATCCCAAAAGACCAGATGTTGAGGAAACTTTTGTTGGTAAGAAAATGGAGGCACTAATAGTTCACCCAAAACCAAGACTAACACTAAATTACATTGTAAAGAATTGAGACCAATTTTTTGAATCTCACCCTAAAAAAGTAGAAAACTTAAAAGAAGATGAGAGAAAAAATTATTGACTAACATAAAAAAAAATCAAAAAGAATATAAAGGGAGATCAACTCATTTTTTTGTTGTTGCTAAATTATTAGTTTTTCTATATTAGCATGTAAATCAAAGTTAAAATTCCAACAAATCCAGTGTATGTTTGAAAAGTTAAAATTATTGTTGGTATACTTGGAGCTCAATACTTTGCCATAGGACAAAAAATAGTAAATATAAAAGTTAAGCATGCAAAGAAATGTAATGAAAAGTGTATGTTTTGAAGTTAAGTAATTAATGTTATTCTAATTTATGTATTCATGAGTTTCACTAACTGTATTGCATATATTTTAGTACTCACTAAGACATCGTCTCATTAGTTTAGTGTTTATGTTCTAGATTGACAGGTGAGGACAGTTATAGCTTGACCTTAAAGACATCATGTTTTGAGATTGATGTACTGAGAGGATATAGTTTATTTATTTTTGAAACATAGTGATGTAGGAATGAAATCTTTTGTGTAATTATCCTTTGAATATGAAGATTCCCTCTTTTTGACACATGTAATTATGTTACTCAGGGACTATGGTGGACTTTGTACAACGAATGTACTAAGTAATGACATCACCTAATGTCATATTTTTATACTTAGTTATTGATATTATCCATACTCTGATTATTAAAATGTATATTTCAAGGTATTACTATTAGGGTATTTTAGTTGGGTTGTGAGTTTGTAATTTTCTAGTTCAATTCAGTCTTTTATAGGTTGTGGGCCTTTGTCTTCATGCTTTTTTTTCAATTGTTTTCTTATTTATTAACAACATAAATAATATAATATTAATTTTTAATTATATATATAATATTTATGTAAAATAATCACTTTCCTATTGCATTACACTATTCTAATAACTAATGATAACATTGTTATGCTTTTAAATTAATATATTAAAAATAATTATTTAATAAGTAATACATTCATAAGACTTAACTTGATGAAGTCTCTCATATAAAAAAAATGAGCTTATTATAATAAAAAGAAATTTTAGAAGCTTGTTACAAACTATTTTTCATTCTTTAAAAAATTCAAGCACCTTTCTTGTTAGCAAAAAAAAAAGAAAAGAAAGAAAAGTTTGTATAATATTCACTGTTTAAATTAAGAGAGAAATGCACCAAAAGAAGGTGGAGATGATGATGATGATGATGATGATTATTATTATTATTATTGTTGTTGTTGTTGTTGTTGTTGTTGTTCGTATTGTTGTTATTGTTGTTGTTGTTGTTATTCTTATTATTGTTATTGTTGTTGTTGTTGTTATTGTTGTTGTTGTTATTGTTGTTATTATTATTGTTGTTGTTGTTATTATTATTATTATTATTGTTGTTGTTGTTGTTGTTGTTGTTGTTGTTGTTATTGTTATTATTGTTATTATTATTATTATTATTATTATTATTATTATCTTCTAATAGAAACAAAATTTAAAATGATAAAATAATGATTACAAAATATAATTACATATAATTTTTTAATCCGCATTAGTATTAAAATAATATTAATATTATATACATATATATATATATATATATATATATATATATATATATATATTATGTAAGTTTTTAAATATTTGTAAACATTCACATCTACTTCCTCTCTTTCTGACCATGGAAGATATTTTATTTGGGTATGCATTATATTTTCTTGGTTAAACTATTGAGTAAGTCTCTAAATTTTTAGACAATTTTTAATTAGCTCTTTGTACTATTTTTTTTAATTAAGTCCTTAATCTCTTAATTTTTTTTTCAAGTTGATCCCCAGAGTTAATTTCCATCTGATTTCCATTTGCAAAGTTAACCCAAGGACCAAATTAAAAAAAAAATTAAGAGATTAAGGACTTAAATAAAAAAATAGTACAAGGACCTAATTAATAATTATCTAAAAGTTCAGGAATCTACTCAATAGTTTAACCTTTAATTTACTAACATTATGTTAGTCCAATAAGGTCTTGGATTTGAGTCTTATGGGTAAAAAAAACTTAGTTGGGAAAAGAGACCACATTAAAAGTGGTTAGCTAAGTTCTCTAGTAGTTATTAGTCAATGAAAAAACTAATAAATACTTCGTACCTATAATATGATAACAAAAAAAAATTAATATTTTCATCAATAATATAAGTTTGCTTCTTTTTGTTTATAAAGTAGGAATTTTTTATTCTTTATAAAGTGGAAACTTAATTTAAAATAACCAAATCATCCATTCATATACTATTTTGAATAAAAAAATATATAACACATAGAAATAAAGAACACATGCGTGCATTTCTAAGATATAGCATTTGTATAAACATTATTTATATAATCTGATAAACTTAATTAATTAACAAAAAATATCACGTGATACAAAAAAATTATATAATCATTTAATATAAATTATTTAATTTATTTTATTATTAATTTATTTAATTTATTGAATAAATTATCTCTATACGACTATTTCACCGTATTTCATTCAAGTCAATGCCCAGGTCCCTAGAATTTTAGCCATATAATAATAATGTGATAACATTTGAATATAAGATCAAGATAAAAGAATAAAAATAAGGTTAAAGTATTAAATAGGTCTATGAACTTTTAGATAATTTTTAATTAGATCCCTACACTAATTTTTTTTAATTGAGTCTTTATCAAGAAATATATATTCCATTTAAGTTAACGGAATCTTCACAACAATTTAACCTCAGAGACCAAATTAAAAAAATATATATAAAAGATTAAGGATTCAATTAAAAAAATATCAGTACAAAGACCTAATTAAAAATTACTTAAAAGTTTAAAAATCTACTCAATAATTTAACCTATTTTCTCCTCGCACTTGACAAAGGACAATTCACCAGAGAAGATCAAAAGACAGAGTCAAGTTTAAACCTAGTGGTCATGCGTAGAGCTGTCAAAATGGGCTCGGCCAAATGGGCCGACATGCTTAGCCTGCAAAAAGGACTGGGTTGGGCTAAAAAATAGGCAGCCCAAAAGAAATCGACCCATTTTGGCCCGACCAATCTAGCCCGAGCTGGCCCGGTATATATATATATATATATATATATATATATTAAATTAAAAATATTAATATACTTAAAAAAATTAAAAAAGAAAGGGTCACACACGTTTGTAAAAAAGAAAGACTAACATAAGTACTTCATTTTGTAAATAAATTCGCTTAAAGATATATTTTTAATGAGACTATTGAGTAATTAAGTCAATTATATATGAATAAAAATGTTCGTTTATGCTAGAAAGTATATAGAATTTAATTTTAAATATTTAATATGATTTAAATAATTTAATTTTATCTAATTTTTTATAGAAAAAATAATAATTAAAATAGATAATAACATTAATAGTCTACTGGACCAAAAAAAATAGGCCTAGACACAAACCGACCCGACCCGCTAGAGAGCTGGCCGCCCAATTTGACAGCTCCCATGCAAGCATAGATCCTCTCAATTTGGTAAAAATTGGAGAGTGTCCAGTTTAACAAATGTGCATTGTATGATTAAAATTAACAAATGAGATCTATTTAGCAAAACTCATTATTTCATTGAACACACCAAACCCTCAATTCTAATTTTGTTTCTCTTTCCGTTTTTTCCCAAATCAATGTCAGCGAAGCCCTCACCCTTTGGACCTTCACTTTCGACGACTCTAGCTTGGCGTGTACAACAACTCTGGCTCCAATCCAAGCAAACAAAATCTCAATTCTATTTTGGGACTTTTGCTTTTCCTTTTTTTCTCAACAAATAAAAATGGATCTTATTTCCGAGGATGATTTTATTTTTCTAGAAAAAGATATTTTATTTTTTTTAAGAAAATGAATGCTCCCTTTATGACCTATAGAGGTTCTCTTACCAACTGATAGCTCTACGAGTCATTCTAATATGTGGTCCTTCCCAATAGGTGGTTCTATGCTTCTAAAAGGGGTTCTTAGAGCCAAGGACCCTCTCTCAGAATATTGATCACAACAATAGGTAAACTATTAGAAGTGATAATACTCTTGAAAGGATCAAACTCTAGGTGAGGTCTTCATGATAACCAAACAGGATGTACATCCAGAAGGCTACCACTACTCAACTTCTTACCTATCCTAAGCTGCACCCAGGTCCGGGTATAGGACCCTACTCATAAATGTGTGTGAGATGTGTAAGTGAAGTATGTGAAGGGAGCAATTTCTAGACTACTCAACTTGCAAAACATATAATATAATAAAAGGTTTTCTATCCTATGGTTCAAAAACATGTAAAACATATTTACAAATAGTAAGACATGTAATGAATTAAACTATGTACAACAATAAGACAAAGAAAATAAAATTGATATAAATAAATTAAAAGTCACAAATTTTCTTAATCAATTATGATAGGCTTGACTCTCAAAATCTCCCCAGCAGAGTCGCCACTGTCGCAACCGAGGTTGCAACGTGACAGCGAAAATAGTTTTAAAAACCAGGAGTCACCACCAATATTTATTAAGGAAAAAACATTGGAAAAACCTAAAAGAAAATGATCTACGAAATCAGATTTTGGGCTCGGGAGTCAATTACATGTAGGGAAGGTATTAGCATTCTACAACGTCTATCATAAAGACGGTTACCTCTAATTGATTAAGCAAATTTTCAATGACTTTTAAAATATTTAACTCATCCTAGAAATAATTGCAAAAAAGAATTTTACTTATTATAAAAAAGATTTTTATTTTGTCTTAAATTTTATTATTTTTGAGATCGACAGGAGTGGACCCCTACTCCTAGGTATCTCCCGGTGTAATGGAGAATTAGATTCACATAGTTCTTTTATAGAAAAAATTTGTGTGTTGTCATTTTTTAATTTTGTTTATTAAATTTTAAGATTTCTAAACCATCACGACTCATACATCCTAAAAATAGAATTAATAGAGGTGTACACCCAAGTCAATCCCTTGAAGCAAATTAATTTTAGCTTAACATTTTTATTTTTTTTTGTTTTACTTTATAAAGGAATCTTAAGACACCAAGTTGTTGCAACTTGTGCCTTAACATCTCGGGATTAAGAAGATGTCACATCTAATTAATCATTCTCTATTTAAGATATTTAAAAAATATATAATATTCTTAATTAAAATAACAATAAAAACATAGAGAAAAAGTAATAATGACAATAACATTTTTTATTTTTGTAGTAATTTAATTTTGATTTAACATTTTTAATTTTAGAGAGGAGTTTAAAGACATCAAGTTGTCACAACTTGTGTCTCAACCTTAGGATTAAAAAGATATCACATCCAATTAATTCTTTCTCTAAAAAATTAATTAAATATAAAATATTTCTAATTTGAAAAGGACATACAAAGAATAAAATTTAACAAAATAACAATGATAGAAAAAAGGAAATAAAACATATATATATAAAAGATAAGATAGGCAAATTTATCTCAAGATACAATTTGTGGTGAACACAAAACAACTCACCACAAGCTTCTAGTAAAAGCTCCAAGAGAGAAAAAAGATAAAAAAAAATAAAATAAAACTAAACTTTCATAAGCTCCATGCTTTGCATTAAGCCTGTGATTAATGGATTTTTGGCCTTCCTCCATTGCTTGGTAGGCACCTCTTTATATAGGGAAAGGAGAAAATGCATGGATGTAAATTGTCCAATGTGGGACTTATAAGTGAAGGGAAAGAATGTGAGACTTGAGTTTTTTTATGATTAAATGACCTACTTCGGGGTTGATTTTATCAAGATGGAAATTGATTTTGGTTTTTGAGGTAGAGATATGAGTTGTAGATCTTTCTACAAGCTTTTCAACAGTACAAAAAACACCTCAAACGGACAAGTATAACTCAAGATACAATATTGCATTTCCATGGTATTCATCATTAAAAAAAAGAGCTTTTTTTCTTCAAAAGTTCTCTCATTTTATTTTTTTTTCTTTTATATTTTATTTTCATTTGTCCGGACAAAATTGGGTGTTCACAGCATCCTGGCTTCAAATTTCCAATTTTAAGCTCGATGATATTGTTTAGACTAACAAGGAAAATTGATTTGTTTCTATGATTTGTTGTAATTATTAGCTTATCTAGTTATTGTAATTAGGAGAATGGTTAAGGTTTTTTTAGTTACCATAATTAAGATAATAATTAAGACTTTCTTAGTTATCATAATTAAAACAATAATTTAGATTTTTTAGTTATCTTAATTACATGATCAATTAGGATTTATTATTTTCTTTTTTACTCAAACTATACTTTTATATAAATTATCACTAAAACAAAATTTGCTTATAGTGGCAATTATATTATATAGTGGTAATAAACTAATAGTCAGTAAAATTCATCTTAGACTACAACTTTTGTGGCAAATGAATATTCGTCTCTAAAAGATTAATTTATAATAGGAAAAAGCTAATAAAATAGACTTTTACCAATAATAAAATGAGTTTTTACCAGGTATTAGTTTTATTGATTCTAGCTAGATACTCTAATCATAATCTAATTACCGTTAAATGTTTTAACGGTCATTTATATTGCCACTAAAGAGTAAAAACATAATAATTCCTTTTGCCGTAATAGATAAACATAGACCTGTCAATGTCTCATTATTATAGACGTTTCTTTATGTGGTAAATTATTATTACATATATAGTATTAGTAGCTGCTGCCAAGCGTGAACGCTTTGGATGAGAGATGAATATGATTCCAAGCTTAACATGCATATCTTTCATGATAGGAAAACCTTACGACAATATAATATAGGGTTTGAAGGGTCTAGCCAATAAGAAAGTGATGGGAAGAAAAAAGGCCAGATGGTGTTATGGCCCCAAGGAAAAAGGTTCATCCTAATCAAGTTCAAGGTCAACTATAGTGATATATGTTTGCCCGCCCCCCTTTTGGACTACTCTATATATCCAATATTGCAAAAGGGCATGAGATATCAGCAGTGGATAGCAGAATCCTATGTTGTCCATAGGAAATTGTGGAAATGTAAAAAATCATCGTCTCTAGTATCCCTAGCTCTCTCACAACTCACACACAATCACGAGTTTATTTGCTTTGTAAATCGGCAAAAATGCAAGAAGTGGAGATAATGTGCCAATAGACAGCTGAATTAACATGTTTTTAATTACAAGACATTTGAATGTCCAAACTTTGCTATGGATTTAATTTAGTAAATTTATGAACGCTCTAAATGTTTATCAAATTTTTCTCATGCTCCAACTCACGGTGACCTTTCTGTCTAGTGTGGATCGTTGCAATGCAAGGGCCAAGGTCAAAGAGATCCAGGAATGAAGGATATCTCCTTTTCAAGAAACAAAGTGGCTCTATGTGGGCTCACCCATCAATCTTCTCTAACTATATACGAGGACTTTGGCTATACTGCAAAGCACTTCCGCAGCTCCCACTTGGCTTAAACTATGATTATGATAACGAATTTTTTTTCAACAGCTACTCCCACTGCTCTCCATCTTACCACCATATAATATATATATATATATATATATATATATACATATATAGCACTTTAGTGTGTGTATATATATAAAAGTTTGAAGTTATCTGATTAACTATTGTAGCTTTTACACGTGACTATTATTTTGTTAAAAACTGTTGATCACTAATGATATGTGAACACTCATTACAAATACTCTACTAAATACTAATACTTTTTTTTATTCTATCTCCTTTTATCACATACATATTACATATCATTCTTACATTATTTTTTTTCTCTTTATCTATTTAGATGTCAAGTAGCATATGGGTATCTACCTATCATTTTCCAAAAATGTTCTGTAAATATTCATTGAGGTGCCTATACTTGGAGATAAAAAGATAAAGTAGAAAAATAAGTGATAGATGTGAATGTGATAAGTGATATGATGTGAGAAAAAAAGAAATAAAAAATATAATAAGTGTCAAATAGTTGTTTGTACTGTTATGCGTCCAAAAGTCAGAGTTGTATTTTGTTTACAGTTTTCATCCTGCCACCCACCTCCAAATGTACTTTTCTTTTAAGAAATTATTTTTATATGATAAACTCTTACATTTTTTTTTTTATAATCGTCGGAGAGATATGAAGAAAAGAGAAGAAAATATGAGATAAGATGAGTAATTTAATAAAAAGAGATTAAAAAAAATAATGTTATAAAAGGTGTTATAAAAAATTGTTATATGAATAATATAATTCTTTTATTTTTCATTGTTGGAATGTGGTGGATTTTAATTAGAAATTTTCAATTTTACAGCACTTTTATTTTTTTCTCAATTAAGAATGAGATAAAAGAAAAAAATTGATAAATGTAAATAAGTGATGTGATAGAGAAATTTATATATAAAAAATATATGGAAATAATTCTTTGATTAAACTTGTATTATTCCTCAATCTCTTTCATGGGTATGCAAACATGCATGAGTTTTCATTTTTTTATTTTTGCAAACTATGATCAAAATTGATCTCCCATCTTAAGGTCACAATAGAGCTTTTTTTTAGAGAACACATGTATTTTCTACTAGAGGTAATTGAGCTGGATATGACCACTATGAGCAGCAAAGTTCTTCCCCTGAATATTTAACATAGAGCTCTAAACCCAAGGAAATGATCTTAACGAGTGTTTTTAGATGTGTTTAATTATATTAGTATTTTAGTTTGTACATTATACATTATAAATGTTTAGTTTTATATAATTAGAATTCATAATAAATAAATATTTTTTATATATAAATTATATTTTAGATTTATAATGAATAATATAAATTATGTTATTAGGTTATTTTTAATTATTGATAATTTAAAAAAAAATATTGAAAGTCAATTTAAATAGAGGTAAAAGAAGATAAATTGAAAAAGATGGACAGTTAAAAAGATAAGTATGCAAATAAAGATATAAGAAAACTAGTTTGAGATTATTGTGAAAAAAAAATTGATTAGTTATGGGAGTAGTGTGTGAAATGCACATCTAAATAAGAGAAGAAAGATAACATTGAAAACGTTTAATTGAGAAAATGTAGAGAGTGAGAGTCTCACATTTTAAGTTGTATATTTTAATTTATAATGTATAAGTAGATAATAGGAAAAAAAAAATGTACTTATATAAGTAAGGCCAAAATACACTTTTAGTCTCTCATCTTATTTTTTGGTTTCAGTTTGGTCTTATGATCTATTTTTTATTTAAAACCTTTAAGTTATTATTTTCTATTCAAATTTTTAGGAACTTATGATGAATTTGGGTATGAAATACTTTTGAATGTTTAAAATAAAAATTTTGTAGAAATTTGATAAAATTTGAAAGATTTTATAAGATGTAAGATTAGAGTTTGATGGAAAAAAATTTGAAATTTTTTTATTTTAGATAGAATTTTCTATTTTGGTTAATGAGTATTATGCAGCAAAAGATTTAAAATAACTTACATGATTCAATTTTAAACTTGACAAAAATAAGGATTTCGTTTAGACCAAAGAAATCGACAATAAGATCAATTTTATTTAATTTTATAAAAAGAACTTAATTAACTCGAAAATGTTTGTGAAGATTTTAATTTTAATATATTGTTAGTATATATATTTTTACATTTTCAATCAATTAGAAATTATATATCCTAAATACGACTTTAAAAATAATTATTATAAAAATCAACACTTTTTAATTATATAACAATCCATGATTGAAAAATAATATAAAAATCCTTACCTTTTCAATGTATTCCAATTAAATTCTACTTTTATTTTCAATTAAATTCTTACTCTCTTTTTTTTTCAAATGCCAGGAAATAGGAACGAAATTTTCATTATTTTTTTTATTTTAAAGCTATTCCCTCAACAAATGCTTGTGTTATAGTCCACGTTGTCTACAAAACCTACTTCATGCGTTTAAGCACTATCAAGCTAGTGGTTCTATAATTCATTGGAATGATTATTTTATTAATAGTGGAGGACCAATTATAAACCTACCTTTCAATATCCTTTCCTTCCTGAATTGCAAGCCAGAGTGTGGATGCACTAACTCGTAGGTTTAGGGGGAAAAAAATGATATTGACAAAGGCTGATCAAGTAAACAGCTAGAGAACAAGTCTTACTCTTAAAGTTTTCCATTTCCCCTTTAAACGCAACTACCCCCCAAATTCTAATTGCCTTTTGCCTTTCCGTAATGCAAAGGTTGTCACCAAATCACATTGCTTCAAACAACGATCCACTAAATGAAAGTTTAAAAATATATTTTATGCTCTCTAACAGCTTAACAAGAAGAAAAAATAGATTCTGAGAAGCTTCAAAATAATAGTACTTTTAAGGTGGGGGAGGGGGGAAATAGAATTTTGACATGCATGTAATTTCCTCCTAGGATAAAATAACAAACTAATTTAATTATCTATATTCTGTAGTTATGATTACCATGTAGAAAAGCATCTCTCCCTCGCTCTTCTTTCAATAAAATGTGATTATATATCTTCTTCAGTACTCAAAATCCTCTTAATTACAATTTCCCCTTTTGGTTATAGACAATAAACAGCCAAAGTTGGCACTTTTGCAGCAGTTGATCTTGACAGTGCCTTTTGTTCTCAACAATTAACTTATTTACCGTGCTAGATATGAAACATCAAACATGTTTGGTGGGCCATGACCGGCCTTTTTGGTGTTGGAAAAGTTCTCAAAATCTTGGAAGTATGATCCTTAATTGTGTTATTTAGCAGCAAGAGCAGAAAGTTAGCATGGAAGGATGACATCAAAATGGGATTTACTTTGACAATCTTGATATTTAAATGAGAGACTTTCAATTTGGGGTGGCTGTGGTGTTGAACAGATTCAGGATGAGCATGAAAGCATTAGTTTGATAGACACTTTTTAGGTGATGTTTACCCCACAAGCATTAATGTTGTGATTTTAAAAACTTTATGAAAAGCACTAATGTGAAAAATCCCACCAGTGATATGCAATTTAATGGTTCAATATTGGGAAGTAGCTAGCTAGAATAGTTCCATTTCCGTATCCACCTTCGTCGGTTAAAATCTCTCGATTGTTATGACAAACCCGCACAAACACAAAAGACAAAACTGACACGTACACACCCATTTTAGAAATATTTTACTATAATGGTGCACAGATGGCTCAATCGTGTTGTAAAGTCTATACCAATGTGGAGCTTTCACTAGTAAAAATAAAAATTCTCTATTAATAATAAACACTATCCATTGGTGTAGATTGACCTATCTAGTTGTTTAAATGCAAGGAATCCACTATGAAAAGAATTTAACGTCAGAGACACAGTTTAGGAAAATTGAAGAGCAATTACATACTGTAGATCCGTCCGAGCATTTACAAAAATTGTATAGCAGATGAAAGTTGCTGTTAAAATGTTGATGCCCCCATCATAATACATGAAGACCGATCTAATCCGTGAGCTTAATACGAGAAATACCATATAAACAAACTAAAATTCAGAATCTTCTTACACATATTTAAAACCTCTGGTGACACAAGCATTGTTGTTGTTTCCCAATAAAGTAGCAATAGCACTCTTCCCTTCTCGTGAGGATGATACTTCATGGATAACATTGAGAAAACAAGCATTTCCTGTGGTGCATTTCTTACTGGGGAAAAAGTAGGTGCAGAATTAGATTGAGACGAGAAGTTAAAGCTTTGGTTTCATGCCTTTGCATGTGGCAATTTATGCAATATGGGTCAGGATTTGAACCAGTGAAGTTGTGTAACAAAGTGGTTTACTATGAACATCTTTGGAAGTCCAAAACATTTGCACTAGTGGTACTTTTTAAACGCTTGCCTAATGAAAAGGTGCCTCCATACCTGGCCCCAAGCAATCATCAAGGGGTCATAGGAATTTGGAATCAAATCAAGGGCACATGCACAACAAAGTGCAAAAGGAATTGTCAATCTGAAACCCACCCAAGGAAAAAGAAAAGAATAAGGTTTAAAACTCAATGTGGTCATAGGAAGTGAGAAAAGTTACTAGGAATTGGGCATTTTCAGTTAGTGGTCTATTTTACCTTTTGCATCTTGATAATGTTTTAGTGCGATTAGGGCAAGTCACATTCTTTCAACACTTTTACATTTAGAGAAGGAAATGCTTTTGATCTTTTGGTTCAGTTCACACATATATAGAACCAAACTGATTGGGCGCCCCTAAGGGTGTATTTGGTAGAGAGGAAAGAAATAGAGAGAAAAGAAGAGAAGAGAAGAGAAGAAAAATAGGTGAGAAATAGAATGGAAGTTAAAATTGTTTGGTTGAAGAGAAATAGAAAAGAAATGGAGAGAAAATTAATTTTTTGAGATTATTTTTATTTTAACTATTATTATTATTATTATTATTCATTTTTATTATTAATATTAATATTATTATTATTATATGAAAGAGGTGTGGGGCCGGGGAGAGGAGGGGCGAGGGGGGACAAAATCAATTCAAGGGGGGTTGAAAATCGATTTAGCAAGAGAGGCAGGTATAATTGATTTGCCCGCAAATTAGTTTTGATATTATTAAAATTATTTTTATTATTATTAATAATTATTATTTTTGTTATTAATATTATTTTTATTTATTATTATTATTATTATTATATAAAAAAGTTTGAAAACAAATTAAACATCAATAAAAAAAAGACTTGTAAATCGAGTTACTATCTGTGTAAATCGATTTACACAAATTGTTTTGAAGAGTCCCGCACAGCGCACACAGTAACTTTCACGCATTTCTTCGCTTAATTGCAAAGAAAATTTTATCAATGGGTCCCACGAAAATTTTTAAAAATGTCGTTAATTTTCTTTGCTACCAAACGGAGGGGTTATAGTAATTTTTTCTCTCTTCCACGCTCTTTCCTCGATACCAAAGAAACATAAAAGAAATTATCGATGTAGCTTGTGCTGTCTACTACTAGGAAAAGAAAAAGGTAGAAAGACTTCTGTTTCTACGAACATTCCTAAAGAATCGTTTTCCCTTTTGTTCTTTAAATCATGCTAATGTTACGTACGCGCTTCTATGCAAAAAAGTCACACTCAATTTTGAAGAACCAAAATACCTCTGTTTTGGCCATGGAAAAGTAACTTGTGATTTCTAGGATATTCAAGAGAAAAAACTTGAGATAACCTTGCTTAATAGCTAGAAATTAATCCTATGATTGAGCGCATCACTGTGGCATATGAAGAGGTTGATCAATGACAGTATTATAACAAAATTTCATACACTCTTGATCTTAAATGCATATTTAAACTAAGGTAACATTTGATGAGGGAAATGTTTTAACATTACTGAAGAAGGTGGCGTGTAAATAAAAGTTTTTCATGCTCAGCAGAAGAGAATAAAATATTTCTCAAACATAAGAATTTTTTATATGTTAATTTGTGAATAGAAGTTAAAAAGTTTATTCCCACATTCATAGATAAGAACAATTTCTTGTAAAAATAACATAAAGTTAGTAATATTATCTCTATTTGTTTTTAACTTCATCACCACAATCATCATTATTATTATTATTGCCATCAACATTGTTATTAGAATTGTTATTTCCGTCATTGTCACCATTACTGTCATCAATATTATTACCACCTTCATCACGATTACCACTTACATCATCACACCACATCTTGGATAATATTGTCGTCACCATTATAACAATTGTTATTATCACTACGAGTCATCATTGGTACTATCACATTGATAATTCATTTATTTTGTAATTCTTTTTAATTTTATATATATACAAGGATAATTTTGAAAAAGTAATTTAGTAACAGTTAAGTGATAATTATTAAGTAAAATATTGTTTCTTAAAAAGTTAAGTGTTAATTAAACATATTTTACAAAATTTCTCAAGAATTTTTATTCCTAAAAATCTCACTTTCAAAATAGTGATTTAGTTGAATTTTTTTTTTGTTAACAAATGTTATTTTATAATATATAAATTATTTATTTAATGATCCTTTTTTTTTTTTTTGCAAATATACCCTCTCAAAGTCAAACTTCAAATCTTATTGTTCTTTAATTTATGTAATCCTAAAAATTGCTCACGATTGAAATATATACTTCCGCGGATTTCAAATTGATTGCCTATATTTTTTAGACACAGAAAATTACTAAGATTTCGTGATTTATTATCAAACTTATTTCACTTCAATATGTGATTTCAACCACTGTTGTCATAACCAAATTGAACTGGCTAGTCGGACCAATTGAATCAAGGAATTGGTCACTTGATTAGTTCATTTAACCCTGAAAACCGATCTTGTAAAGAATTAGTATAAAATCGGCTGAACTAGTCAAAAACCAGCTAAACCAATTTGTTTGGAAAAAATATTTTTTTTATTTTTTTAATTGAAAATTCTAATATTTATGATGATTGATATAATTCTAACCTAATATTACAATAATAAATAATCATATCAATCATATTTCTTTAGTTTCTAATCGTAGTTGTTAATATATATTACTGTTTGTTATTGAAGTTAAATGTTATGACATAGTATTTGATTTAGTTTCATGTTTAATTTTAAATATTATATGTTATGAGATATAAGTTATGAATTGAGTGATAATATTTACAAGTGAAGTTTAATTTTTAATATTATAAAGTTATGAATATTATGTTATCTTTTGTTTAACATTGCTTAATATTATATTAAAAATTAAATAATATTATTTAATTATTACTGGTTCAACCACGGTTAAACCATTGAATCTTAAACTACTATCCTCACTAGTTTAGTTACTTAGTCCAGTTTTAAAAACATTGATTTCAATATTATGCCTGGAAAGGAATTAAAACTTCCACACTTTTTAGCACAGGATTTTAAGTCTTGTGTGTTTACTATTCAATACCAAGACATCTTGAAAGTGAATCATATTTTATGAATATGATATTTATCTAATGTGATGTATGGAATATACAATTATGTACGTGTATTCTAATTATTTGATAGAGACAATAAAATTAAAATTTGTGATTATGAATCCGTTTGTTTAAACTTTTTCATAAAAAGGATTTTTATATTGAAAACAAAAATTAATTTTGAAAATTTTCAATATATTTGTTTAAACTTTTGAAAAAAATAGAACAAAAAAGAATCAGATTTTTAATTATTTTAATAAATTATTTTTAATAATTTCTGAAAAAATATAATTATATCTAACTTTCAAAATAAAAATACTTTTAAAAAGTAGCTTCTGTTTTTTACAAAACATATAAAAAATAAAATCCTTTTGTTAAATTTTCAAAATCACTTTTTTAAAAAAAAAACTTAAATAAACAGACCTATAAAATATTAATAATATAAATACCTAAATTGGTAGATAATATCATCTCAACAAAAATATAACCATTGAGCCATTTTTTCCCCCTTCCGATTACTACCTAAATCAATATGTCATCAATTAATTCTAACAAAATGAAACACTGAAAAAAAAATAGAAAAATTAAATGTGTCTAAAAGTTAAAGACGTGTTTAGTTTAAGAAAATGTTTTTTATTTTCATTAGAAATTATAAAAATATTATATTATTTATATTATATTTTCTTTTTCTAAATTGTTCATAGTAAATAATAAAACATAAAACAAAAAGTAAATATTTTTTATATATAATAAAAATTAAAAAAAAAGTTCTCTCGACGCAAACATGTCCTAAACTTTTGTATTTCGTGTATCTTAAGATTTGTTCTAAATTCTAATAGATTTGTAAAAAATTATAGCCAGTAATGTTTGTGTTTGTGTATTGTGCAGTGTAAAAATCAATTTAACCAAGAGCATTGTGGTACCTTTCAAAGAGTTTCCGTAAACCCACCAATAAACCAAAGAGTTTACTACTGTTTGTTTTATATAATGAATTAATTTTCATATCATGTATACCTTATAATGTAAAATATTGAAATTAATTTAAATGCACACTTTATTTAAGAAAAAATTGGACTCAAATCGGTGAAAATCAATCGGGCCATCTTTGTTCACTTTGAAGAAGGGGACCCAATCTAACCCGACAACAATTGAGTTGAGCCAAATTGAATTATCGAGTTCAACATTTAAAAACATATAAATTGGAAAAAAATGGGAAAAAATTATATATATATATATATATATATATATTGTCTTACAAATTTGATTTAGAAGAAATAAATAAATAAAATTGAAAAATAAAAATAATTGAATATTAAATATTAAATTTTTTTATTTTTTATTTTATTATGATTTGATCAAGTCAAGTATAAAATTTTCAAACATAATTCTTAAGATTTGACTCCTCTAAAGTGTGAAGATGCACTTTAAAAAATAAAATGTACTTATAATTAATTAAAAATCAGTAATTAAAAATTATGATAAAATCAAATACATATATAACAAAATTTAAAATTATTTTCAATTTTAAACACTTATTTTTTAATTAAAAATTATTATTATAATTTACACTCTAAAGTGTACTCTTCACTTTATACTTGACCTAACTACTTCGAGTTTATCCATTCACAATCTATTAACCTAATTCAACTCGATTTTTTTTAAACTCAAGTTGAATCAGTTTATTGGAGTTAATGGGATCAACTCAACCTATGAAGACCCCATGACAACGCCACGTAACATTAATTAAAGCATATTTAATTGCGACATAGTGGCACCAAATCCTTTCCCAGTTTAGCAAATGGGCTCCATTATGAAGCATTACTGGGAAAAAGACGAGAAGGGACAAAAGGAACAAAAGTTTGGTGCTTTCAGTATTACTGTAATGACATATCCTTAACCAGAATATAGAATAAGAATACAACTCAAAACGAAGAAGTAGAATAAAATGAAATCTTTGTTTTTATTTTATTCGGTATGAATGCAGAGAAAATGATTGTTTTTTTTAATTTTTTTGGGAAACTAAATAAATGACAATCAATAAATTGATGGGGTTTAATTCAATTCATTCCGAGTCTGTCAAAATTTTAATGTTGTTTTATTCTAGAAAGATTTTTTGTAAAGCTTATGGAGTATTGTACAACAACGGTATCTGTGTCTGACACTGTTTGGTGTATTCTTTTGGCTTTGGTTCAATTAATTAATAAGCTCCGTATATTGGTTAAAACAAAAAGGCAGCAACAGCAACTACCACCTAAGTCAAAACTAGTTCCCACATCCTTTGAAGCCTTAGCATTTCACAATAGAAAGTGTGTGTCCCTGAAATGGTTCCAAAATTCGGTGGTGGAGTGGATAATGGAGGGACTGGGCGCGGAACTAGGCCTATCTGAACATCACCCCCCTTTTGAAACTGAAACCAAGTTTTGGGAGTGACCTTCTTTCAACTTGTTATGTTCAGGATTGGGTTTCTTCATTTTGGAGTTTAGAGTCATGGGTTTTCTTGCTCTTGGGGTCTTCTATGACTGTGATATCTCATATGGGTCCAACCTTCTCTGTGGTGCAAATGGTACAGCCCCTTGCCTCTGCAAACTCACCTTTTTATCTTGTTACTCTTGGGTTGGATTTACTTATTTGTTGGGGTTAATGGATCAGATGTATCTGTGTAAACTCATTCTAATGCTAGATTTTTGGTGTTTGATTGTGTTGGATTCAATATTGTTCTTTTTCATGAAACATGATTAAGTTAGCTAGTTCGAACGTAGAAGTTCTTTCATATTATGAATATGAAAGAACGTTTCATATTGTTTTTCCAACAAATAAAAGCAATAAAGTTGTGGTTTATTTGATTACCAAAAATTATTAATTGTTTGGTGGACCGTGGATGGTAAATATCATTATATTCTGTGGGTAAGTTTGATACGCTTTATTTCTCTCTATGTCTCTTCCAAAGACCAACTAGAGACTGTGGGAATTGAACCTTTTTCAATTTATTTTTTTTGAATAAAATTTGATATGCAGAAAATCTATGGGTTGCGTGCAATGGCCGCCTTACCATTTGACTTTTATGTTGGATGCTAGAATAGACTTTGTGCTTAAGCAGCAGCACTAGCTTGCACGCTTTCTTGTATCAATTGTATGTATGGAAGGAATCTTCAGAGCATTTATCAGTTATCGTTTTTCTTAAAATAATTTTCTAGTTTTATTTAATCAAAATACAATGATCCCTTTATATTTCATGTCTTTTATGTGCTATTAAGGATATTGATTCTTCAAAAGCAGTCCATTAATTTAATCAAGTATCATCTTGTTTTCTTGCGTCGTGAATTAGGAAGACATTTCAAAATATTGTCATCTTAACTATTATTATTGCTGTCTCATTATAGGGTTGTTTCCATTTTCTTTTTATATTAAAAATGATTGAAGAAAGTATTCACTAGTCTACTTGTTGCAGGTTCAAAAGAAATGATCTTGTAATAGATGCTCTTTTGACTTCTGGCAATGGCAAGTGAGCTTCAGATTCGACATAGTTCTTTCAGACAGGTCATCTGATAACTGCCCCTTGTCGTAATCAAGGAGCAGAAAGTATGTGTTGATGGTTTTTTTTTTTTTTCTGTTGAAAAGCATTCCTGATAGACCAGACCTGTTGTGTTTAGCTTCATCGTCGGGCAAATCTCCTTTGGCAGTATAGCTTCTATGTTCCAATCTTGGAAGAGGCAAATTTATTAACTATCTGGAATTTATTTATGTTTGAAGATTCAACTGTATTGGGCAACTCTCCTTTGGCAAAGGTTACTTAATTTCCTTTGGTTGGATTCCTGCTAGTAGTAATATATGTGAAAATATTTTTTTGTCATCTTTCATATAAATATTACCATTCTGAGATTATTCCACTAGGAACTCCTGACTTTCACCAGGGCAAATCTACTTTGGCATCTTCTGATTATCTTCGTGAGCTTCCTCCAACTTCCATGGTTTTTCTTCCAGAAAATCACAAAAAAAATATCTGATGGTTGTAGTTTCTACATACTAGTTTTGGAAAGCTTTCTCAAGAGGTTCTTTTTGTGGAAATTCCGGTCCAAATCGGGCAAATCTCCTTTGGCATTTTGGAGTCTTTGATTGACTCCTGTTATCCTATAAGGCAAATCTATTTGCCGTCCACTTCCCAGTTTCAGTGGTCAAGACAATATTTTAAAGAAACTGGCTTTACTATCTGTGACAAACATCAGTATCAATCAGACACATTTTGCATTGTACACAAATATCCTTTGAAGTCAATATCAACACATCTGTTGTGGATTTCAATGTTTCTATTTGCTTGAGAAGGTAAGGATCCTCTTAAGTCCCTATTTATTGTTAATGTTCCTTCATGGATATGTTAAAATTTTGTTGTCTAAACTGATAGTAGTTGCTCTAGGTTTTCCTTAACAAGGAAATGAGATCACTAATAATTTTTTCACTCATAGCTCATTCAAAGAAAAGTAAAAGTGAGAGTGAAAAATCGACATCTTAATTGTTATGTGGTGTGCTTTCTTGTCAAGATATTACTAATTGCTGATTAATTCTGATTCCATCTATTTCTGAGTCTGGTGAGAATTCTGGTCAATTGACTAACAACTCTATTCTTTCCTTGTGTTTTTAAGTTTTTTACTTGTAACTATTTTATTGATGTTACCATGAACACATTATGACAGGCATCTAGTTGATGGATGCTCACATTACTGATTTGCTTTGGGAGACTTCCAGTGACAGCAGCAGCAGTGAGGATCAAGAGGATATTGATTTTCAATATGGTGGACAAGCTCAGAGCATATTATCAAGTTTGGAGGAAAGCATTGGGAAGATTGATGATTTTCTCTCATTTGAGAGGGTATTTGTCCATGGGGATGTGGTCTGCGCCTCCTCGGAACCATCCGAACAGATGGGGAGAGTCACTAGTGTTGATGTGTTCGTAGACTTGGAAAGTGTTCAAGGAAAGAAATTAAAAAATGTGAACTCCAAGAAACTTGTGCAGATTCGCTCCATTTCAGAAGGTGATTATGTGATTAAGGGGCCATGGATTGGTCGGTTCAGAGGGTAGTAGACAGAGTGACTATATTGTTTGATGATGGAACTAAATGTGAGGTCATTACCTTGGAAAATGATAAGCTTTTACCACTGACTCATAATTTTCTTGAAGATTCACAGTATCCATATTATCCAGGGCAGAGAGTAAAGGTTAAGACCTCCACTGCTTCTAAACCAGCTAGATGGCTGTGTGGCACCTGGAAAGACAATCATGATGAAGGAACTGTTTGTGCTGTGGAAGCAGGTTTGGTGTATGTTAATTGGCTTGCCTCTGTTCTTTTGGGTTCCAATTTGAATGTGAATGTTCCTCCGTGTTGGCAAGATTCAAAAAACTTGACCTTGTTGTCCTGTTTTTCACATACAAACTGGCAACTTGGTGACTGGTGCATGCTCCCAGTTGCGGACCAAAAGGAACAGATGATTCAAGATGCATCTGCTTGTGATCCTTATAACGAGCATAGTATGGCTAGAGGATACAAGAGAAGAAATCTTAACTCTGAACTATATACAATTGAGAAGATAAAGACCAAAGTTGATATTGTTTGGCAAAATGGTGAACATACTTTGGGATTAGATCCACACAACTTAATCCCAGTGAATGTTATAAACACTCATGAATTTTGGCCCCAGCAGTTTGTGCTGGAAAAAGGTGCTTCTGATGATCCTCTTAAGCCTAGCAATCAAAGATGGGGTGTTGTTCTTTCCATGGATGCAAAAGAGCATACTGTAAAGGTACAATGGAGAACTGTTCCCACGTCTGAGACAGATAATTTGGCTGCAGACGCAAGGATGGAAACTGTGAGTGCCTACGAACTTATTGAGCACCCAGATTATTCCTGTTGTTTTGGTGATATTGTGTTCAAGGCGTCTCAAAAACAGCTTGGTTACCAAGCTGATAAAGATAATGCAAAGTCAGTGACTGACTTGCATGTGGAAGCTCCTCTGATAAACCGGGACCGAATCAGTTATCAGAATAAGTCTGTAGATAACAGTTACCTCTCCTGTATTGGCAATGTCACTGGTTTCAAAGATGGTGATGTGGAGGTGAAATGGGCTACTGGTTTAACAACGAAGGTATGACATAAATTTTTTTGTAAATATATTGTAGTTAATGACGCTAATGGCTATGTATGGAGATGTATAACTCGTGAGGTCAATTCTTCCCATATCTACATTATCTAGATGAACGGTTTAATGGATAATGAGAGATCGATCCTATTAGTTTAGTGATCCTCTCCTCTCCCCCAATCTTCCTGGTACCTGAAACTCTGTGGCCGAAAGCCTGTGCTGTGAGGTGTAAGATCTTTCTCTGCTGAAAGTAGGGTTTGTTTGTAGCAGCTATTTTGTGTAGTTAAGGTTGGTTTAGGATGATCCTTTCCACTCTTTTGGGATACAAAAGAAAATGCTTTCCTTTCGTTGTCAAAATCTAGATGTAGTGATAATTGGCAAATAACTACTAGTTATGACCAATAAACTTGGACTAGGTCATACTTATTTGATAATCATACTGAACTTAGGCTGGAACGATATTAGTCACTCAAGTTAAAAACAATTCTTTCTTATGTTCTATTGTAACTGCAATAGTATTAGTCACATAAGAACAATTCTTTCTTAAGTTCTAATGTAACTGCAGCAATATTAGTCACTTAAGAACAATTCTTTCTTATGTTCAATTGTAATTTATACACTACTTGGTAGCCCTTCATCTACAGGAAGTCATTACAAATTTATTTGTGCCCCAACAGGTTGCACCTTATGAAATTTTTGGAATTGATAAGCATGAAGGTTCAACTGCAACCCCTGTTTCTTATGAAGCAAATGTTGAGGAGTTGTCTCAAGAGATGATTGAACATGGAAGTCTAGCTTCAGACCAGAAGGGAAAGGTGAGGGCAATAACTTATCTGTATGTCCTGTATCTATGTACATCCATATGTGTATAATGTGTATGCTTATATAGTTATCTAATATTTATCTGGATTACTTATTGAGACATTGAGATACAGAGGTCTCATCTTGGAAATTATAGTGAAAAGTCTGGTAGTTAATAGCAAGAGAAAATAAAATAGAACTTTAAACTCGTTCTTCAAAACTATGGATCAATTGTCATCATAAAATAGCGTTTTTCAATGAGATTATAATACTTGAGTTTACCACTGATAGTCCAATCATAAGCTGAATATCACTTTGATGATCAGGACTTGTTAGATTGTAATGGCGATAGAGATAATTGTGAAAAGCATCCAGGAGAGAGTAGTTCCTCTTCCCTTACTCAAGCTGCCTTTGCACTTTTCTCCAGCATTAAGGCCAGCATATTCCGAACACTTCGTGTAACATCACTTTCTGGAAAATTCTCCCCAGTCCCTATGTTTGAAGAGGGAAATGAATCTAATTTTCTTGATGAGAAGGATTTGGACACTTGTGGTAGTGACACTGAATCACATCCAGTGAGCAAGTTGCAGTCTTCTGAAGACATAACTCCATATTGTGAAGTTATTAGAACTCATGAGAGGAATGATTTTCCGGTTTCTTTAGATGACAGTTCAGATCAGTTGAAGCAGTTTGATGTAATTGATAATTGCTCAGACCACCACTTTTTTGATGAGGGGAAAGGATTGTCATTATCTCAGGTTAGAAATTGACACATATCACTTAGAGTGACATTATACTTACATTGGAAGCGTTGGGGCTAATTTTTTTCCTATTTTTGTTCCTTTGTAGGTTAAAAAGGATTGGGTGAAGAAGGTACAACAAGAATGGAGCATCCTGGAGAAAAATATTCCTGGTGCACACATCATCTCATTTATTTTGAGCCATATTATTTGATATGCTTTGCAGCATATATTGTTATACAATGGTTAAACTCAGGCTACAAAATTATATTTGGATCACAGCAGTCACAGGTCCCTGTCAATATTTATGGACTGGGATTGATAGTGCTTTTAATTCCTCTAGCCATTTTAATCTGGAAGGAAAACACCAAAGATTAAATAGAGACAAGTTTCAATTTTAGGAAGACCAGGACCCTTTGATTGAGTAGATTACTGCTAAATGGGAATTAAATTGGTGGTTGCTATAAAGATGAACAAAAAATTGTCAGAATTTCATCTTTCAAAAGTTGGAATCCATAAGTTTAATTGAAAGTAGTATACAACTATGTAAGCTTTGTTGGCCATTAACATTTAACCTGCAAATGATCTGAAAATGGGAAATCTCTATAAGTATACTGTAAATTTCCATCACACCTTTCAGCAAAATTCACGTACAATCTTTATTTGCACAAACAGAAACTATTTATGTTCGTGTTTTTGAAGAAAGAATGGATCTCATGCGAGCAGCCATTGTCGGTGCATCTGGGACACCTTATCATGATGGATTGTTTTTCTTTGATATACGTTTCCCTCCAGAGTATCCCAGCGAACCCCCTGTAAGCTTTTGAATGTAGTTTTGCTGTGCTTTTTTAATTCTTTTCGTTTATGTACATGGTAGCTCCCTTCACTTAGCATTCAGCATCCTTACAGAGAAAGCTGCATATTTATGACCTTTGTAATCCCGTGCAGATGGTGCATTACAATTCTGGCGGGCTACGATTAAATCCTAATTTGTATGAGTCAGGGAAAGTTTGTCTGAGCCTCCTAAATACGTGGACCGGTACAGCCACCGAAGTGTGGAACCCTGGAGCTTCCACAGTTCTCCAAGTCCTTCTTTCTCTGCAGGCCCTCGTCCTTAATGAGAAGCCTTATTTCAATGAGGCTGGATATGATCAACAAATTGGCAGAGCTGAAGGGGAGAGAAACTCAGTGAGTTACAATGAGAATGCTTTCCTTGTCACCTGCAAATCCATTTTGTATCTTTTAAGAAAGCCTCCCAAGGTAAAATGACTACTTCTCTTCTTTGGTTTGCCTCTATATTATTATGATTTATGACAATGACTAAGTGCTTATTGTTGTAAAGAAAATGGTGCCATCTGAATCTTTGGATATAATTATATTGATGGAGCTGTAACTAAAATTGAGTCTTATTGCAGCATTTTGAGGCATTGGTGGAAGAGCACTTTAGACAGCGCTCCAAACATATACTTCTGGCTTGTAAGGCATATCTTGAAGGAGCTCCTATTGGATGTGCTTTTGGTGGTGGAGAAACTGAGCATGAAAACCAGAAGGGAACTTCCACTGGATTTAAGATTATGCTTGCTAAGCTCTTCCCCAAGCTTGTAGAGGCATTTTCTGACAAGGGAATTGATTGCAGCCAGTTTGCTGAGATGCAAAAGTAACTGTTCTACATTGTGAATAAACCGTCCAGCTTCCTGTCAAGGATATTCCAACCTTATGTGTAATATTAATTTGTTTTCACTTGTCTGTATAATGTATGCTTGATAAAAATATCAATATCCTCCTGTAAACCACCCCCTCCCAAAATAAGAGGTGTTGAAGATGTATTGATAATAAATACTTTTATGTGTATGCATCATTCATATATAATGGCTTGAAGATGTGAAAATGTGAAATAAGAAACCCAGTGATTGGAGTAATTTGCTTCATGTGTCCTTTCATCAGCTTGATAATGATTTTAAATGTGCCATGACTTGCTAAAGAAGGAAGGGATTGGGGAGTTTGGTGAAGGTACCACGATCACTTGATGATAGCCATTTCTGTGGCTTTCACAGGAATGAAAAATGTTTCTTTCTAATTTACAACGAATACTTCATTTAGATGAATATTATGACCAGGAAGTCAATTACAAATTAGCAATATATATCATCTCGATTAGATTTTGCGTAGCATCTTAAATGTCAACCAAAATGGCTGAGGGATAAAACTTTGTTTACGATGATGTGTCACTTTTGTGTTGAAAATCAAAGGGTTGAACACAAATTACGTGGCAACCATTTACAAATAAACAAAACGTCCATTATCCTGAGCACGTCTTCCCCTGGAATAATGTGTGTGATGTGGAATATATTATTATTATATATCATACAAAATCATATTAAGAAACACACAGGTGAGCGAAGCTGATTTTTACAATTAGGCTAAAAAATACGTAGATTAAAAAACAAAAACCAATTAAGAGAACATTGAACAAAAGGATTGAGAAGCAAACAAGTCGTAGTAATAATCTTTTGCTTGAGTAATTCACGAAACACTTTTTCTTTGTATCTACCATGTACGTCTCACCCCAACTCAAGATCTCACTTTCAAGTCCATTTTATTAAAAAAAAATAGTTATATTATATTAAAAAAAGAAATAGAGCCTAATACTAATAGATGTGAAAAACAGGAACTTCGGTATCTCCGATTCTTCGAGTTCCGAAGTGCTTTGGCTCTTTCCGCTTACGTAATTCAACATTCTTTACACGTAAATCCCAATTCGCAAACCCTAGAAATCGAATTCGCCATCCAAATGTGACGCAGCTTCAGCAATGGAAACTCCATCATCGAATCCCCTCGTCATCTTCTCCTTTTTCTTTTTCCTTTTCTATTCCTCTGTATCCCTTAATCCTTCAGATTTAGCTTTCGAATCGACCTATACTCGCCTCTGCAACCACCTTGTCCCTGTACCGGCGGCTCGTTCTGACGCCGGCACCGTTCCCGGCGTCGCCGACGAGCTCCGGTTCCAATCCGGGTACTTCGCCGGCGGCGATCGACTCTTCAACCGATCCACCACCTCGAACCACGCGTCGTTTCGCGTGACCTCCGTTCGCCGAAGCGCGAGCGGTGGCGTGTTCAAATTGCGCGGGCAAATGCTTCTTCAGCAGCGAGGAGGAGCGACGCCGGCGCCTGGAAGGTCTCTCCGGCGAGTTTTTCCCGGCCGGAGAGTGTCGCACTGGAGGGTTTCGCAGTGGATGCGCGTTTCTCTGAGTGGATTTTGGTCGCAATCTTCCGGTAACCTTTGTATGTTCGGAACAGGATCTTATGTTAACATGCGAAATGCTAATGTTGTTCTTAAGCTTCGTTACCCTAGAGATTTGAGCCTTTTAGATTGTTTGATTAGTGGGACACTAGAAAGTTTTGATGATAAGAGTAGTTCGCATTACTTTGAACCTATTTCGATGTTGGCTTTGTCTCAGAGCTCGAATTACAAGTTTACAGTGGCTGGGAATGAAAGAGAGAATGGTTGTGGGAGTGGATCAGATGGGAAGGGTTTGTCCCTTAGAAACTTAAGCCAGGGTGCTTGCACTGCTTTTCTTGGACACACGGATAGGTTTGAATTGGAATATGGGAGTCACTGTGGTAATGTTAGTTGCAATCCTGTTGGTGGTAAGGGTGAAGAGTTGCCTGATTTTATGCTTTTTCATGGCACTCGATGTGCGGAGAAGAAGATGGTTCAGATGCTGCTGGGTTTTCCTGATTCCGACTACCGGGATGCTGTGTTTCCGTTTTATCCGAATACGACGTTGGTTTCTGAAGGGGTGTGGGATGAGAAGGAGAATCAACTGTGTGCGGTTGCATGCCGGATCTTGAACTTCACAGAGTCTTGGGTTAATCCTTATGTTGAAGATTGCAAGATTAGGCTCAGTTTAAGGTTTCCTGCAGTTTTATCTTTGAGAAACAGGAGTACGGTTTTGGGGCAGATTTGGAGTGACCAAGTGGTCGGTGAACATGGTTACTTCAGTAAAGTTGGATTTCAGGGTTCGTCGAGGGTATCAGGAAGCCTCAATGGTTTTCAATATAAGTATGCTGAAGCTGAGAGGGTAAGAAAGTCTTGTGCAGAAAAGATGAATGCTAGAGAGAAGGGACATACATATCCAGATGGATATTCTTCTGATATGGCATTTAGCATGTTAGTGACAAACAGCAAAGGGCAAGTGGCTCAAGGTTACTCTTCACCACTATCTGTTGGTGATCAAATTTATGGTGGACAGTCGTATGGGGATCCAACTGTGTTGACAACGGGAAAGTCGAAAGCACATAGTATGCAATCAGATAACTACAGTAACTTGTTGAATGTCAGCTATACAATAAGCTTTAATCCCCCTCCTGATTTCAAGTTTGGTAGAGGGGTCTTTTCAACCGAAGTCAAAATTGGTGCTGAAGGAATTTACAGTAGGAATACTGGAGTTCTGTGTATGATAGGATGTCAGCATTTGAGATCAACGGACAAAATACTGATAAAGAATGAGTCTCTGGACTGTGAAATCATGGTTAATGTCCAGTTTCCTCCATTGAATGCAAAAGGAGGTGAATCTCTTAAAGGAACTATAGAAAGCACACGACAAAAGTCAGACCCTTATTATTTTTATCCCCTCCAGTTGTCTTCGTATTCCATTTACACAAGCCAAGCAGATGCTTCCATTTGGAGAATGGATTTTGAGATAGTTATGGTATTGGTGTCAAACACACTTGCTTGTGTGTTTGTAGGATTGCAACTCCTCCATGTGAAAAAGCATCCAGATGTGGTTCCTTACATTTCTGTTGTGATGCTTGCTGTTATTACTCTAGGTCACGTGATTCCCCTGATGTTGAACTTTGAAGCTTTATTCATGGCAAACCACAGCGTGCAGAATGTTTTTCTTGGGAGTGGAGGCTGGCTTCAAGTGAATGAGGTAGTTGTGAGGATGGTGACAATGGTAGCCTTTCTTCTAGAGTTGCGTCTTTTACAATTGACCTGCTCTTCAAGACAGGGTGAGGGAAGCCATCCCGGTCTGTGGGGTTCTGAAAAAAAGGTTCTTTATATGACTCTACCATTGTACATTGGTGGCGGATTGACTGCTTGGTTCGTGCACATATGGAAGACTTATCACCCAAAAAGATTTAGACTCCGGCTTTCACGCCACAGGTTTAGGCTTCCTCGTGGACGTTTTTACCAACCTCCTTCCCTCTGGGCAGACTTTAAATCTTATGCTGGTTTGCTCCTGGATGGTTTTCTGCTCCCACAGATTCTGTTTAACATAATATTTAACTCAGAAGGGAAAGCTCTAGCATCTTCCTTTTATGTTGGGACAACCATTGTTCGTATACTGCCCCATGCATATGATCTTTATAGAGCTCACAGTTCTGCATGGTACCTTGATTTATCATATATATATGCAAACCATAGAATGGATTTTTATTCCACAGCCTGGGACATCATAATCCCTATTGGTGGTATTTTATTTGCTCTCCTTTTATACTTCCAGCAGAGATTTGGCAGTCGGTGCATTCTTCCAAAGATGTTCAGAGAAAATTCTGCCTATGAGAAAGTACCTGTTATTGGCAATGACGATTTATGATGCCTCATTGACTGCATTTTGTAAAATGATTTTTATCATCCGACATTTTTTATTGAGGTTTTGAAGGCATAAATTGCAATAGAAGGTATATGGTACAGGATATAGCAGTAGAGGAGGATTTTGCCCGTATCAAGAAACGGTGTGCAACCCCCTTTCACTCCAGACACCTATAGATCATCTTTTTCGTTCGGAATGTTTTTTAGAGAGAAAAGCACATGCTGAGCAGCTGAGGACTTATCACTTCTGTTTAGAGTACATAAGTTTTGACCAAAAGGTTATTTTTCTCCGAACATCACATTTTGAGACAATACAAATTCCTTAATAGCTTGGTTAATCCCAAAGCTCAGTTCTACTACAATTGATGACAAGGAGAAAAAAAAAAAAAAGCATAGTGCATAGTGCATAGTGCGTAGTGCTGTTAGTTGACAGTACCCATAACTAACGCTAAATTATGAAGCTTAAACAATCCACACCAAGTTAGAATTTAGTTTAGTTCATGTAAAGTAATGTTAAAATATCAAGTATTAATTTTTCAATTAATAATTATAATTGTTCTTTATCCTACAAATTTTAGGAGTTAAATCCATCTTTCAGGTATTTTGTTATTATTACAAGAGAATCACCATGGATTGTATGTCTTGAGTTAATTGTGCAAGAGCTTTGTTTAATTGAATACTAAATATCTGTTATCAAAATGAGCAGACTCATATCAACCCAAAAAAAATCTTTTTAAAAAAAGGCAGACCTCTACCGAAAATTAAAATAATCAAGAAAAAAGATCCATGTAAAACCAATCGAAAATAAACAGAAAAATTGGTAAATCTCTCAGGAACAAAATAAACGCATGATTAAATTAACTTAATTTTTTATTTTTCAGTTTAAAAAATAATCATACACTTCAATATAAAAAAATTTACACTGTAAATTAAATATTATCTTAAATGATTTTTAAAATAATTATTACAAAATTTAACAATCTTATTATACATGATAACTTATAATTAAATAATATATAAAATACACTATCAATGCATTCTAATTAAATTCTTCCAAAAAAAAAAACTCCCTTTCTAATCTGTTACTAAATACAAGCTATATTAAATGATTTTTTTCAGTTTTTTTTTTCTTGCAGGCAAATCTTTCCTGTCACTGGAATTAATTGAAGAAAAAGAGTAATAAGTTTTCTCCTGGGAGTGATTTAGGTGATTTCCCATTATATGACCCGTTTGTTAGATGCATATTCAAAATAAGCAATAAGGCAATTATATAATAATATTCATGCGTGCAGGATTCTTGGCAGCTGTTCAACAAAAGGAGCGAGATGCTGACGAACAATGC
The DNA here is from genome assembly GCA_004329165.1 of Spatholobus suberectus. Classification (NCBI taxonomy): domain Eukaryota; kingdom Viridiplantae; phylum Streptophyta; class Magnoliopsida; order Fabales; family Fabaceae; genus Spatholobus; species Spatholobus suberectus. The sequence continues at coordinate 9,793,170 of CM014729.1, read as the reverse complement.
TAAGCCTAAAAAATCGTTGATTCAGTGGCAACGTCGTGTTTGGTTAGAGTAGGTTGCACTACATATGAACAGAATGTACACCACGTCAATTGTCAATGACAGACAAAGGCAAAACATCTGATAATCTTCCAATGCTAAACTACAGAGATTAACAACCTGTGTGGAAGGAAAATAAGAAGGCAGCAATTGGAACTTGGAAGCATGATGATGTACTGATGTAGAAGACAGTCACAATCAGACTCCTTCCTTGATAGATAGTGTCCAGGGGAATGTTATACATAAGCCACCAGTGTCACTGAAAGAAGGCTAAACCTTTACGTTTTCACATTGCATAACCTGAAAATAAATACCAAAATTTGAATTAGAATTAAAAAAATTCTATTAGACCATATATATGATTAATAAGGCTATATTTCTGACAAGTTATTCTTCACAATCTTCCTAATGCTACATAAAAGAAATATTAAATGTAAAAATAGTTGCGTTAATCTTAAAAAACATTCAACACGTTCTTCATTGATTATTAGGAAGATCTAGTATGAATTAAAATTACTCATGATATAAACAATTGTTAGAAAAGGATACACACATGCTTTGTCCAAATTCCAAAAACAGCATGATACTTGATACATCATATTTAAAGTCCCTACAAACCTTAAAATATTTAGAGTGGTGTACTTACTGAGGCAGAGATTCCCCATACATGAGATTTACCATACAAAAATCAACAGCATAGTTCACTTCAGTTATCGACACATTCCAGCTCACCTTATTTGTTATAGTAAATGAATCAAGTCTAATTATTATAAACAACAGAATAATTTAGTTCAACAGTTTAAAGATATAGTGCCCAGGCTTCATGTTTATTTCTCATGCCATGCTTATCCTACCATCAAAATATGAACTTCAGAAGAAATTGCAGAAAAGTGTGTGTCTATGCTAAAAGAATGGTAGAGATACTAATATATCCAAGATTACATATATTAATTAACATTAACATTAATCTGCAGAGACAGCTTTCGGTAATTTGAAAGGCATGTGCATATTTTATCCAACTTCTTTCACAAATATTTGCAGCATGCTAGAAAATTAAAATAAAATACTGTATAGCAATTAGAAAAGGGAGAATTTGGATGGCCCAAAAATGGACAATTTCTTCACACCCTCAATAAAACATTGACCTTGTCAAAACAATAAACACATGATTCATCAACATTTAAAGAGTTACATGGATCTGCTTAACCAAAATTGTATGAAAATGGAGTTAAGAAACTAATGTTTTGCTTCTTGATTTGTACATACATGGATTTATCTGTAGGCATCCATTATTCATGGCAATACAATGAGCTTTGACTTGCCACTAGTGGTCCTCAACCTTGTGTTAGAAGCTGGTAATAACTTGCACTGGTCCACTATCATGTTAATACTAATATCTGGGAAAATATAAAAACGCGTCTCTCTGCAGCTACTACTACCTGGAAAATACAGAAAATTATTGGCAGCTAGGTGTAACCCTTTTGTTTTAGGTGAGACCTGCACATGCATATTATCTTATGAGTGTAATTGTAATTTGTAAATAAGCACAGTATACATTTACAATTTAAATAGTAACTTTAAATTGGACTAGCATTCCAGAATGCAAATGTTAACTCAATAGCAAACTGTTTCAAGGAGCAGCTTCCTAATCTATACACCATGGTAAATTGTAGTTGGTAAAATTCAGCTTCAATGTAATTACTTACTTAGCAACAACAAATATCACCATGTCTTCATATTCAATTAATGGATTATACAATATCATAAATAACATGATGTAAAGGTTACCTCCAATCACATCTTAAACAGACTTCTTGCCACTAACTATTCGAGATATCTGGAGACCCCTGCTGAAAGCTTCATTAAAGAGAATCCTAGTTTGCATTGATTGAAATCCAGGTAACCATGAAAGCAATGCCACTGGAGCCATAACGATAACACCAAACAGCAAATCATATAGCCGAGCCAAGGAAACTACAGTCTCCCACACTATAGTTGTCTGCAGAAAAGGTCTAAGCACCTGGGCTATTAAAATCATTCCCCAGCCAGTTGGAATGAATGCCAACAAGCTTGATAGAAGATCAATAAATTTTAAATGTGCGAACTCCAGTAAGAGGAACACTACAAGAACTGTGACTACAATCACAAGAAGCTGAACTAATCGATAATACATGTGCTCCTTTGTAGCATATTTATCCCGGGCATATGCTATGATGATATAAATGCTAACAATCACAACCATGACTATCCAAGACAGCAAGTAAACAGCTATACTAGTATTTCCACCCGCAATACCCAGCTGATAAACAATGCCATACTGAAAGAAGAAGAAACGAAGGTCTAAAATGATTTCCAACAGCTTCCCCCATATACCAGTTGTTTTTAAATGGTCTTGCTCCTCATACCACCATGTTTCCCAGCTATATTCTGCCTTTTTGAAGGGCCCACCTGGATACCATATCCAATTCATAAAATCTTCAAAGTCATATACAGTCTTCAACCAATCAAACCCAGAGGGATTGAAGACAAAAGGAGACATTATCCATGAAACTACAAGAAACCAACTTGAGATTGTCATAGCTATGTACACAAAAGTATTCTTAGCCGAGGGACTATGAGCAGCATACACAATTAAAATAACCCCAAGTTCAATACCCTTCACAAAATGGCTTCGAGCATATAGTCGATAGTTCTCGGCAAAACTCTTGTGCGCCACCACAAAACCACGACCAGTGGCTCGGTACTTAGCACCACCATGAAGTATAGTCCGACCAAAGAAATGTGTGCGAGTTCCCAAAGAGAATGTGTAGAATAGTGATGCAAGCTGCAACTGCATTGTCAAGAAGTCCCAAACAGCTGGAAGGAATCCAAGCTCAAGAGAGTTTTCGACAATCATTGGGAGTGCAGTGAAAATACCAACCTGGATTGCAAACTGCTGATTTAAGACTGCACCAAGGGCTTTGTTGTTGGTAGCATTATTCATGGCTCCGTCTTCAATGCCACTGAGAGCCATGTAAAGGCGGCCCCAAAGGAAGGTATAGACCATCAGTACAATAACCATTGAGTTAAAGTAAAATCCTATGGTTGTGTAGAACACTGAAAGCATGCGAAAGAAGTCTAATCTATGGCCTAGCCGGTACACATCTCTGCTCAGGACCTGCTCACCATTGCCACTAGCAATCTTGGCCTCAAACATGGATATCTGATTCAAACCAACATCTCTCCCTTTGCCTACCTGTATATATTCGTGATGCGTCACATTGCCACCTCGCAGGGTACAATTGAAACCAGCAAAAATATCTTCACTGATATTGATCACTCGAGAGGCCTTGCTGAGTCCACCCCGACCCAAGAACCAGAATCTGTCAAATACATCTGGATGACCATAGTGCATTCGTACTTTCAAAGGGTTTGCCAGAACACGCTGACCCAGTGTCACAAAACTTGTCTCTTGAGCTGACATGAACCATGCGAGTGAGGAAACAGATCCTGTGAAGATATTTTCTCGGACCCCCAAAATGGTTGGCCTCTTAACACCATAGTTGGTATTGAACTCCTCCAACAGATTCCGCATTTTGAGAGCCTCCTCAAAATAATTGTCTTGATTCATATCAATGGTCTGAACTGCATCACCCCGTGTAAAGATTATGGCATGATTCTGATTTTCTGGTTTCCCTTCTCCAAGTTTTAACGGACCAGGCAACCGGATCCGATAAATCTCAACCTCACTCTGCAACTGCTGATCATACTTCACAAGAACAGAGTAATATTCAGTACCCTCCCTCCCTAAAGAAACCTCATCAACATAGGCCACTCGAAGGGCCTCATTGTTTTGCATCAAATACAATATCTCATCAGCACGGGGATTCTTGTCTGCCTTGTGGTGCCCATACATCTGGCATGCCACCACATATGAGAACTTCATCAGTGCACTCCCATATTCATGTCCGTTGAATAACATGGACACACTGCTATCTGCCAATCTGAGATTTCTCTGTAAAGATGGAGGCCCATTTGAGGGTAGGCCATTCAAGCTGCTGTTTCGGTTTGTTGAACCATGTGAAACAATATGTTCTGATCCCTGTCTTATGTCCATCTCAGATGCTGAATCAAGGAACGCAAGCATCTTAAGGGCCCTATAATAATACATCATCCCCCTAACTGTCCGAGACAATGTTTGACCTCTATGAGATACCCAAAGGCGGAGGTCCCGCACCTTTTCTGTAGTCCAGATATCGTCCTCATCTTTTAACCCTTCCCTATACATCCTTTCCATAAAATTTCTCCATTCATCTTCATATATCTTCTGCAGATAAAACAAAGTAGTAATACCATCCTCATTCTCCTTTCGGAGAGACTCTTTGCTATACAAAACTTCCTCATCATAATATGGGGTCAAAACAGTGAAAGCCATCATTTTTTCAACATAGGGAGCACGAGGCATGTTCATAAACAAAGAATTGGTAAAGAAAGCAATTCGTCGTCGTGCCTCAAGATTCAATGGGACATTGTGCATTGAGTCTCTTGAAGTAAGAATTGTAAGCAATCGTCTGAGCTGCTCAGTAAAGACTGCATCTCCAGCATCAGGAAACACTATAGCATTCTCAAAGAGCAGTCCTTCATCAGTTGTTGATCTTCGTGGTGCCAGACCTTCCTCACTCAGCTGGCCGATGGTCTTCTTCGCCATTGGGAATTCTCGAACAAACAGTTCATACAAGGCTTGCAACAAATTTACAGCCTTATTCGTGTCTCTTTCTGGTTGTATCAAAAGCTGAACAAATTCACTCACGTTAGCATGTATCTGTGGTAGCCGAGACATCTTGTATGCTTCTGTTAACTTCCCCATCTGAATGGAGCTGTCTATGACCCTGAATATATTAGTCACAATGGAATACTCTTCTTTTTCGGCTTTAAGAACCTTGGGAAGCAAATATTTAACACTATCATAAGCTTCAATGACAGCACATCGGCGATACTCATTCTTGCATATTTTCAACCAAAGTGACCAGTCAGATTCATTTTCCAGCTCTTTTGCCTGACTGAGAGCAAGCAGTAGCTCATTACAGAGAAGGGAACAGGGCCATCGAATAACCCTAATATTCCAGCAATTTGGCGGCAGCTTCAAGAGCTCGAGTTCTCGATCGCTGATGATATCTTCCTCCCTGAATGTTATAATAATCTCATTCCATATTAAGGCAAACCTGGTAGCATCCACTTGGTTTGATTCAATCTTTTTGAAGGGCTGACCAAGTCCGTATCGCAGTTTCAACCTGTGGATGGCATCACGAAGCTTCTTTAGCAGTGTTGCTTGCTGACTCAGCGGCTTCTCCTCTGGCATCAGATTGAACTGCATTGCACTGGCAAAGAACTGAAATCTAAGTCTGAGTTGTGACACATTCCGAATTTCACCCAAATGGGAGAACAGACCAATTGTCGCACCATAAAGGGCAGAGAAAATTGAATACCATATTTGCAAATCCATGAAGTATACCAGCACAACAGGTAACCATAGCAAGACAACTGCTATCCTGTTGGTGTTGCTGAAAAACTCATGCCATTTATACTGAATGTTCTTAAGATTCAAAAGAGCCTTTGTTGGAGCAACTAGAGGCTTGATCTGAATAAAATAACTGAATGAAAACTTTGAAGCTAATACCGCTACCCAGAAAACAGTATACTTTACATTATCTATAAGCGCTTGTCTCACGCCCCGACCCACAAAAATCCGGGTATGAAACCACCACGTCATCAAGTACACTATGCTCCAGTCCGACTCCTCAATGAGGTTCCGCAACCATGGCACCACAAACAGTACCAACGCCAACAACTCCGGGATGAGGAAGACAAGGACAACTTTAAGAAATGTAATAATCCTCTGATTGGCCTCATCAGACCAGATTGTACTAGAACCCTTCTCGATCCAAATCATTCCATAAAAGACCGAAAACAAAACAGTCCACGCTATGGCAACCATGCTCTTGAGCGCCATCCTCACCCCAAGCCACGTGGTTTCTCTAGTAACCAAGCTATACTGAGTGCCGGCATCAAGCACCGATTGAAGCAACCTCAGAGCACTCCAAGTGATAAACACAGTCAACATCTTGACTTGCACATCCCTCCTCTTCAACGCCTGCCACGGATAAGTGGTACCCTCCCAAGAAACAATAATTGCAGCCTGCAGGAACAAAATCAGCATCACCCAAAGCCTATCAAAACTCTTGTAAACATTCCAAAACGACCTCTGCTCCACGAACCCCGTCTTCCCCACTCGGCTGTCCTTCGGCGTAGTCCCAAAGAAATTACACTCAAAATTCAAAGGCCACCCCAGCCTCTTCAAACACCTCCTACTCCAGAAATACTCATTAATGTCATCATAATTCCTCCACGCAGAGTGCGGAGCCTTTCCATTTCTGCTACTATCAACCTCAACCTTAATAGTGTTATAAATAGGCATAATCACGGACTTCAAAAACCCTAACTCACCAGAAACCGTAGGCATAAAAGGACGACCAGTATCAGGATCAATGTGCTCGTCTATAACATAATTAAGCTCCTTCGCCATGAAATGGTAAACATAACAAACACACTCGGGAGTGAAACGAAGGTTACCGGCCTCTCCCCAAACCAGAAGGTACAGCGCAACGTACAGCAGCTCGCGGCGGAGATCCGTCGGGTCGCGGCGGCGCGAGAGCAGCACGTTCGACTTCAGGCCGAGGAACGAGCACCACACGGCGTAGTTGCGGAGGAGCTTTTTCCGGAACAGCCGCAGCACGCCGGCGTCGAGCGCGTCCACAATCGCCGGCGGCGGCTCGAGGCGCATCTGCGAGTTCGCGAGGTGGAGCACCAGGTGCTCCCGCTGGTTCCGCGCGTTGTCGTTTTGGAAACCGAACAGTAGCCGGAGCCAGTCCAGAAGGTCCATGTCCGGCTCCCACCGCATGAACTGGTGCTTCGGCAGGTCGCCAACGGTGCGGAGCGCCGCCGCCGCGGCGCGCACCTCCGGGTTCCGGAGCGACGGGTGGTCCGTGAAGAGGTCGTGCACCGGGATAATGTTGTAGACGGAGTTCATCGGCGGTGGCCGCGGCAGGTTGCCGGCTCCGCCGCGCGCGGCGGCGGCGGGACGCTGCCTTAAATTCATGGTAACGGAAACGACACGGCTAGTTGCTAACTAAACCGTTTTTGAAGGCATTTGTTGCTTGAGTTAGTTGCGATTTTTTGTGTTATTTTTCATTTTCTCCCCAATTTCTCGTTCTTTTTTGGTTTTGAGTTTCTCTCACTCTTTTGCTAAGGCGGAGGAAGAGAGGAAGAGAGAAAGAGCGAACTGAAAGTGTTTTGAATTCACTCTGCGCGACAGCGCGAGTGAGGAAGAGGAGATGCAAACGTACACGCAAAAGAACTGAAACTTTTTCACTGTGTAGTTTTTTGCTCCACGCGCTGGGGGGAAGGGTGCGACGCACGCTCGAATGATGGGAGTTTTGAGTGGAGGATTTAGTGTGGGACCCACCAGTTCTACGCTTAAGTGGCTGAAAAAGCGGTTCGATTTGGAGTAATTATATATGGTAATAAGCAATTAATTACCGTGAAACGACGCGCGTGGGTTTTGGTGGGACCCGCGCGGGGTAGGGTCCGTTTGTGATAATGAATAAACGACGGCTCTGATCTGAGTGAGGGTGATGTTGGGCTGCGTGGAGAATTGATGTGTTGATTTTGAATTTTTTTATCTTGAATGTACGCGACATGGGCAGAGAATCTCTGCTTGGAATTTATTATATTCATGTTCATAATCAGATGGTGAGTAAAATTGTATTTGTATCTGCTTTGGTGTACACTGGCACGTGCAGCACGTGGACTACATCAGATTGTTGTTTTAGCTCAAGTGCCTGATGTCCGTGGACTGCGAAAAAGGTTACCTTATCTCCGGAAAAAGGTTACCTTATCTATGAATCTATGATATGTTACCACTTCCACTTGCTTTATGATAATAATAATAATAATGACAAGTTTGGTTTTAATCAGACTAAAAAGGTATCCCACACACACCTTTAAGTAATTTCCTTTGCGGAGATGGAATAGAATAACATTCGCCCTTTTCTAATTAAGAATCTTGTTTTCTATTCTTAAGGAATTTCCTTGTTTCGTTAATTGAGTGCCTACCACAACTCATCGTTTTACCGGTAACCGTGAATTTCATGCCAAATATCATAGCTGCCTACGCATTACGCAATACAGTGTATTCCCCACATTAATTGAATCAAAAACGGCTATGCTCTACTTACCCGCACGACTTTACTAACGTCAGCACCCAGCATATTTTGATACCTGGACAAGAAATTATAAATAGAGAAATTAAAATAAGTTGTAGAAAGTTAATAATCAGAAATGTCGTCATCAGTCGTCAATAAATCTCATTATTACCCGCACGGCAACACAAACATCGCTTGCAGCCTTGTTTTGATCCCTAGACAAAGATACTATTTATACAAGTATACAACATAAATCTTCATGTAAAATAAATTATAGAAAACTAAACAATATTTATCGAAAAAAGGATGATGAGTTTGCTAGATTTGCACGACATCAAACAATATTTATTAAAAAAATGAGGAGATTGAATAAACTCAGTACACCGAGCGTTGGAATTCACATCATTAATTTGCACAAATTACATACTTTAATTTCTCCACATCTTTATCTATGTCAAAGGGAGAGGGGGTTGCCATTTCACTTGTTTTTTCAACCGGCTGTGTCAAATCCCCCTGCCAAAAAACATTGACGAACCTGTTTCATGGTTGGATCCACCCACTTGCCATGGATTCGGAAGTTCATATAATTAAAACGAAAAATTCCACATCCAATATTCAGTGGTGTTGTTCCATGGTATATTTTAATCAACGATAAAAATGACAATTGTTGTCTTCCTCATGTCAGTTTGTACTAGCCAGGATAGACATGATCACTGTACATATGAGCCGTCATATTTAAAGCCTCAAGCATTGCTTCTCCTCTGATATTGAAGTTGAATACACATATCCCACCATTGTTTATATCAATAGAACGAAACCTGAACATTATGATCAATGTCAACTGCTAGATATGGCAGATAATCAGACGTTTGCCTTCATGCTGCACATGCAAGAGGTCTTAACATTTCAAGCAAGCTGTTCAAATTTTAAGTTATCAAAAAGAAGTGATAAGTTTCAAACATTCAATCAATCATTTATTTCCGTAATCCAAACTATTACCTGAGACAATAATTAACAAAATGGAAGCTGTTGAAATCCACACATTAGATGCAGGAGTGGAAACAGCCCCTCTTATAAGTTTATCTTTAGACTTGCAGCATGTATTACAACCAACAGCAATACCATAATACAATTGCCAATACTATATCAAGTTAACCAGCCTAAAAAAGATATGGAAGTATCTATCAAAGCTAAACACTAGGCATTTCTTTTAACTAGAAGAATAGCCAGTAAAATTAAAATGAATAAATAACTCATGCACTGACAGTGTAAAGGTTTTTTACACTGGTAGTGCATGTCAATTAAAATCAAAATACTTTTTTCACTAAGTGAGCCCAATATCAGTTTAAATATCTAATTTCATAACCAACAATTCTTACCTCTCCGGACCCAGGCCTAAAGCAGTGCAAGTTAATGCCCTCAATATAGATTTGTGAGTCACAACCAGAAAGCTTTCTCCCTGAAGAATAAGATAAATCTTGCACTTCACTTTCAAATCATTACATGCAAAAGTAGGTCTTAACGACAAAGAAATCTTACAGGTGACAACAACATTTCCTTCCAACAATCTCTTGCAGCTATCCAGAGATCTCGTACAGGATATCTACCATTCATGTGAAAATTGGCTGGATCTTCCCTCCAGATTGTATACTCTTTGGGATATATTTGCTTAGCATCCACTGCCTCCAAATTAGTAACATACTGATTTAGTTTAATTATAAAGAATGGTGGGAACGATACAGGTTGAACAGTGATATAAATGAAAACATATTATCAGCATTCAGTAGCATTAACTTTAACAAGTGAAGTTATTTTTCCAATCAAAAAGTATAAAAACTATCTGTAAATAACAACAAAAATAATAAGATAATAATCAATTTAAGCATCCCAATATTAATATGAAAAATGCAATGTATAATAGGGATTTGGCTCCTCTAAAGAGAGAAAGTGTGCAGAGTGACAAAGTAAAGTTGCATCTACTCTTGATTTAAAGTGGACTAAGTTTATGAGGGACTTTAATTCAAATCAACAGTGGATACACTCTTGCTTTTACTTTCTCGCTACTTTAGAGAAGCCAAATCAATATCCATAAATATAATATATAAGAAAATCCATAAACATATTAAAAGATACTTGTTCAGAATTTTCAAGTTGAGCAGAGGCAGTCTCACCATTTTTCATGCCTTCAAGGTGATATAGAGATATCTCTTTAAGCAAATCAAGATAAACCAATGGCTTTTCCCTGCCTTGCCATATAATTTCAGCAGTTTGCTACATCAAACACCCCCAATCATTTTAATAATATGACGATCGGTATCAGCAAGCATGAGAATTAAAATTTTACGAGACCCTAACCTTGGCACGAGATATTGGACTTGCAAAACACTGGTCAAAGTAAATATTTTCCAAGGCTTTCTTGCACCTTTCTGCTTGCTCTTCCCCAACTTCAGTTAATATAGACAAATCTGAGCTTCCCTGAACACATAAGATCAATTTAATGGCAGTGGATAGCAGATGCAGTAAATGATGTCAAATGTGAAACATCTAAACAACAAACAAAAACTTCAGTCCTAATTCTAAAAGACAAGGCTACTGAACTTTTTTAACAGCTCTCAGTACAGTTTAAATGATCAACAAGGCATTTCAGGATGAGAACATAAAAGGAGAGAAAAAATTATCCACGCATTTGCAAACCAAATTCACCATTCCCCCAAACCCCATAATAAAGCTAATAACTTAAATACAAACCTGAATCCGGCTTTCTGAATTCCAAGTGCTAAGACCATGCCTTAAAAGAGTCACTTTCTTTGGTGAAGAGATTAACTCATTTGTTAGTGACGTTGTTGCTTTCATGAAATCATATGCACCACCAGTTACAGAAAAACCAATACTAGTTGGAAGTTTATCTGCATGAAGGCACCAGAAAATCAACTTTAATCCAAGTTGGAGTAAATATCTACAAAGTTTTCTGTGGATATTTTAGAGACACATTTAATATCATAGAGAGTTTTTGACAGTTAATTCTAAAATCAATGACAAATCAAAGAAATCAAACTTCTAAATGTCCACTAGCACTTTTTGAGTCAGATATACCTAAAACAAATATTTTCAACTGACAATCTACAGGTAGATCATTAACACTATACTATGGTACATGAAGGTGAAATCCAGAAAAAAAAAATCCTCTCCAGTTTTGAGGAAATTGGATGAAATCTTAGCCCTTGATTAATTTTAATACATAAAAGATAGAAAAACATGTATTGAATGGTGAGATTTACAAACTGCACACTCTCCAGTTTACTGGAAAGGATCCGTGCTAGTGGAATCCATCCCCTAGCCTAGTAAAATATTATGGTTCTGTACATCAAATCAAATGTCATCTAGCAAAGAAAAATTGAGTCCTGAAATTTCTGCCCAAAACACGCTTTAGTGCCTCAAACCACCATCGGGCAACCTGCATGACTCAATATCCTATTTTAGAAATATCAAACTAAGAATATGATCATTCTGCACATTCCTTTAAAAATAGTTCCCTGTGCCTCTCCTTCACCCTCCTTTGCCTCACACTACTAAGTTCTGTAGTTGGCATGAACCATTGAGTTATAACTTATAACAAATACAACTTGAAGAAATGCAGGCACATAACAAATTTAGCCACAGATTAAAAATTGAGGAAACATAATATAAACACAATCCTATAATAGAAATGTCAGCAACACCGAATTACAAAAGAAGAAGGAAAATCTAAAGTAAACCCATAATCCAGTCACAAGAATAAAACTTGCCAATCACCCACCGTCCATGGGCCTGTTTGTTTGGTGGGTTTTCATTAATTGGTAAGTGGGCACAACACGAGGGTGAGAAGCGAGAAGTTTATAACTCATTCACCTGGGGTAAGCTCTGAAGTAGAAGAAGCTGAGCAGCGAATGCGGGGAGGAATGCGTGACGAAGTCCGAAGTTGAGGGGCGAGTGGCCTAGGGAAGGAAATAGAAGGTGAGAACAAATGTGTGGTGAACGAAACAATCCCTGAAGTAGTGTCCATTTTCCCTTAACTGACACAGACACGGTACAGTATAGGTAGCAGGTTGAGGTTGTGGTTCCTGTTTCATGCTGATGCTATAGCTTCATTCATTCTCTACTTATCACCAACTCAACTCGTCTACGCTCCACAACCTTTTTCATAAAATAAAATCCTGCCTGCCTCTCCCTTCCTTCTACTCCGGAACTTGTAAAAGGATTCGGTCCTAGACTATATACTATTTTTGGACTCGGCCCATCAAGTTATGGACCGTATGTACGATCTTTTCGCCGATACTTATCACTTAAAGGATAAATATTTTTTTTTATATAATTAAAATTATAAAAATAAATAAATATTTTTAATATATAAATTATATTTGAATCTATAATGTACAACTTAAATTGTGATGTAAAATTACTTTTAATTATTAACAATTTCTTTTAAAACACTATTAAAATTTAATTTAAAGATAAAAATAAAAAATGATAAATTAAAGAGATAGCAAGATTGCCTTTAATGAATGATGCATGTGGTCTTTACCAAAAAAAGGTCAAGTATAAAGATAAAGATAAAAAGAAGATAATTTGTATGGTTAAGAAAAAATTTTGACTAGTTATGAGAGTAGTGTGAATGTTAAATGCACCTATAAAAGAGAAAAAGAAGAACACTAATGTCTAATTGAGAAGGTGTGGAGAATGAGTCTCATTTTTTAACTTATGTATTTTAATTTATAATATAAGGATAGATATATTTTTAATTTTAAAAATATAATTTAATTAAGTACACTGACTATGTATAAGTTTTTTACAGTGTCATCTAATTATAAACTGAAATATGATAATATTGTTTACTTTTGTAATAACTATTTTTAAATTCATACACATGATAATTTTTAATTGGTTGAAAGCATAGAAAACTTTACACTAACAATACATAAAAATTAAACTCTTATAAATATGGTAAATTTTGCTTTTTATTCCTTTGATTTTTTTATTATTTTGATCCTCAAAAATTTAATTTTCAAAAAAAATATTTATCATTATTTAATAACGACATGACATAGATCTAAACATATTATGTCAATGACTGCTTTTAGATGGCATATTAGGTGACACATATGTATGCATGTCACATCATTGGTAAATAGTGATATGACTATTTTTAAAATGGGTAAAATACGCCTTTTGTCTCTCTAAAATTCTCCAAATTTAGTTTTAGTCCTTTAAAAAAATTATGTCCTATTTTGATCCCTCAAAGTACAAAACATGTTGCTTTTTATCCAAGTATCTAACTCTATTAACTTAGTGTTGATGTAACTAACAGAATTATACGTCTAATGAACATTTTGGGTAACATGGCATTCATGTGGTTGTCCTATGGCAAGTGTTTTGTCCATCACTAAAAAATTTTAAAGTATAATTTTATTCCTTGTAAAATTTAAAGTTTGATTTTAGTTCCTATAAAATTCAAATTTGGTTTTAGTTCTCATAAAATTCAAAAGCTTAATTTTAGTCCTCATAAAATTCAAATTTTGATTTTAGTCCTTATAAATTCAAAGTATGATTTTAATCCTTAATTAATTTGTTAAATCTCTAATATCTTCAATACATCAAAAAAATCTCTAATATCTCTTAATCTCTATATCTTCATCCATTTTCACATCCATCTTATCAACATAATTACACAATATTGTTTAAATCATAGTTGTTGGTTCAATTGGGAACCAATTACCAGATCAATTCAATCAACTCTTAAAACAAGTCATATAAAGAATCGTTGCTTGTGTGTTGTTAAACTTTAATGTTATGACATATCTAATTGAGAAATGCTAGCAACACATATCAACCACATTCTTTTAAACATTCTCTACTATTAGTTGAAATTTATTAGAAATCACAAAATTTTATGAATCTTACATTTTATTTAATAAATCTCACTTGTGATTTTGTAGTTTCTAATAAATTTTAACTAATGATACAGAGTGTGTTAAAAAGTGTGTTAGGAAGCAAATGGATTAAATTAGAATTAAGCTCAAAAGATACATCTTCATCAATAAATGGAATACAAAGAGACAAATATCTAACATTAGGTGAAGCAAGATCCTTAAGAGTTATGTTTTGATTGCTATCCATGATGGGTGATGGTGGGTAAAGGTTAGTTAAAAATCCACTAAAAACAGTACTAGAGTCACTATCACTAGATAAAGAAAATGCTTGTAGACTATTAGTCCTAAGAAGTAAATGATAATTTCTATTTATTCCATGATCAAAGGAAAAAGTTCACTAGGATTGGACCTAATCATGCAACAAAAAAATACTATAAAACTAAGAAAAATAAACATCTAAATGAAAACAAGATGAAAATAACAAAAGATTTGCAAATAAAAAAAAAAAGCAAAATGTAAAGTAAACAAAATAAAAACAAATGTTGACGTGTATAACAACAAAGATAAAAAGAGAAATAAAGATAGAATAATGCTAATGGTGAAGTGGAACGAAAATATCTTCGAATATCTTGTAAGTTGCAAAAGTAAAGCTAGTTAAGCTATGGAGTTGCAAAACACTCCACTACTTACAAAAATTATCAAAAATGTTAGAACAAATCTCTAAATATTGAAAATAAAATGAAAGGATAGAAAATAAGACAAAACAAAATAGAAAAATAAACAACAAAAAATGCAACACTATTCTTTCTGAAAATTAGCTAACATTGTGTCCTTAACAACAGTGCCATAACTTTTGCCACAAGCCAACCTTGTTGTCCCAATCAGTGCTACAAAAATTAGATGGGAGATAGGAAAATAGTTAAGGAAATAAAGGAGTGGTACAAGGTGTGCAAACATCAGGATCGTTCTCAAAGGACCGATGTTTGTGGTTATCTGTCTAAAGGCATTGTGTTGTGTAAAAATGAGTAATAGAAAATAGAATAAGATAACAATGAAAATAATGGTAGTTGTTTTGTTGAAAATAACAATGGAAACAATGTAAAGAATTCAATGTTAAAAATATTAATCCTTAGAATTTAATATTAAATGTAACAATTATCCCAAACCACAAAATATCTTTCAATCCATGTTATTGTTAAGTGCTTAGTTTAGACCTGAATGAACAAGCAATATTCTTTAGTCTTAATTCTCTATGAGACAAGCACCCAAAATATAATCAAGTCAAGATAAGGAATAACAAAAGCAACCCTTCCAAAGTTTAAGATCAATCTAAGTTACAAAATTCCAAGCTAACAAACAAGCGTTGTCAGAAACCTAATTCATCGAGTACACTGAACTAAGTTATGTGCATCATTTATGAGTTAAGTAGAGTAAGCATTTTTTCAACTATAATCTCAAATAAGTTCAAAGTTACTAACATAATGTATTAATAGAATTGACACATGCAATTTCATCCATTAAAATAAACAAAATTCTTGAAACAAAAGTGAAGAAAAACATATTAACTTAACATTAATAGAATCAAAAGAAAACAATAAAGTACAGGGTCTCAAGTTAACAAGACATTAGTATTAAAATCCTAAGGATTGATTATAGAATTTAGCCACTCATGGCCATGAAGAACTTAAAGACAAAGAAAGCAATGTATTATTGGAGCATGAAATTGCATAACCTCTTTTTACAAAGACAACTATTCTATTTATATTAAGAAATGACATAGGCCTCTCTATTCTTTTTTATCCCTTTTACAATTTGACCCAGGCTAAAGCAAAGCAACAATGACAAGGCTTGTGTAGAGTTAGATTTGAACTTTAAAGAATCACACGTTAGCATCATGCTCACATTAGCATCATTCACCTGTCAAGACTTTAGCTATCGTCCTAACCATTTGAGGCATTTGTCTATTCAATTCAAATATTTCGTCCTACACAACTTTGACAATAATTGCTCAGTTAGGACCTATAAACAAAACAAAATATTATGACAATGAAAACATATAATTTACTATATTTTAGCACAAAGTATAAATAAGACTTATTAATACAAAATTTACTTATTTCTATCTAAACAAGTCTAGTAGTGAAGTAAAGAGACCAAGATTAAAATTTAAAAGATATGGAAATTATTATGTTATCAAACTAAGAGGTAAGAATCTTAACGCAATAAATAAGTAGACAATATACAGTTTTACATCATAATAACAATCAATTCTAAGCATAGAAATACATAGGTAAAGCAACTTAATAACAGTAACTCATTCAAATGACATAAGGTCAACCAACACATCATGCCGTGAAATGCATGTCATATGACGAATCTCCATGGTGAACATTTTAACAACAAAGTAGCATGAGCAAAAGCTTATATTCCATCGACTCAAGCATGTAAATTAGTATTTACCAATAGTAGATGATTCACCAAAAGTATAAAATGCAACAATGTTTGGTTATAACATGTACATGATAGTACTTTCCACTAATTGTGGATAAATTGTATTGATTCATTTAGGAACGATAGTGCATAAATTGCCTTGACCATAACCCAAAGTCACAACCCTCTGACCACAGTGTGGGATGATGTGCATTACGCATCCTTAAAGTCTCATTGGTTGATATGCAAAAACCGCAAGTGTACAATTGTCGTCAAGTAATAAAATATTGTATCCATATGTTTTATGATTACCAGTTTATCATGATTCAAAAAGATAAAACAAGATAAAAGATTGAGAAGATTCATAAATTTTAAAGATAGAATCAAAGATTAGATTTAAAGTAAAGATAGAAGCAAAGATTTAAAAAGAAAAAGTTAATGATAAGGAAGCATCCAGATTGGGGGTTCACACCAAGACTTCCTATTGACCTAATCTCTTCAAGATACGAAGATTTACCTAATTAAATTGACCCTACTTTTGTGGTAGCTATATTCAATTAGGCCCTTTAGGTTCTCTGTTATTCCTCAAAGGTTTCAACCTATTTTCATGGTTTAAATCTAAGTTCCTACCCTATATTTCTAACACCTAAGTTCACCTTTTGGTTCTTCATTGAGAATCTATGATTATGAAAAACGCTTCGCATAGAGAAATTCAATAAAGGAGAAATCAAAGGAGATATCAAAGGAACATCAAGATAGATCAATTAGACATCAATAATTATCAAGGGCTAGGTCCTTAATCCTAGAAAAAGAAGAACTACATAGACATAATCCTAGAGAAAGTGAATTAAAGAAGAAAGAACCTTCAAACCTAAGAGGAAGAGTGAGAAGAAGATGACGATTACCTCACTCCTAAGTTGTCGCCCCTTTAGGGTTCGGTCCTTTTTCCTAAGCTTAAAAGGTTTATTTATATCTAGGCTTACAAAGGGTCTAAGCCTAAAGCAATTAGAAATAGAAAACTAATGAAAAGTTGCGTCAGTCACGCGTTATGGCCGTGGCGTTTACCACGGTCTACTCGTGGTGTTCTCTGGTAGCCTTCGTAATGTCCTCCTCAAATTTACCATGGTTGTGGTGTTTACCACAGTCTGCCCGTGGTGCTTTCTGGTGCTCTTCCTGAAATTTACCACACCCAGCCTATGGCATTTTCTAGTTGCGAATTCACTTATTTTATTCATTTTTCTTCAAGTGTAGTTGCATGTGATCCTTTGCTTGCTTGACTAAGGTTTCAACAAACTCTTCGTTGCTCTTTGTTGGTTTCAAATCACTCTAACTCTATATGTTTAAGCTCCAAAGCCAAATCAATTCATGCTAAACTTTTGTAAAATCCACAAACAAACACAAAAACACACCTCAAGTGTTCTAAGTGATCAAACTAAGGAAATTAGTACTAAAACTACTCCTAATAAGCTAAATTGCAAGCAAACCTATATGGATTAAAATGCAAATCACGGTATAAAATGCTACGCATCATTGGCCTCCATTACAAAGTTCATATCCATCACAAGGCGTAATTACTCATGTCCCTAAGAAGATGAGTGGTGTGAAAGAATGAGTTTTTGTGAGAGGTGTAGGAAATTGTGAGAAAAGGGATGGGATGAAGCATGCTTAGGACTGGAAAATAAATAAAATAAAGCTCCCCCTTTTTTTATGTTTGACAACATGTATTTTTATGAGAAGGTACAATGTAACGATGCAATTGATGCTATGGGGACAAATGTGCCTCTATACGATGTTGAGATTGGATATGAAGATAGAAAGTGGTGAGTTGTATTCTTGTTTTGGTGCCAAGGAATATACATTTGAATGAAGTAGTGTTTAAAAGAAGAGCAAACTACATTAATACACTCTAAAGTTTCTTGGGATTACACATAACCTCGTAATTTTTTAATGTTTACAACAACCTCCTTTATAGGGTACATGGTGTAATAGTTTTCAAACAATTAAAGGGTGTCAATGTATTATTTTTCAAATAATTAAGGGAAATTAGTATAGAGGTAGAAAAAAGCGGGGTATTAGAAGAATTTTGATGAAACCTTAGGGGTATTAGTGTAATTTACTCTTAAAAGAAAATTTGTTGGTGTTTGTGGGAGGGTTGGACAAAAATAAACAAAGTATCCTAAAACCCAAATTGTTTTAGAATTGGACCAAAGCAAAGTGTAATAGGGCAAAGCAAAGTGTAAAAGAGGAAGATCCATAAGAAATTCACTCATACACATATCTACACTTTATTGATTTAAAAGAAGTTTAGTGTAGTTACTTTTTAGGAGTATATACATGGGCCAACTAAGAGAAGATTAATACAATTTAAGTGTGTTAACATTATGGAACAGTGGACTGATACACAAAATGGGCTAAGGAGATGCATACCCAAAAAGAAATTAGATCCAAAATAAATGGAATAAAAATAGGATACAACAAATTAGTGTATACTCAAAATAGAGCAAAGTAAATTAAAATCAGTGACTATTATCAAATAAATTAAAATACTGTCATATAAAGATAAATAATTATTATTATACTTTTTTGAAAGATATTAGAAATCACACTTGATAGTTTAAAACTATTTGGTGTAAAAATAAAATAGCTAAATCTTAAAAATTCCATTTCTTGACAATAGAAAGGATATCTAAAATAGATTAATTTATCTATTTTAAGTCTATAAAATTTCAAGAAAATTAAGAAAAGGGTTAGGATGTTACAATTGTGTTATGTCCTTTTTTCCTCTATGGGTGGGTCCAAATATAAGAGAATGTCATTAATTCTGTGAGGCATATTAAGGGTTAATAAGCATATTAGAAATGAATTGTCTTATTTGGAGTTAATGAACATATTGTAGACAATTAATTGATAAGAATCTAGGCTAGATGTGTGACTAATTAGTGCTTAGCTTGTGGCATGATTGATGTTTATGAGTTTGGTGTCTAATAATTATATATTTGGAACCCAAAACTCAATCTAAAATCTAGGAAAGTCTAAGGTGTTTTAGACTTTTTTCCCCAAATCGACTGAGTGTTTTCCTAATTATTCTTCTATTTAATCACACGAAAACTATTTCAAAAAATCATATGTATCTTTTTGGTAATCACTGTAATTAAAGACCATACATATCTTTAACTATTTATATTATCATAGTTTATATAAGTTTATACAATTATCAATGACTATTATCGAGTGCAGATCAATTAACACGGAGTTGTTTCAGTTTAACTAGTGATTTCGAGTTCAAGTTCTAGGTATGCTGTGTTAAATACTTAGATGAAGAGTTTTGTCACTTATAATGATCTTATCGCTTGAACAGGACATCCCATGAAAAATACATGTAATTTTTACAAAAATAAAATAAAATAAAAATCAATGACTCTAACTTGAACATGACACATAACCCCAAAGAGTTGGTCGAGTAGAGCAAGACAAGGTCTTGCATCTTATAAGTTGCAAGTTCGAACCCTCACTCATCTCCTTAGAATAAGATAAATGTAATTATCTCATTAAGCCCTTTTTAAGCTTGAAGACTTTCCCTATTTTAGACCGAGGTACCATCCCTTCTCCCTAAACTTTATACTACCAAAAAAAATTTGAACATGGCACATTAATCCCGTAACCTTACCATTAATTACCAAATCAATAACCTATCCAAGTTTTATAGCAGTGACGTCCACACCTAATTTTTCTTTGATTAAAAATGTGATAATTTTCCGCCTTCTGATCCAAGCTAAGATTTTATTCAAGACAATCAAGTATTAAGAAGTAAATTGTTTACCTATTTAATTTTGTTTAGTCGAAGTAACTAATAAACTCATAGGATGTATGAGATTGTAAGTGTTATTAGGTACAAAGAAAAGTCGAAGTGTCCGGTTGCAGTGACAAGAATTTCCCGGTTCTCACCGACTCATGGGAAAGACAAGTCCATTGGCCACTCCTCTCCCCTATAAAAGACCACTCTCTCCATTTGTTATATCTTTTTGAACGAAACCCACAACTCGGGTACTTGGCTCTGCTAGGGTTTCACTCCCCGCGCCTTTCTTTCTGTCTCCTAATCCAACTACACGCACACTGCAAGAGAAATTCAAAACCTTAATTTAAACCTAACTAACGTTAATTTGAGAGGGAGAGAGAGAGAGAGAAGAAGCATGGATTTGGAAGAGGAACAGGAGTACGATCAGCAAATGATGGAGGAAGAAGACGACGAGGACGAGATCACACAGGAGGATGCGTGGGCCGTTATCTCCGCCTACTTCGAAGAGAAAGGCCTCGTTCGTCAGCAGCTCGATTCCTTCGATGAGTTCATCCAAAACACCATGCAGGAAATCGTCGACGAATCTGCGGACATTGAAATTCGACCAGAGTCGCAGCACAATCCCGGTCACCAATCCGATTTCGCCGAGGTGCCTTCAATTCAACTCCGCCTTCTTCTTTTTCTCTCTCCTGCACCGTTAGGTTAACGATGGATTAACTCGATTGCGTTTTTCGCAGACTATTTACAAGATCAGCTTCGGCCAGATTTACTTGAGTAAGCCCATGATGACGGAGTCCGACGGAGAAACCGCCACGTTGTTTCCCAAGGCTGCTAGGTTAAGGAACCTTACGTATTCAGCTCCTTTGTATGTTGATGTCTCCAAGAGGGTCATAAAAAAGGGGCACGATGGCGAAGAGGTCACCGAGACTCAGGATTTCACCAAGGTTTTCATTGGCAAGGTTTGTTTCAGTTCTGGATGTTAAGTTTAATTTTTTTATTGGATGCTCAATGAGTGATTATTCTCGTTTTTGTTGTTATCGTTAGGTTCCTATAATGCTTCGGTCTAGTTATTGCACGCTGTACCAGAATTCGGAGAAGGATTTGACTGAGCTTGGAGAGTGTCCGTACGATCAAGGTGGGTATTTCATTATTAATGGGAGTGAGAAGGTTCTGATCGCTCAGGAGAAGATGAGCACCAACCATGTCTACGTGTTCAAGAAGAGGCAGCCTAACAAGTATGCCTATGTGGCCGAAGTTCGGTCAATGGCGGAGTCTCAGAACAGACCACCGAGTACTATGTTTGTGCGCATGCTCTCTCGGACTAGTTCCAAAGGGGTAATGCTAATTGTGCAATGGGACCTTTCTGGGCTAGTTGTTTTTCGCGGTTGTGTGTTTTATGCAATGTCTGAGTTTATGGATTTTTGCTCTTTCAGGGTTCCTCAGGACAATATGTACGGGCCACCCTTCCTTACATTCGAACTGAAATTCCCATAATTATTGTGTTTCGAGCATTGGGGTTTGTTGCTGACAAAGATATACTTGAGCATATATGCTATGACTTCTCAGATACTCAAATGATGGAGTTGCTTCGTCCTTCCTTGGAAGAAGCATTTGTAATTCAAAATCAACAGGTGGTTTATGCTAATTTTGTATATTACTTGCTGACAGCCACTGTGATACTTGCTTATCTAGTCTAGAATTTAAAATAATTTCTGGTGAGATCATTGTACAGTCATGCCCATTCCAGTCTCTGAGTTAATTCCCTTTGTTCAGGGGCTCAAATAGTCTGTTTTTCCTTTATTGCATATTTTCTGTCTGCATCTTCTACTTTAAATCCTTTTCTTTTATATATTGCAACATGGTTTCTCTTTCTTAATGCACTCCCTCTCTGTATGGCGTCATCTGATTTTGCAGTTGAATGGTTATTTCTTTTTAATTCCAGACGATCCAGAACTGTTATTTTAGTGAAATATGGCAATGGTTATTTCTTTTTATTTTCAGATTATTCAAAACTGTTATTATTAATGAAATATGGTATTGTCTGATGCGTTTTATTATACTCCATGAATTTGGTATTAGGCAATTTTGTTTCATTTTCTAATAAATCTATCTCGACTGCAGGTTGCACTTGATTACATTGGGAAAAGAGGAGCAACTGTAGGTGTAACCAAGGAAAAGAGAATTAAGTGAGTTGAGTTGTATTTCTATAAAACGTGAGGATGATTTGTGTACACCATTTATTGAGCAAGGGTTACACTTATCATAATCTGCAGGTATGCTAAGGAGATCCTTCAAAAGGAGATGCTCCCTCATGTCGGCGTTGGAGAATATTGTGAGACCAAGAAAGCTTACTATTTTGGGTTAGTGTATTCTTTTTTAGATCTTGTGTTTTCGTTTTGATGACTTAGTGAGTCTTTATTATGCTATCATTGCCCCACAGATATATCATTCACCGGCTACTTCTGTGTGCACTTGGGCGGAGGGCTGAGGATGATAGGGATCATTACGGCAACAAGAGGCTGGACCTGGCTGGTCCTTTACTTGGCGGTCTTTTTAGAATGGTTTGTTTCTCTAATAATTGATATTCCCTAATCCCATTCGTCTTTTGATATATAGTAACTTTCTGATTCTCTATTTCTGGCTACTGTAACTTGTGACGCAGCTATTCAGAAAGCTAACTAGAGATGTCAGGGCGTATGTACAGAAGGTTTGTTCTGACTTCAAAGTACATCTATTATTATATTCATTTTGCATTGCCTAAACCTTTATACCCCATGAATGGTGCAGTGTGTTGATAATGGGAAAGATGTTAATCTGCAATTTGCTATCAAAGCAAAAACCATTACAAGTGGACTTAAGTACTCACTTGCTACTGGTAATTGGGGGCAAGCAAATGCTGCAGGGACTAGAGCTGGAGTTTCACAGGTTTGAATATTTAAATTATTGCATTATGATTCAAGTAACAGTTTTGCTCTGTCTTCTATTGAAGAAATAAGACTAATCCTTTTTATCTTCTGCTTCAGGTGCTGAATCGTTTAACTTATGCATCCACTTTGTCTCACTTGCGAAGACTGAATTCACCAATAGGGCGTGAAGGTAAAATTTCTTGGCTATCCAAGCATGATGTAGCCTTCAATCTTCCCCTCCCCACTTGTACATTGCTTGCATAAATTAATATCATTAATACAATATAGTAATGTGTTCTCAGTTATTTCTTTAGATTCACTCACAGATTATGCACTATTTCAATATTGCTTGTTTGTCTAAGTTGTAATTTTCACTGTTTTCTTCCTTCCCCTTTTTATTCCAGGGAAGTTGGCCAAACCAAGACAGTTGCATAATTCACAATGGGGAATGATGTGTCCAGCTGAAACACCTGAAGGACAAGTGTGTATTTTGCTTTCCTATATGACTACTATGAGGAAATCATCCCTCTCTCTGGTATTTATGTGTGTGATTGGGCTATTATATAGGCCTGTGGACTGGTGAAGAATCTGGCATTGATGGTCTACATAACAGTTGGTTCAGCGGCATATCCTATTCTGGAGTTTTTGGAAGAATGGGGCACAGAGAATTTTGAGGTTAATGGCTTTCCTGCATAAGGTTAATTTGTTTCTCTCTATATATGATTTCTGTGTTTAAATTTGTTTATTTTCCTTCCACATAGGAAATTTCTCCTGCAGTGATTCCCCAAGCCACAAAAATTTTTGTAAATGGTTGCTGGATGGGTATCCATCGTGACCCTGATATGTTGGTGAGAACATTGAGAAAGCTGAGACGCCGGGTAACTATCATTTCACTTTTGATTTTGTTTAGTAGTCTAAATTTTGTGTTTGAATGAAACTGTCAGCAAATAGAAAATCCCCCCTCCCCCCCAAAGACAAAAATAAATAAATAAATAAAAAGATATCATGATATAGTAATAGTGCACATAATCATTGAAAGCTGATGTTGCAATGGTTACCTTGTATGTTTGCATCCCTTATTTTTAGAGGAATGATATGTGGTATTATCAATATAGCTTTTTTGGGTGATATATTTGAAGTTGGAGATAATTCTTGCATAGATGAATCATTTGATAGATAAATGGGAGTTGAAATGAAGATCACTGAACCAAAAGCCAGAAGCATTATTTTCCATTTTTACTCTTCTGGGCCCAACAATTTAATCCCAACAAGGCCAAATGTGCTGCTTGTTATGATATCCCACATGTGTTTATTAGAGTACGCATTATATGCTTTTAGAGGAGGTCATAGTGTGGATCAATTTTTCAAATAGTTGCTTTATAGATAACCTCTTTATTGAGCCATCTGAATAGCCATTATTATTTATTGATTTTCTTTTGGGATTTGATTGATTAAAATTGCTTATATGTTTTGCAATGATGTGTTTTAATTGTGGTGCGGTGCTGATGGCTCTTCAAGTGGTGCAGGTTGATGTTAATACTGAAGTTGGGGTTGTCAGAGATATCCGTCTTAAAGAATTGCGCATATATACAGATTATGGTCGCTGCAGTCGTCCTTTATTCATCGTGGATAAGCAAAGGCTTCTCATAAAGAAGAAGGATATTCATGCTTTACAACAGAGGGTGAGCCAGTAGTGACTGTGTAACTTAGGAGCTGATATTGTTTCAGTGATTGTTTAACACTTTAACTCATTATTCAATTTCTTCAGGAATCCCCTGAAGAGGGTGGATGGCATGATCTGGTATCCAAGGGCTATATAGAATATATTGACACGGAAGAAGAAGAGACTACAATGATTTCCATGACAATTAATGTTAGTACTATAATTCTTGATTAGAAAAGTCTACACCCTTTATATATAAGTTCCTTAATGCAAATGAAGAGGCTATAAAGCAACAAAAAAAATGATTATTGAATAAATGTTACAGGATCTTGTACAAGCGAGGATCAATCCAGAAGAGGCATATTCTGATACTTACACTCATTGCGAAATCCACCCATCACTGATTTTGGGTGTATGTGCTTCCATCATACCATTTCCCGATCACAATCAGGTAAATATTGTGTATTTTTGTGTACTCATTCTGATTAATACACATTATCCATTTCACTTACCTTTGGCTGGTGGAATCAGTCCCCACGTAATACATATCAGTCTGCAATGGGAAAGCAAGCAATGGGAATATATGTTACCAACTACCAGTTTCGAATGGTACTGTTTGCTTGTTTTTGTGATTAATGTGTGCCTGTTTTTCTGTTTGTGTATTTTACTTGACACTGGATTTTACTTGATGGTTTTGGTCCATTACACAGGATACCTTGGCCTATGTTTTATATTATCCACAAAAGCCACTGGTTACTACAAGAGCCATGGAACATCTCCATTTCCGTCAACTCCCAGCTGGAATTGTAAATTCTCGTTTCCTTTATTTATATCATTTTATCATAATGTTGATAATTAAAACATTCTGAAATATTTACCCCTTGTGTTTTAGAATGCCATTGTGGCCATTGCCTGTTATTCTGGTTACAATCAAGAAGATTCTGTCATCATGAACCAATCATCAATAGACCGTGGATTCTTCCGCTCTCTGTTTTTCCGTTCATATAGGTACGTGTGCTGCCTATAATTACTTATTTTCTCTTTTTGATTGATGTGTTTGTGATTTTTATGATATACTGCATTCTTAACTTCTAGAGATGAAGAGAAGAAGATGGGAACCCTAGTCAAAGAAGATTTTGGTCGTCCAGATAGAGCTAACACCATGGTGAGAATTTTGGCTTTGGTGGCAAATGACTACTCTTGCTTTGCAATTTTTATTAGGGAAAAAAAATATTGGTTTCTTGTTTGTGGTTTATTATCGAGTTCCATTTTGCAGGGCATGAGACATGGTTCTTATGATAAGCTGGATGATGATGGTCTTGCACCACCAGTAAGCATATCTGAATTTATGCTTTGC
This sequence comes from Spatholobus suberectus, assembly GCA_004329165.1. NCBI lineage: Eukaryota > Viridiplantae > Streptophyta > Magnoliopsida > Fabales > Fabaceae > Spatholobus > Spatholobus suberectus. The sequence continues at coordinate 9,766,836 of CM014729.1, read as the reverse complement.
TGCCTGTCCCAAGAAATTTTACGAGAACTGAAATAATTTATTATTATGAATGAATTAGGGCACAAGAGTATCTGGTGAGGATGTTATTATTGGAAAGACCACCCCAATATCTCAGGAGGAGGCACAGGGACAGGCTTTACGTTACACAAGACGTGATCACAGCATAAGCTTACGTCATAGTGAAACTGGAATTGTTGATCAAGTAAGTTTATAATATTTATTTTCTTCTTGTGTTACATGTTGAGTTTGAGCTATGTTATGAACGCTTAATGAATGGGAGGTTTTAAATTTTAATTATTAAATAAGTTGCTTGACAAAAATAAAATGTCTATAAAGTAAGACCGAATTAATGTATACTTAAATTCTGAATACTTAGCATTACTTCTTTCATTTTTGGATTATAATATTTTTCCGATTTTGTAGGTTCTGCTGACAACAAATGCTGATGGATTGAGATTTGTGAAAGTAAGAGTGAGATCTGTTCGTATACCCCAGATTGGTGACAAATTCAGTAGTAGACATGGTCAGAAGGGGACAGTTGGTATGACTTATACCCAAGAAGACATGCCCTGGACTGTGGAAGGCATCACCCCTGATATTATTGTCAATCCACATGCTATTCCTTCTCGAATGACAATTGGTCAGCTTATTGAGTGTATCATGGGGAAGGTGGCAGCCCACATGGGGAAAGAAGGAGATGCAACTCCTTTCACAGATGTTACTGTAAGTAGCATTCTTCCATCCAATTTTCTTTCGTGTAGCAACAAATACTTGCTCGAAATTGGAAATGTTTACATAAGTTAGCTTCTTCCAGTTGCTCCTATTGGATCATGTTACCCATCCAGTTACATAGGAATAACTTGTTGTAGGAACTAGTTGCAGGTTTATCTCAGGACGCGTGATTGAATATATATATATTGTCTATGTTTAAAATCCTATCTTTTACTACTGTAATCCAGGTGGATAATATCAGCAAAGCTCTACACAAATGTGGGTACCAAATGCGTGGTTTCGAGACTATGTACAATGGTCATACAGGGAGACGTCTCAGTGCAATGATTTTCCTTGGCCCTACGTATTACCAAAGACTGAAGCATATGGTTGATGACAAGATCCATTCCCGTGGACGGGGTCCTGTGCAGATCCTCACAAGGCAACCTGCTGAGGGACGCTCACGAGATGGAGGTCTCCGATTCGGAGAGATGGAACGAGATTGCATGATAGCTCATGGAGCTGCTCACTTCCTAAAGGAAAGATTGTTTGATCAAAGTGATGCATATAGGGTCCATGTTTGTGAGCGTTGTGGGTTGATAGCAATTGCAAATCTCAAGAAGAATTCTTTCGAGTGCAGGGGGTGCAAGAACAAAACTGACATTGTTCAGGTGAGAATGATCATTTATCTTTTCCGGTAATATAGTCAAAGTCCAAGGTTTTCTTTGTGCTGAATTCTTTCGCTTTTGATTGTTAAGGTTTACATTCCTTATGCTTGTAAGCTGCTTTTCCAAGAGCTAATGGCTATGGCCATAGCTCCAAGAATGCTTACAAAGGAGGTCAAATCTACGAAAGACCAAAAGAAGAAGGGGGCCTGATAAAACATGTTTGATCAAAGCCACTATTTATCCTATCCCGACTTCAAGCTCTCGAGAATATGGAACACGCATGGTATCTGAATATACGAATTTGATTTGCTTTTATTTTAAAATTCAGAAATTTCGGGAACCTTTCAAGTGTGGGAAAGCTGCAAGCGAGTAGTTTTGATACATTCCTTACTGATGTTTCCCTTTGTGTCTGAGGTTGATGTAGCCCCTTTTGCATTTGCTTTGACCTTTTCTCTGTTCAAGGGTGCTCGTTCCTAGGACTAATATTACCGAGCATTGTATATATAATGGAAGAGTTTTTCAAAGCCGAGAGCTTGTTTATTATTCACTAAGCAGAGATGGTTTAGCGGAAGTTTCTGTTACGTAATTTTAGTGAGCCCCGTCTTAAATGTTGTTGAAGGTACTGGGGACAAGAAGTGTTGTGTTTCCAATTAACCATGAAGTCCATATCCAATTTTGGAATCCTTTAGTTGGTTTGGGGGTGGGGGGAGGTCAAGAGGTGAATACTGTTGAAGTTGTAAAAAAGAAGTTAACTGAATTGGATTCTTTTAATTTCGTTACAACGCTTGAGAGCTATGGTATATTGTACTTCCTGTAATTCTAGACCCTATAACTATTTATGTTCAATTCTTGTACAATTTAATGGAATGAGAATTTATTGACAATGCATTATGTTGATTTGAGTGCGTTTTTTATTTACCATTTTTAGTTGGTTTAAGTTTAATTCTTATACAATTTTGACTGCACCGAACCCGGTTCCGATAAACAGTAGCTAGTTTTCGCACCAATGCATACCTTCAACCCTATATTTCGTGAAGGAACGAACATTGACTGTCACTTTGTCCGTGAAAAAGTTCATTAGGGTTCTTTCAAGTTCATCCATGTTAAAACTAATCAACAACGACTGATTTACTAACTAAACTAGTCTCCAAGACTCAATTCAACAGTCTAATGAGCAATATGGCATTCTTAACATCTATATATTTCATCTTGAGGAGGGAGTATTGGAGCTAATTTCAAACTATTACCGAGTTAGTTATTTGTCTGGATCTGTTGGTTCGTTAGTTCTCCGCCTTAGGTACTTGTTCATGTATAGCAATTGATATTGCTATACTTGGCCACTGTGTATATAAGCCATATTAGCGAATGAATAAAACAATTCTTCAATTCTCTTCCTATTTTTCTGATTTCACGTCTTGATAAAAGATTGACACAAATTTTGAAGAGATTGTTACGTAGCCTTACTTGTTTTGATAATAAACTATACTATTAGTGTATTTTAAAATAATCATAGTTATAACTTGATAACTATTTTAACTAAAAACTAATGAGTGTACATTAGCAAACTTTACAAGTATTTGTTAATATACACTTATTTTTTAGTTGAAGTATGTTAGCAAACTATACCAAAGATGTATTTTAAGATAATATTTAGTTATAACTCGTTAATGTACTCTAATTAAAAATCAAGTGAGTACACTTAGAACATTATATATATATATATATATACACGTTTACGGAACAAATTTTGGACAGATTCAAGTATAAAGCCAAAAATTAAACAAATATATAATTTTTCCTAAAAGCTCAAATTTCAGACGAATTTTAAAGAAAACATATTTTATTTATTTATTCATTTATTTTACGAATTATCAAGCCTATTGCCTGGAAATTACATGTTTCGAGGTTGGTTACCATGATTGGTTACTCGGGTCTTTCCTCGTTGGTTAGTGATTCTAAATAAGGAACACACAAAGAAAAAGGATTTTGTCTTTGATCTTGACGGAAAAAATAAAATAAAAAAGAAGCTTTTTGCTCTGGCCCCTACCCTACGTACGAAACACATTTTTATCTTCTTCAGGACTCAGGTTACTGACTTTTATTCAGTGAACCATACACATCGTAATCATTTCATTTATTGCTTTGCCGTTTTTGTCATGCTAAATATCTTTTCATAATCGGAGGGTACATGATATCACTAATCACTTGTCACGTTATTGGAATAAAATAAAATTTTATCTTTTGGTAAGGGAGTCTTTGATAAAGGAAAATTTTTCCTTGTTCGAAAATCACGATTAATGAGAATGATAAATCTTGAGAATTATAATTGTCAGAAATTATTAAAATTTAATTGGCTGGTCATAAATATTTTTGAGAATATACATGTTTTTTGAGAATTAAAAAATTATTTATTACATTTAATAAGAAATTAATTCAAAGCTTTATATAATTTTATTAAATGAGTTAAAAAGGATAATGTGACATTTTTTTTTACAAAAAGAGTAACATCGTGACATTTTCATAGCATTAAAACTTTTTTTTTTGGTCTAAAAAGAATAAAATAAAATAAAAAATTCTCATAAACAATATTTTCAAACTCGAAAGAGTTAAATTCTCACTTTTTCTATGAAAACAATTTTGTAGGAAACATAAACAATATTTTTTGGAAACGTTATTTTTTAAATAATAAGCTAAATATGAGAAACAAATATTCTTAACTTCATATTTTTGGAAAACTAAACTTTTTTTGTACCAAACGTTCTCTAAGTTCAAACTCTTAATATTAAAAATATTTAATTTTAATTTATTTATTACTTGAAAAATATTTAATTTAATTTTTTAATTTCTTTTCTTCTTTAAAAAATTAAATCAAACATAATTTGTAAGAAAATTACATTGAGACTTCTTGAAGTTAGGTTGAACAACTATTTATACTAATCTCTCTCTGTTGATAAAATACTCCTTTCTCTTTTTACCCTACATAAATCCTATTAATTTATATTTTAACATAACATCGTATATTCTTATTGTTAACAGACCTCCTAATTTGATTTATTAATTAAGGGAAGTTTGTGTTGATAAAAAGAGGCAAAATACTTACGTGATTCAAACTAAATTAAAGAGATATGAAATTTAATTATCCTAATTTAAAAAATATTTAAAATAAAAGTATTTTTTAATGAACAAAAGTCCAAAAAATAAAGCTTCTTATAAAAGCTAAGTAGAGGAATTTTCATGGGAAACTTGAAAAAGTTAGAGTTTGATCTAACGTTTTTTAAATTTATCTTCTTCTTAAAAGAAAACAATGGATTAAATGGAATTTTAAAAATGGATTTTAAGAATTTTTTTTTTTAAAAGTTAAAAAAATGAACTTTTAAAAAAGTTAATTTTAAAAGCTTTTGATTTTAATTTTCCTTTTTTCTTCTTTATTTCACACTTCATGATACAATAACATATTATCTTAAAAAAAATTAATTTAAAAATAATTTTTAGATCTAAACAATATAAACCAAAGGCTTTAATGTTAAAATTAAAACTTCTATTTTTAACTTTAATATAATTTTTAAACTTCAAAAAAATTAAACCAAATATTATCTTACTTGACATAAGAAAAAACTGAAGAATTTGTGTCAATGCTTAACAGCAGAACATAAGAACATAATATTCCTACATCTGTAGAGTACCTTCATGTTTGGGAGCCTCCACAGAGTCACGAGACAACCAATTGGTGCGATGTAAATGAACACATAATCATGTAATTTCGAGGTCTTCATTTACGTTACCAACTATTTATTCATATTGTCGTGTGAAAGGAAACTTTTACCCACTAATGTTAAATATACAAAATTTTACACGATGCGTAACACATAAATTTTATGAAAGCGCTATTGGCTTAGGATTAAATATAAAAAATTATAATAAAGATTTAATCCGTGTCTAATATAGACAAAAAAGTTTGTATAATTTACTCAAATTAATATTAATTAATGAATTTAATTATAATGCAGTTACGATGTAATGGTTCTTTACATTGTCATTTAATAGTTAGTTATCATCTAAGTTCGTTAACTTTTATACTTTGTGTTTTAAAAATCAAATATATAATTATTTCTGATTAATTGACAGAATAAAAATCTTTATACTAACAATACATAAAAATTAAAACTTTTTTTTATCTCGATAAAAAATAAACATCCAACAAATATATTATTGTTTTTTTTTAAAAGTAAATATACTGTTGTTAATAATGGCTAAAAGTTGCCGCATAAGTTTACGAAACAAAAGTCAATTTGCAATCCAATAGCATAGTTTTGAATTTTGATAATGTCTTTCGATAACAGTCTAAGGTCTTTATTAAGAATAGTTTATTTTAATGAATTAATATAGTTTAAAAAAAAGTTTAATTTTCATACACTATTAGTTTAAAGATATTTAGCTTTTTACACTATTAATTAATAAGAAATTATTTCATATACAAGTTTTAAAATAATTATTATAAAAGTTAATAAATTTATGATTTATAATAATTTATGATTGAAAAACAGTGTAAAAAACTTATACACAATCAGTGCATTCTAATTCAAATCTTTAAATAATTATTCAAAGAAAGTACATTTTTTTATGTTGTTTTTCCAATTTTTTTTATTTGATTCCATTGTTTTTAAAGTACAAATTAATGGACAATGGAACAAACGTTATTATTAGATCTTTTTCACTTTTTATGGAGTTGTTACATTATAAATAAAAATATACGCATGGTATATTACCAGAAAGCAAAATTACGGAAAAAGAAGGACATTATCAAATTATGTTGGAAAGAACTCAAGAAGAGTAAAATAAAAGAAAGAAGAATGAAAATAAAGATAAATTGTATTTGTAAAATTAATTTATGTAATTTTTCATATAATAAAGAAAGAGATAAGAAGAGAAGAGGGACAAAAAAAGAAGAAGAAGAAGCAATGATTGATGTAATAGAAATGAAAAGAAAAAAAAATATTATAGACTATGTTCTATAAATTATATAAATTAAAAACAAAATCTATAAAAGTGAATTAAAAGTAAAATTTGGAAAAAGAAAAGTAAAAGTAAAGGGGATACGATAGATTAAAGATGAGAAAAGTGAAGTCCAACACAGACTCACCAATTGCTTTTTGTACAAAAAAGCTACTGAAATTTGAGAGGTAATTCCAATTAGAATATAAAAAGATGTTTGAAATAAGAACCCAAGGTAGGCCAAACAAGTACGAGAGAAGGGCAAAACCAAGCCAGAAACCAGTGAGCCAAACTCCAAAAATGCAAATCTAAAACAATCAATGAATATTTTTCCGAGTACATTCTAGTGCCTTTTAAATTTATTTTAAAGAAGAACAATGCTATTTAGTACAAAAGAATGCACGCACGAATCATACGAAACACAACATCTAGGGTGGCTAATTTTTTTTAAAGCAATTCTTAGTTAAAATAATTATTACGTGTATGCAAGTTTTACCATTTTAACAAGTGTCTAGAATTATAAGTAAATCATCAAATCAGCATATGAAATTATAATTACCAGTCATTTTTTCTCTGAAATTATACAAAAGAAATTTCATTCCACAAAATTAGTAACCATTAGCCATTTTATTCCTTAATATAAATGGTGTGTCAATTTCATCCATGACTAATTATCAATCATTTTAATTCCCAACTGACAATTGTCAAATTTAGGGGCAAGTTAACAATAGTTGTCAAATTCAATAACTAAATTGACCAATTTTGTGACGTTAGGAATCAAATTAATTAGTAATATTAATTTTAAAAACTAAATCGATTGATAAGTTGTCAAAATTAAAAATAAATATACTTGTTATAATATTAATTAAAGATTAAATTAATTGATACTTATAATTTTAAAAATTAATTTAATATATTATTCCTAAAATTACTTGACAAAGAAAGTAGGATTAAGATCACCTTCAACCACACGTGATTTTTTATTTTGCTGCTTACGAAGAGTATCTCTTACCCGTCAGTCAAAGACTAGTAATTCCTTCCAAGCCTAGAAATTTCGAAGTATACTTGTTCCGACAATACTTTTAATGCAACTTTAAAAAAAAAAAACTTTTTATGTAGTTAGATGTGAAAATAAGTTATATCAAACAAGGTTTTTGTTAAAAAAGTTTAGCCTATGTAAAAAATTTAAGACTTGAACTTGACCTATTACTTGTTATAAGTTTCATTTTTAGAAATTTGGTCTATTTGAAGACTTGACTTAACTTATTAGTCTAAGTCTATTTTTTAAATTAAAGTCTTTATGTAGGTCTAATTTCTTTTTACATGGCCTAATAGACTCATAGGTCAATGAGAAAAAAACTATATGTAAAATAAACTATAATTTATAAAAATTAAAATAACCTATCGACCACTCAAAGCATGAGATAAAGGTGAAAATAAGAGGAGTAAGTTTTTTAAGAGTCAAGTCTAACTTTTTTTTTTTTTTTGGTGAGAAGAGGTATAAGTTTATTTTTAATGTCTAATCTAACTTTTATGATAACTTGTTTTAAAGCCTATTTTATAATAAGGTCCTTAAATAGGACATAAATTTATCTTTTAATAAGTTTATAGATTTGATTTTTTATGTAAGTCAACATGCTTAATATTTTTAAAAAGTAAATAAATATATGATTTTAATATATTATAATAAAATTAATATAATAATAATATTAACAAAAAATTATTATTTGTATTTATTTAAATAGGTTAGTCTGTTAAACTTAAAAAACTCTTTAAATAACCTAAAACTTGATTTTTTTAACTAAATATATTTGTATAAAAATTTAGGTCTGGGTTATTTCTTTAAAAAACCTAATCTAACTTGAGCATGATGTAAGTCTCAAGCAGTTTGAATTGTTTCCACCTCTATATGCAGCATTAGAGATCAAATAATGAATATGCTGAATTTGGTTTGGGATTGGCTTTTTTGAATTTTGACCCATTTTTTCTTTAATAAATAATTTAAGTTTAAATTCAAGAACTTTCAATTATTAAGAAAAATATGAACATTTACCCACTTTATCTGCCATCTCATTTCCACGCAATTTTCTTCTTGTCTTTATCTTTTGTTTTCATTACAACATCTATTATATTTATTATTTTCTCTTCTTAACTTTTCTGTCAGCCCAATTCACCACGTTTTGAGGTGGACGCTTGTATATGTTGATAATTTTATTATGAATTTCATTAACGTGACTCCTGGACCAAACAAAAGTATCTGCGAGTGCTTCACTTTTTTTTGATTGGAGTAATTTACGTATTTTAAGGTAGTAACTATATATATATATATAGCATCGGACACACACACACACATACTCTGTCTTCATCTCCATTGAAACTTCTCACGGAGCCAAAGCTGTTCCCTTTTTTCATCTGGGTATGTAATTTCCTTCTTGTCATCCTCTTTGGTCTCTTGGATTTCATAATCTGTGCTCGGAGAACCTCCACATCCATGGTGTTTCTTTACCACCACCACCATCACCATCATCATCATCATCATCATCGAGTTCTTGTGTTTTTGCTTTGCAAGCTCTTCCTTGTAAATTAATGGGGTTCTGTGGATGCTCTCGTTTGATTTAATTTGTATTGCGTAGATCTTGTGTTTTTCCTGACTTTTGATATTAAACTCAATCACTGTTGAGATTTGTTGACTTAAGTTACGGCAATGTCCGGGATATTTTTCTAGTGGAACAAGTGGTGACCAATTTTTGTTTCCTTACAAAACCTTTTAATTACTAAGCATTCTGGATAGGATATAAGCAGAAAAGCATGTGGGGGCATCCTGTTTCTGGGTTATAGACATCCAGCACTTGGCCTTTGTGTGTTTAGTGAATCCTGGTTTTTAGATTTTAATCCTGGTAGCTAGTATTTGCATCTTCACATGATGCAATTTAGCCTTTGGATTTTTTACCGCATGCCTTGTTCTCCTAAAAGGGTAACTTACTAACTTCTCTGACATCCGTGTAGGTTTTGTGATTGTTTATCTTTGTTATATTGAACAAGACTGTGGCATCTTATAGGACACGAGTGGATTCCAGAGAGCCTTAGCTGTGTTGTTTTGCTGAATCCCTTGAATATGAACAGACTTAGTAGTGATAGTGTCCTAGGTTGTATGCCGATATGCATATTTTTCACTCTTTGGCTTCTTATCTTCTATAAATGTGTCAGCCATTTATCATAATTGGATAGATTTGATATGCTGTTTGCTTAACTGGACCATAGGAACAATTAAAGTTCTCTCACTTGGGATTTGGGCATCTTTGTTTACACACTAGGTAGAAATGATGCATGATATCTATCTCGTTTCAGAATGATGCATTTGAGTTAGTTGACATGCTTTAGAATTTTTTTTGTTTTGGTTGAGAAAGACTTAGAAATTGGAAATGTACATTAATAAGAAAATTTTGCTTGTGAACAAGAGTTATATTTGATCTGATCACCAGTCCTTGCTTGAGTGAGTGGATTTCCTACTTTTTAATAACCCCCTTGAATTACATATATCTCATTAATTGTTGTTCCAATATGGATATTCTTCTTCTCTGTTGACATTTTCTTTGCTGGACATCAACTTGGTTTATACATACTTTTCAATTCTGCTTGACTTCATCTATCAAGTTAATTCCCCACTTTTTCTGTGTATTAAGCTGGTTTTCCTCGGTATTTCCAGGGCTAAAGAAGCACTGGTGACCAAAATTGTGGAAAGGGGTTCCTTGATTTTCATGGCATTTCCGCACTACATTTCCCAGGATTTGAAAACCATCCCAGATGCTGTGACTGAGATAGAAAATTCCAATGGTTGTTTTGATTGCAACATCTGCTTAGACTATGCACATGAACCAGTAGTGACCTTCTGTGGCCACCTCTACTGCTGGCCATGCATCTACAAGTGGCTCCATGTCCAAAGTGATTCTCTAGCACCTGATGAGCACCCACAATGCCCCGTTTGTAAGGCTGATATATCCCAAAGCACAATGGTCCCACTCTATGGCCGGGGCCCGGCCACAGCTGAAGGGAAAACACCTTCTTGTGATGTTTTGATACCACCAAGACCACGTGCTTCATGTGATCAATCTCTATTGGCAACATCATCTCAAAGTGTTCAGCACCTTCCATATCGTAATCCTTATCAGGGTCACTATTTCAGCACTTCTCCATACCAAGAAGAGGATGATGCCACTTCACAAATGCTTGATCTTGATGCCACCATGACTCCAGGATCTCACCACCCTGTGGCTGGAATGTTTGGAGAGATGGTTTATGCCCGAATGTTTGGCAACCCAGAAAATTTGTATGCATACCCGAATTCTTATCAGATGATGGGAAGTAGTAGCCCTAGATTGAGAAGGCAAGAGATGCAGGCGCACAAATCTTTAAACAGAATTTCTATTTTCCTCTTTTGCTGCTTTCTTCTTTGTCTTATTGTCTTCTAAGTGAGAAGTTGAGATTATTTTCTCTCTTTCTCTGTTGTATACTTTGTAAAGAAGCATGGATGCAAGCTTTTAAAACTTGCTAGATCGAGTGAATTATCACAGGCTATTAAGGAACTTATGTTATTCTACATAGTACACAATATTGGAGTTGGATAATGCAGAAAGTCCTCTGTGAGTATGCTATATTATATAGTATGCAGAGATTTTTTAGTATAAAAATGTGATGCCTTATAGAGTGTTGGAATTGAGGAAAATCATTACCGGAAAGTAGGAATGATCAATTAACCATAGGTTCATCCATTAAAGAAATCTGCTGGAGTATATTGGTAATATCAAGATAAGATTTTCTTTACTTTAATTGTACTTTTGTTCCTATAATTTAACAATCTCACGAATTTTTCCCTTTCAATTTTTTTTTTTATAAATTTTGTCCCCTAATTTATAAAATATTGTAATCCCACTGTTAAAAAAAAAAACTACCATTAAAATGTTTAAATTGTGGCAGTTTTTTTCATGTTAAAGCAAAATTTACAATAATTTGTAAACTGAGAAACAAAATTTGTGAAAAGAAATTTTAGGTGATAAAATTCATGAAATTATAAAACTTTGAGAATAGAAAGTTACAATTAAACCATTTTCTTTTTTTCAGTGGGGAGGGGGGTTGAGGGGTGGATTATACATGTCCGCTTGTAATTTGTTCTTTTCTTAATTAACTTTCTTTTAACTTTTTTTCGGTAAAATGTGATGGATCTTGGTTTACAGGTTTTTCCTGTTGTGGAATTGATGGGATGTCTTTTGGACCACGTGTTTGCTCAGTGGTGGTTTAAGACTGGGACATAGAAGTCAAGCTGGCTGGCTGAAATGTTATGGAAATTAATCTGGGAGAGTATTGGGTTTATTGAGTATTTAATTTTTTTGGGCCAAGCTCATTGGATTAAGGGTCTAGTTTGGAACAACACTTTATAACGTTTTTTATTATTAAGTAAAATTTATTGAAAAAATGAAGTTATAAGTGAAATTAATTTGGTAAGGATTGAGACTTGTAATTTTGTAATTCTCAATAAATTTTAACAAATAATAAAAGGTGTATTTAGAAAAATGTTAAGAGAGCATATTGTTAACATTTTTCTATAGGAAATAAAAGAGTAATATACGAAGGATGTATTTGGATAAACAACTTAGGTGCTTATTTAATAACTCTTAAAACATGAAGGAATATGCTATAAATTTGACCATAAAACTTATTAGAATAAGTTATAAAAAACCTTATTTTGATAAACTACATTAATAAGCTTATTGAAATAAGTTAAAAAGAGTTATTTTTATTAACTTAAATAAGCTCTTCATAAAAATTTTCAAATGCTCTCTAAATTAGTCTTTAAAAATTATGATCACCAATCAAATTTAGTTTCTAAATTAAATTACTAAATATCGATCATTTTAATTCTTATTTTTGTAATTTTATAGACTAATTAATTAAAATAAGTATTGTTTTGTAACGTCAAGGTTAAAATAATTGTCATTTAATAATTTCAAAAACTAAAATAATATTTTTATAATTTTAGGAATGTATTAGTTGAAAAAAAAACCCAGAGTAATTGTAGTAAAATGATAAAGTAGAATTAGCTGTACTTATATATATATATATATACTATCTCCGAACTCAATTATAAGCAAAAAAAAAGGTTTAGTAGATTCAAATATAAGTAAATTATAACTACTTTCACCCTATTTAATGATACCATCTCAAAAATACCCTTTAATTAATTGAGATTCTATTTTCAATGATTCTTTTTTATTTTCATATGAAGTTTCAATGAAGCACACTTTAAGGAAAAAAATTTATTTTTTAAATATAATTAGTAAAATTAAATGATATTAACTTTCTTAATTAGCGTAAAAATTAGTTAATTTTACTTATATTTGAGTTCGGAGGGAGTGTGTGTGGGTGAGGGGAGGAAGAGATCAAGTTACTCTAAGAGTAACTCTTAGGTAGTGTTACTCCACTTAATAATTCTTGGTATATATTAAATTTAAACAATTCAACCGTTAAATTAAAAGATTTTATTAAATAAATCAAGTCTACAAATTTTTATAAAGTTTTAAAAATATTTGATATTTCATTAAATAAATTCAAATTAACGTATAATATTCTTTTTAAATTATAAGTAAATGTCAATTATAAGATTAACTAGTTACAAATGTTTGATTTACCTAAAATTTGATATGCATGATGTTAACATAATATCAAAGTATTTAACACTCGGATCGTTGAAATTTAATATATATGAAGAGTTATTGAGTAAAGTAACTCTATCAAGAGTTACTCTAGGAGTAACTTGAGCCCCACCCTATATATATAGGGAATGGATCAAATTACACGGTGTAACTCTCACCAACTATTACATTGTTTAGTAACTTTCAATTAGATAAAGTTTTCTCAAAACCCATCATTAAATTGAAAGCTCCTTTCACATAGATCATATATATAAAATTTTATATTAATCCAAAATTATTTGATACCTCATTCAAATAAATCAAAATTGATGTAATATATATTTTTCAAAATATACTAAAATATGAGTCATTTGATCACCTTATTATTGTTCTTCAATTTTGACAAAATTAGACACAAACAATTATGGTAATATAAAGTTATAATTCAATGGTTGGATTGACAAAATTCACCTTTTATATTAAGTTATTGATGGTCTAATAGTTGATAAAAGTTACACCAGTTTAATTTTATCCTTTTCCATATAATATATATTTCTTTTTGGTGCATAAATGATAGGAACTATATATGAAGATGTAAGGTGATCAAGGTGCGTGTTAGAAAAAAAATTATCTTTAAAATAAATGAGTGTATCAATATTTAAATTTTAATAGATAATATGTTTTTTCACTTAAGAAAATTTTTCGTTTGGAAGTATGAGTAGCATTATTCTTCTAAACTTTCTCTATAAGGATTTTATGGGGGGATTAACCAAGTTGTCGTGTAACTTAGTTATGGTTGAAAATGTGGTCTTAAAAGGTGATAGCATATATATCTCGTGTCAAATATTTTTCACAAGTATTATGTGGCTACTCTTCTGTGCTTAATATATTATACTTCGAAAGTGTTTTATTTCAATAAATTTTGAAAGTACCCATTAATATATTATATTTTGAAAGTGCTTTGTAACAATATAATTTTTTAATTTATTTCATTAAATTTTATAATTAAACTTATGAATAAACTCTCATTTAATAATAATTTATCAAAAAGTGTTTAATTAAGTTTTACACAAATTGCGCATCTTTGTTTATAGGTTAGTAATAACTCATCCTCACCCTAGACTATGTTAAAATTTTTAAAAGATGATTTTTAAATAAAATTATAATAATTATAATATTTTTTATCAATTTAAATTAGAATTTACTTTAAACTTTCAATAAATATTAGGCTGACGCCTGACGCTATAATTTTTTGGATGTGAATCTTCTTCATCAGTTCCTTCTTCACCTTCTCTCCATCTTCTTTTTCTCTCTCTAATTATTCTTTTTCTCTCTATCATTTATTTATGTTTTCTTCATTTTTTTATTTAATATTTTTATCTTTTATTTTTTGTGAAGAATAGACAACACGACACTAGGGAAAAAAAAAATTTGCAAATTTTTTTGGCCGAGTCTATGTGGCACAAAAGCAGTGCATCTACCCCTTTGTATTCGCCTTATTACACTTTTATCTGTTGGCAAGTAATACACATTACACATGTATTGCATGTTCACACCTTTGCATTCACTATTGCTTTGCCTATACACGTCAGTAGCATATATTGTGTTTCTTTCTTTATCATTACATGCATTGTATGTTCCCACCTTTGTAGCTATTGTGCGAATGGCTTTTGTTCACAACAATCAGGGATAAATTTTGATGATAAAAATAAATTTCTGAGGTGATGAATGGACATAAGATTTGCTTCTTCAAGAACTGTTTATTCCACTCTCACCAACATCTTAGTGCATGTTGAATTGCTTCAGTTATGAAGGAAAGGTGTTTGTAGAAAGCATGATAAATTGATAAGGTTTAATTGCACTTTTTGCTCCCTAAATTTTACAATTTTGCAAATTTTGCTATCCCATAAAATTTTTTCGTGAATTTTGTCTCCCAATTTTTAATTTTTGCGAATTTTACCTCTAAGTAGAAAAATTGTTACAATTAAAATATTTTGTAGAGGTTTTTCCTTTAAACTGTCACAATTAAGATAATTTTGTGGTGATTTTTTCTTTAATTGTAACAGTTTTCTACTTGGGGCAAAATTGAAAATTAGAGAGCAAAATTTGCAAAAAAATATTGAGGTGGCAAAATTTGCAAAATTGTAAAACTTGAAAGATAAAAAGTGTAATTAAGCCTATTGATAATGACGGCTCATGTTTCTCTAAGTTGTTAGGACGCCATGTAACACTCATAAGTGGTCAATTTTAAGATGATTTCCGATTCACTTCCACATCTGCCAGCGAGCAATATTGACCCCCAAAAGTATATTAATATTAGAGTAAATTATACCGAGATTTTAAAGATTTTTTGATATTGTACATGATCTTTTTGTTTTTTTAATGTTTACAATAATTCTCTTATAGGGTATAATGTTTTTTAAACAATTAAGAAGAATATATTAATATAATGTATAAGGGGTGTCAATATAATATCTTTTAAACAATTAAGGGAGCTTAGTAAGATAAGAATAATAAAAAAAAGAGATATTAAAAAAAAAATTGGCAAAACCTTAGAAAATCTCAATGTAATTTACTCTTAATATTATTATCCCTGCTAGCCATCACAAACACAAAGAACCTATTGCGCGAAGATTAAAGGCCATTTGTTAAGTTTGAAAATAAAAAATTGTATAAAAAGTGATTTTAATTTTATTTTTAAGAAAAAACTATTCATTGTAACATTTAAATAATTTAAAATTTGATGATTGTGTTTTTGAGATTATATAAAAAGTGATTCTAATTTTAAAGATTTTTTATGATAATTTCCAAAAGATGTTAAAATCTATTTTTTTTAGATTCCAGTTTTCTTTAAAAAAAAATACTTATCTAAACATGTTAGCATATTTCAAAAGTAATTTTTTTTAAAAAAAAAAACATGTTTTTTCAGAAAAAATTCTCAAACAAACGCACTTAGATTACTGTAATGCTTCTCTGTCATCATCGTTACCACTTCTAGTTATCACCTTGATCATCACTATTTCTAAATAATAATAATATATAATCTCCTCTTTCCTTCTTTTAAAAATACTCATTTTTTATTTACATAAAGTTTGATCACATATTAACGGGTGTGTTAATTTGTTTTACATTTTGTTATTCTGTACTCAGACTTTCCAACATTTTGATATTTTAATCGTGTTAATTTTTTATTTTTTTTTTCAATCGCGTTAAACTGAAAACTAATGTGAAACATCTTTACATTGTAAGCAAGTTAAACTAGTACATTGAACTAACTGAAAACTGTTACTTAGACTAATTTTAACTGAAAATTATTACTTGAAAAGCTGAAAAGTATTAAGTTAGTATATTGAATTAGAAATGTTTAATAAACTTAGTTGTTAAACTTTTTAACAAGTGTAAAAAAAATATAAAAGGATATGTTTATATGATTGTTTCATTTTTTTAATTTTATATACAGAAATATATTTTAATGTAATTATAGTTTTAGATTTTTTTTGTTAATTTTAAACTCTTATTATTATTATTTTTTTACAAAAATCATATAGTTTTTGTTTAAAGATCAAATATTTTATTAGAAAATTAAAATAAATAGTACAGTATTAAAAAATCATTAAAATAAATAGTATAATGTTATATCACACTGAAGAATTTTATTAAAGAGTTGAGGTAAAAATAAAAAGATAATAATAATTATATTGTAAACTCAAATGCTAATATGAAAAAAATATAAATTAGTGAAATAAATTCATTTCTCAAATATTTCTATTTTGATCAAATAAACTTATAAGTTACTTAAAAAAATATTAATATAATAAAAATAACGTAATCAACTACGCTAATAATATTATAAATTTACCTTTATAATGTTAAAGACTAAATTAACTAATAATATCAATTTGAATGACTAAATATTTTCATGATATCATGAATCAAATTAACTAATAATACTAATTTAATAGTCGACTTGACATTTTTACTCCTTTTTAAAATATTTAAGCACCCCTTTAATTCTGAATTATGGTATCGACATTAGTCCCAAACTCTCAACTGTATTATATATGGACAAAATTTAGATGTAAATTATTAGGTATTTTTGAGAGTGAATTATTAATTTAGTCTCTGAAATTATAATGGTCAGTCAAATTAGTCTCTAAAATAATAAATTACTGAAATGGTTTTTGAAATTGGACATTATCAATCAATTTAGTCCCTAAAATTGTAATTGAAGGTCACATTAGTCCTTAAAATAAATAAAATGACAAAATGGTTCTTAGAATTGTAAATTATCAATCAATTTAATCTTTGAAATTATAATGGTTGGTCAAAGTGATCCCTAAAATTAAAAAAACTTAATTACACTTTTTACCTCCTAATTTTTAAAATTTCGTGAATTTTGCCCTTTTGGGGTGCATTTTAACCATAAACTTATATAATTTTGCAAATTTTGTGCTAACGTTAAAAAATTTGCACATTATGCCCCTTAAACACAATTAAGCCTTTAGAAAATGGTAAAAGTGTTAGATATAAGGATTTGAACCCTTGACTACTTTGTTCTCTACAACCACCATAACCACTAACTCATTTAGTTTGTTTAATTTATACATAAAAAATATAATATATATACTATTTTCGTATTTGTTAATTACACTTTTGCTTCCTCAAGTATACATTTAAATTTAAAGTATGAAAATATTAAAAGTTAAGATGATAAATTTATTTATTAAATATTTTTATTTTAATTATATAAATTTATAAATAATATAAATTTATTTCTTAAATATATAAAATTATTTATTAGTTAAATTATATAATATCTTATAAATTTATTTATTAAATATTTTTTATTTTTGAATAACTATCCTACAAATAAGAGAGGAAAAATGTATAAATAATTTATAAATAATAAATAATATTATATAACTGAAGAAATAAATTTGTATAATTAGCATTAAAATAAAAATATTTAATAAATAAATTATCATCTTAACTTTTAATATTTTTTATACATATATAAATATGTACTTTGAGGATCAAAAGTGTAATTAACAAATGCAGTAGTGATATATATAATATGTATTTTACATATAAACTTAACAAGTTAAATGACTTAGTGACTTTAGTGGTAGTGGAGAAAGAAGGGGTAAAGGGTTCAAATCCTATCTCTAACATTTTTATCATTTTCTAAAGGCTTAATTATACTTTATGGGCAAAATATGTGAAATTTTGAAAGTTGTCACATCAACACTATGATCAATTAATGTTTGGATAAATTTTATGAAATTATATAAGTTTAGGATCAAAATGTACCAAAAAAACTTTAGGGGTATAATTCATGAAATTTTGAAAGTTGGGGAGAAAAAAATGCAATTAAGTCTTTTTTAATTTTAAGGACTATTTTGTCATTTTATTTATTTCAAGAACCAATTTAACCATCTATGATAATTTTAGGGACAAAATTGATTGATAATTTATAATTTCAGGACCATTTTGCCATTTTATTAATTTTAGGGACTAATTTGACTAACTATTATTATTTTAGAAACTAAATTGGTAATTCATTCATATTTTTTAAGTTGTTGTCCAACTAAAATTGCAATTTTACTAAAATAATTTATAATGATTTTTAATGAAAATATTTGTTACACAAATTATTAAAGTATGAGTAAATAGTGCATGCACTAATAGTGTAAATAGTTTTTAAAATAACAAACTGTTAGGTATGGTGAGTTTGTTAATTTTTACGATAACTAGATTTTGGCCTCGTTTGGAAAAGCTTATAAACAGTTTATTTGGACTTATCTTATATTATAAGTGCTTCCGCGAGTATTTGGGAACGCTAACAAAAATATCTTTTGACATGTTCATAAAATTTTTTTAGCTTATTTTCATAATCTCTCTAATATAACTTATAGGAATAACTTATGCAAAACTTATAAAAGAATCTACCTAAGAATCCTGTCAGGACCAAACATATAGATATTCTGTCAGGACCAAACATATAGCTTATGAAATAGTTTTTTATTTTCATATATATTTTTTTCGTTTCTTCACCAAATTAATATAAATATTAAATTCTACACAAAACAAATTATAATTATTCATTGCTAATAAATTTGTTTTCTTTTGTTTTTTATATGTTTCATTCTTTTTCACTAAACAATATAATTTAATTAAATAAATTTATATTTTTACATGTTGCTAATTTTTTTTATATGTATTTTCCTTCTACAATGGTGTGTAGTGGTAATGATTTACTATTTTTATATATTATCTTTATTTATACATATGAATGGTGGATTTTTTTAAGCTTATATCATGATTTTAAAATATATATAATTTTCATTTTAATACTTTAATTTATATTTTAATCATGTTTTGATTATTAAATATTTTAATTTTTAAAATTATTGATAGGTGTATGGTAATTTTTTTTGGTGTGTGTCACATAACTTTTTGAAATTTATGATACTTAAGTTTTTGTGTTTTTTAAAACTAAAAAGAGGTAAATGGTGACTATTTATTTTTATTTTTAATATTTTTGTGATATATATAATGTTAGTATATTAATTATTTAATAAGTTTTTAAATTTTTAATTTATTTTTAATCATAATTGGATTTCTTGTTAATTTTAACAATGAGACAACATCTTATAAGTGCTTATGGAGCAATGCATTCAAACACTTTAAAATTGTGTAAACGCTTATCAACATGTATATCAAAATGAAAATAGCTTATTGAATTTTAAGTACTTATAACATAAGCTCTTATATAATAAGAACTTATTGAAAAAGATCTTAATTTAGTTATTTTTCCAAATGGGCCCTTTTACACCCCTGCGTTGCATAGGTTTGCTTAAATTATATATTTTTTACATTTGTATTTATTATTATTTTAAAAATATTTGTACATAAATAAAATCATTAATTTTTAAAATATTATATAGTAAATTAAATATAATTACACTAAAATTGAGAAAGATGATTAATTATATTTTTAATTGAGTAGATATTGTGTTCAAAAATATTAAATCTATTGAAATTTATTATGATTTGTTCTTTCTTCAAATAATTAGTGTTACAGTACCTATATGAAATGCATAAATTGAAAATGAATGTAAGCATAATAAATATGAATATATAAGAGTTTAAATTTGAGTGTTCAATTTTGTTATTGTAGATATTATGTTAACACATATTTGATTTTTGTTTGTTTATAATTAATAATTTTAAATATATTTATTGTAAAAAAAAAACATTTATTTTAAATTTTTTGAAATAGTATGATTTTTATTAAATATATATATAGTTATTAATTATAAGGATTAGTATATGTTTCAAACTTTATATCTTATAATTATTAAATATATATAGTTATTAATTATGTGTTGATTATTAATTATGTTAACACATATTTAATTTTTGTGTGTTGATTATTAATAATTTTAAATATATTTATTGTTAGAAAATAAAATTTATTTTAAATATGCTGAAATAGTATGATTTTTATTAAATATATATAGTTATTAATTATAAGAATTATTGTATGTTTCACACTTTATATCTTATAATTTAACTATTATAAGGATTATTTATCTATAATAATAATTATTTATGTGTGTTACTAATTTTTTAATGTTATTACATACTACATTGCATATGTTACTATTTTTTTTCCCTAATTCTAAGTGAATTTAGAAAGACAATGCTATTATTAATAATAATTACACTAATATTGCATACTCTATAACTATTTTATATTTATGATATATAATGGGTATTTATTATTTTTTAAGGTATGAATTTATAAGAATAAAAAATCATAAATTGACTATTATCAAAAAACTCTATTATTATATTTAATTATTATTATTGTTATTGTCTTATTTGTACATTAAATTATACATATTGGGCTTTTGCATCAATTTGATTGTCAGTTTCAAAATGTTAAATATATATATATGTGTGTGTGTGTGGAGAAAAAATTATGAAATACAATAAAATGAACCTACTACTATTATTACTATCACTATTATTGTTTGTGTATTGTTGTTGTTGTTATTAAGGTTTGAATTTATAGGAATAAAAAATTATAATGTTAAAATTGACTCTGACGAATTTGAAAGGAGTCTTTTTTTGTTTTTATTAACTTTATATATATTTTCATAATCAATCAATAAATTTATTTGCGAAAACAATTTAATATGGAATTAATATGAATTTATTTTTGAAAATAATTTAATATGAAATTATTGATTGATGACGAAACCATAATGAAAATCCTAAAAAATCCTATTTAAAGCTTCTAAAACCATAATGTCTCCAATTAATGTCGCTAAAACCTACAAAAACTTTTCTTTTATATATATAAAGACAAAACTACTAAGATATGTATTATTGTATATATTTGAAATCTTTATTTTATTATTTATATTAAAATAAAGATTTCAAATATATACAATAATAAATTAAAACAACTAAGATATCTCTTTTCTTTCCTATCAAATAATTTATAATTATTTATATTTATATAATAGATTAAAATACTACTATATTAAAGTGCTAATTTATTATTCGTTTAACAATATTTTTATTTATTTGAAACCTTAATTTCGAATATGTCAATTTTTGATTGATAGAAATTAGTCAATATTTGATTTAATAAATAGTACACCGAAATTAAATTTATTATGCAGGTTTATTTAATCAAAACTACTAAGATATATACTTTCTTAACCAAACTTTATTTTAAATTTTCATATATATTTGAATCTTTATTTATATTTGAAATATTTATTTTAAATTTATTTCAAATCGTTATATCTTTATATATATCTTCATAATCAATCGATAAATTTATTTTCGAAAAAATTTAATATAAAAATAATATGAAATTATTTTTCGAAACAATTTAATATAAAATTATTGATTGATTATGAAACCTTAACGAAAGCACTAAGAAATCCTATTTAAAGCTTTTGAAACTTTAATATCACCAATTAATGCTCCTAAAACCCTACAAAACCTTTCTTATATATATATATATATTATTCATTCTATATTATCTAATATTATATATTATATTATATTATTTATTATTACTAAAATAGGGATGTTTAGTAATAATGTGGATGTTGAATATGAAATTATATTGTATGTATATATGTTTATATATAGTATTATATAATATTATATTATTTATTTATATATTATATTTTTATTATAATGTGTACACCAATTTAATTTTGGAAACAATTTAGTATGAAATCAATATGAAGTTGATTGATTAAAATTAGTCAACAATAAGGGAATTTGAATGTAATATACGAAGCCCTAGTGTTGCCAATTAATACTTCAGAAACCCTACAAAATCTTTCTTTTATATAAATAAAGATTTATTTATTATAACTAAAATAGGGATGTTTAGTAATAATGTTGATGTGAAATAAGAAATTATATTATATATTATATTATATATATATATATTATTGATTCTATATTATCTAATATTATATATTACTTGTTAATTATTATATTATTTATTTACATATTATATTTTTATTATAATGTGTACACCAATTTATTTTTGAAAATAATTTAATATGAAATCAATATGAAATAATTGATTGATTAAAATTAGTCAATAATAAGGAAATCTTAATATAAAGAATGAAACTCTAGTGTCGCAATTAATACACCAAAAATCCTAGTGTCACTAATTAATGCTTCAAAAACCCTAATGTTGCCAATTAATACCATAGAAACCCTGCTAAACCTTTCTTTTATATGTATAAAGATATATTATATTTTTATTATAATGTGTACACTAATTTTATTTTTGGAAACAATTTAGTATGAAATCAATTGATTAAAATTAGTCAATAATAAGGGAATTTGAATATAATATATGAAAGCCTAGTGTCGCCAATTAAAAACTCAGAAACCCTATAAACCTTTTCTTTTATATATATATATATATATATATATATATATAAAGATTTATTTATTATTACTAAAATAAGGACGTTTAATAATAATGTTGACGTTTAATATGAAATTATATTATATTATATTATATATATATATATATTATTGATTCTATATTATCTAATATTATATATTATTTTTAATTGTTATATTTTTATTTATATATTATATTTTTATTATAATGTGTACACCAATTTATTTTTGGAAACAATTTATTATGAAATCAATATGAAATTATTGATTGATTAAAATCAGTCAATAATAAAAGAATTTGAATATAAAGTACGAAATCCTAGTGTCGCTAATTAATAGCCTAAAAACCCTAATGTCATTAGTTAATGCCCAAAAACCCTAATGTTGCCAATTAATACCCTAGAAACCCTACAAAACTTTTCTTTTATATATATAAAGATTATTACTAAAATAGGGAAGTTTTGTAATAATGTTGACGTTTAATATGAAATTATATTATATTATATATATATATATATTATTGATTTTATATTATCTAATATTATATATTACTTGTTGATTATTATATTCTTTATTTATATATTATATTTTTATTATAATGTGTACACAAATTTATATTTAGCAACAATTTAATATGAAATCAATATGAAATTATTGATTGATTAAAATCAGCCAATAATAAAGGAATTTGAATATAAAGTACAAAATCTTAGTGTCGCTAATTTATAGCCTAAAAACCCTAATGCCGTTAGTTAATGCCCCAAAAATCCTAATGTTGCCAATTAATACCCTAGAAACCTTGCAAAATCTTTCTTTTATATATATAAAGATATAAGATATTTTTATTATAATGTGTACACCAATTTATTTTTGGAAACAATTTGGTATGAAATCCATATGAATTTGATTGAATAAAATTAGTCAATAATAAGGGAATTTGAATATAATATACGAAACCCTAGTGTTGGCAGTTATTACTCCAGAAATCCTACAAATTTTTTCTTTTATATATATAAAGATTTATTTATTATTACTAAAATAGGGATGTTTAGTAATAATATTGATGTTTAATAAGAAATTATATTATATTATCTATCTATCTATCTATCTATCTATCTATCTATATATATATATATATATATATATATATATATATATATATGAGTTTAATGGTCATGTACTGTCAGTATAAAAAGTTTTATACTGTTAACCAATCAGAAATCATCATTGATATGACTTTTAAAGTATTTATTGTAAAAGTCAACAAACTTACAATAAATGGTAGTTTGTGATTGAATGATAGTGTAAAACTATTTTATACTGTTAGTGCATAGCCTGTTTTTTCTTTATCTATATATTATTGATTTTATATTATCTAATATTATATATTATTTTTTATTTATTATATTATTTATTTATATATTATATTTTTATTATAATGTGTACACCAATTTATTTTCGAAAACAATTTAATATGAAATCAATATGAAATTATTGATTGATTAAAATCAGTTAATAATAAGGGAATTTGAATATAAAGTATGAAATCCTAGTGTCGCCAATTAATACCTCCAAAATCCTAATGTTGCTAATTAATGTCTCAAAAATCCTAATATTGCCAATTAATATCCTAGAAACCCTACAGAATATTTCTTTTTTTATATATAAAGATTACTTTAAAAGTTATACTAATGGTAATTTTTGACAGGTTGACAATGAATTTTTTTTTTACACTAATAGTACATAAAAATTAAACTCTTAGGGTGTGTTTGGTAGAAGATTTTTTTTTGCATGCCCAGGAATCATAATTCTTAGAAATGACTAAAATTTGTGTGATTGATCACAAATATTCTTGGAAATATTTGTATATGTTTCTTGTTAATTAGAGATTTACACATTTAGTTTTAATAGAACTTTCCCCAAAACTTTAAATATTTATCACATTAAACAAGTTCATAAAAGTAACGTGATATTTTTACTACTTTAAAATTATTCTCTCAACTTGAAAAAAGTTAGATTCTCACCTTCTTCTATGAGAACAATTTTGTGGTAAACATAGGTAAAAAACATTTTCGAAAAACAATGTTTCTTGAAAATGTTATTTTTTAAATAGTAAACCAAACATGAAAAACAAACATTCTCAACTATAGATTCTTAGGAAACTAAAAACTTATCTTATACGAAATGTCCCCTTAAAATAAAACTTCAATTAAATTACAAAATAATCTAAAAATATTTTTAAAAAGCTGCATTTAAATTTGTGGATTCAACGTCCACGGAGGAAGGTATCTTTCCCTTCCCTGTCTTCCTAATCAATTAATTTTGCAAGTCACGGGGCAGTTTGATAATTTTAGAAACTAATTTCAAATTATATAATTAAATTAGACATATAAACTTGATCTATTATAACTAATTTTAATTTAAGCTTAATTTATTTAATCATTATTCTTAAATATTCTTTTCTGTTTAATTTTAATTTTTTTTCTAGATCACGGGTATCTTCCAGGGAAGGCAATCCTGTTTGAGCCGAATAGGACCATTATTGGAACAATTGTTGATCATTAAAATAATAAATAATTTCTACAATTATGCCTTACCTAACAATTATTTTTAAACTTATTTGAATAAGAGAAAAAAGAAAAAGAGAATATGGAAACAAGTTTAAGAAATTCTTTAAAATAATTTTATTTAAGAAAAAGTTTAATCTCAAAATTATTTTTCATAATAACTTATTTTGAAAAATTTAGATGCTTATTAAATATCTGATATTTGAAAATTGATCACATGGAACTTATTAAATTTTAAAAAGTTCTAAAATTCCATTGAAGATGTTCACTGGTATGTGTTTCTTTCCTAATCATTCAATAACGTGGTTTACCGGATATTATTATTATTATTAGGGTTAAATATGTTTTTGGTCCTCTAAAAATATGATAAAATTGGTTTTAGTCCCCAATTTTTTTTTTATTGAATAAAGTCCCTTAAATATTAAAAATACCCTAATTAAATTTCCGTGCTAAATTCTGTTAAACTTTTCTGTTAAATGATATTCATATCAGCATCACAGTCACCATTATTTGCTGATCTAGCCATCCATGTCAACTGTTATGTCCAGGTTATATTAGTAACATACTTTTTAAATAAAATTATTACATGTTTAACCCTAAACCACATATTTATTTGACCCTAAAACAAAAGTAATTACACGATTTTTTATTAAAAATTATCACTGGGTACTTTAGGTAATAAAATATTTTACTTGAAAGTTGATGTGGCCATCATTTAACAGAAAAGTTAAACAGAGTTTAGCACATGAATCTAATTAGGGTATTTTTAATATTTGAAGGACTTTATTCAAAGAAAAAATTTCTTGGGGACTAAAACCAATTCTGACATATTTTTGGAGGACAAAAAACATATTTAACCCTTATTATTATTATTATTATTATTATTATTTATAATCATGTTATAAGTGTAAAGTATTTACTAGCTTTGCCGGTGACTAATTTTTACTAAAAAATCTAGCTAACCCACCTTTAGTGAGGTTTCTTTTTCCAACTACGTTTTTTCCATTGACAAAACTCGAACCCGAGATCTTACTTAAAGGATCCTAGTCCAATACCACTCAAACCAACATGTTGGTGGATAATATTATGTTTTCTTTTTCTTTGTCTTTTTTTTTTTTTTGAGAAATTGTTAGTCTAAATTACGTGTATCTTTCATGGTAGATAATTTTGTTTAAGTCTAGAATTAATATATATGGTACAATAGCCTTTTTTTTTAATGAGGTTTTTAATATACAAGTTTTGAAATTGAGATCTCGCTTAAAATAAAGAGAAATGATAGCAATACACTCTTTTCAACATACTTTCCTCTATTGGTTGAAATTTATTGAAAATTATAAATTTTATGGATCTCACTTCATATTTAATGAATGCCTTTTTTATTTTTGTAATTTTTAATAAATTTTAACCAATAATAGAGTGTGCAAAAGAACAAGAGCGTTAGAAGTATGTTAGAGAGTGTGTTGCTAGCACTCCTCTAAAATAAATTATGTAACATTTGAACCAATTACTTTGTTTTAACCACATGCTTAAAGAAGCAAATTATCTACCAACTATGTCATACCATGTTGGTGAACTAATTAGGCTATGTTTGAATTCCTGTTTAGACTCCTCCAACACACTTTTACTTCACTAAACTCAATTTTCTACATGTTTGGTTGCCCCTTAAAGTAATTTTGAAAACTCAATTTATTACTAAACTGAATTTGAGTAGAAGCAAAATAAGGATTACTTTTGAAAACTTATTTTTTCGTTAGTAGTATATATGCAAGTGCAAAATTACTATTGATTAATATTATCGAAACAAATTTCACTTTGTCAACGTACGTTTGAACAAAAAATATTCAAACATAAATCACATTATAATAAACTCATTTTTTTTATCAAACTTGAATTTACAACATACTTTTATTTCAAAGTTATGTTTGCAAACTTTGAGCCAAACATCCACTTACTCTTACTCTTTAGTAGAGACAATTAAGTAAAGTTTAGTATAACTTATTTTAAGTTTCTTTTCACCTTATGTTTGAATTTTTATTTTGCTTGTAATATAAGGCTCTAGAATATTCATAGCAAAGTGAGACTTTATTATTTTTGGGGCTAATACAGTTGATTCTAAGTATGCAATTCATAATTTTTTAAAATGAGTATAATTTGTATGTATTGTTAGTGTAAAAAATCTTACACTATTATTCAGTCAGAAATAATTGTTGATATGACTTTTAAGATAATTATTATAAAAGTTAATAAACATACCATAAATGACAATTTGTAATTAGATAATAATGTAATTTTTTTTATACTATCAGTGCATAAACTATTTATTTTTTTAAAATATATCTTGATATTTTAAAAAATAATTTTATTCTATCTTTAAAATAAAATTAATTTTTTGAAATTATTTTTAAACATAAATTAATTCTTTTGTTATTTTCAAATAAAATTTATGAACATATAGATTAAATAGACGCTTTGTCTTTTTCTATCATTTCGTTTTTTCGTCGCATGTTATTTCTATTTTATTTACACGATAACAGGAATTAAAAAAAACCTGCAGCGGAGAGTACCTTGTCAAATTTGTCTGCCGAACTGGAACATGGACACTGTACAAGATAAACTATGATTCAAAGAATTTGATTTAAATTATTTAAAATCCTATAATTGACAATTAATTAGTGTCACTCAAAGTTAGGCTGTGTCTTACTAGTTGTGCTTTTAGCATTGAAACTAACACACCTTTTGTTTTTTATTTTATTATTCGCACTATCCTCTCCACTCTGCTGATAAAGTTTATAATGTACATGTAGAAAAGTGAATATAACGAAGAAAATAAGGGATGAGCATCATTGTATATTCCATTTGTGGGTGTAGGAGACATCAACGGATAGATTCCAAACTAAATCAATTAAATTGGTTTGGATTGGTTTAGTTATTAGCTTTTTTTATTTTAAATTTGAATCAAACCAATTATAATTGATTTGGATATCAGATTTATCTTTTTATCAGACTTAAAAAATATAATTTTTTTTATGATAACTTGATGACCCAAACCAAATCAACCCGATTTTAATTAGTTTGATTTAGTTTAGATTGATTGAATTTTTTTTTAAAACCCAAACCAAATCAATCCAATCAAATATAATTGGTATAAATTTAATTTTACCCTAAACTCGAACTAATCTAACCCGTGAACTTAGGTATAAGAAAGAGAGAGATGAAAATAAAAAGAAAAGAAAAAAGTAAAATAAAAATGTAATAAGTAACATGATAAAAAATAGAAAGAAAAAAATATGGGTAAAAAAGTGAAAATTATTTTGAATGCAATGTCTAAAAATAAATTTAGGAACCATTTGGTGGCCAGGATATCCTACTATAATCAATTGTTTGGTGCATCAATAGGATATGATTTGCTTATCCTATTGCCTATCATATCTTATTGGTGTAGTGTATTTCTTATCTTGAGAGGAAGTTGGGCTAGAAAATAGTAGGATAACATAGTCTCTCTCTCCATCCTTCACTTCCTTTCACCACCACCCTTATTGCCACCACTGCCACTATTACTATCATTGTCGCCATCACCACCACCATTGTTGCCATCACCACCACCATTGTTGCCACTACCACCACCACTATCACCCCTGTCACCACTACTACTGTTGCCACCCCACCGCTATCACCATTGTCACCACCATCGTTATCATCATCGCCACCATCGTCATCGCCATCATTGTCTCCATCACCACTACCACTATCATCGCCACCCCTGTAATTATCGTCATCCCCAACACCATCGTCTCCACTGCGACCATCGTTGTCACTACTACTATCGCCATCGTAACAACCACCACCACCACCATTGTCGCCACTCCTGCCCTTGCTGTTATCATTGCCACCATTGTCGTTGTCACTACAACCACTACCAATGTTGCTACTATCACTATCGCTGTCGCTACTACCACCATTTATCATTATCTAGTCCATGTCAAATATAAGATACGATAACAATAGTGTTATCTAGTGTGCACCAAACATTAGATAGGATTAAAACTTATTATGCTATTATCCTATCTTAACGAACCCTTAATTTCCTATTTATCAAATTGACCTGAATTAATTTGGCTAGACATATACGCTTAGCTGATATAAATATATGAAACATGCAAATTATTAATCTGCATAATTTTGTTGTCTAAAATAGAATTTGATTTGAAATCCCATGTGCGCCACAAATTTATTTTAGAGCTAAAGACATTCGTATTCCTAGAATACTCAAATCTACAAAATGATTGGTCCCTGTTTACAGAGAATGGGCCCTGTTTTCACATTAGGTAACGCTATTTTTACTTAAAATTTACGGTATTTTTTACAATTAGATTAAAAATAAAAAGAGAAGAACGAAAAATGTAAGATAAGATAACTAATATATTAAAAAAAGATTAAAAAATATTATAAAACAGTATTGCGAGAATTTTAAATGAAAATAATATTTCTTTTTCTTATATTCCATATTGTATTCAGTATTCACTAGTGACCCTCTCTTTCATCGGATGCTTTCCAACTACTTTCTCAGACTATACGTTAAATAACAAAATGTACTTGACATGTAGCTGTTTTCCTAACCTTATCCCAATCAATGGTCCCTCACTAAGTACATAAGACATAAGCATCCTCATCATGCGTCAGATCTCTGAAGAGGCTGACAAGCGTGTTTCAAATGAACAAAAGAAGAGGAAAGGAAAGTGAATGCCATGTGCCATGCCATCGTGCTGCGCAAGGGTCGGTCCGTCTAGGTTACTACAAAAATATCCCGGATTTTTTTTTTTTCCCAGGATGTCTTTGGATGTAATTAAACAATTTGTAATTCATTTAGAGTTTTAGATCATTCATGAACAAGGGGTGATATCCAAAGGCAGGGCCATTTCTTCTTTCTTTTTCTAAAATACAGCATTGCATTATGTTTTTTTTGCAATGAAAAATTTAAGAGAAAAAAGATGGTGTCTCAGTTCAAGACAAAAAAAAGTCTCTAAACTCAAAAAGTACTTATAAATACATTTACATTTATCACACTCCAAAGAGACATGTGGGGGTATGAAAGTTTGGTCTTAGCAGCAGATTTGAGAGACATTTCCTAAATATTCACAAAACCTTCTATATAGCATATTCCAACTTCAATTTAGGACCAATATATACATATATATATATTCACAAGTAGAGACATTTGTTTTAACTCAACACAATACTGCTTTGAATTCTTGTTTTAATACGGGATTTTTTATTCCAATTATTCTGGCCCAAGCCCAAATCTCAAAGGCAAAGATAGAAAGGCTTGATAAAAATAATTCTCTCTTTTTAAAATAAGAGATTATATTTGTCTTTCCTGAGAGACGTTTATATTATACTTCCCACTCTTATTTTAAAATATACACTTTTCTTTCTTGAAAAATAAATGTTATATTTGAGTGCATTTTAATGTAAATGATTTTTTTAAGAAAAAAAAAAAATTCAATTTTGATAATTCTCAACATGATTAACAATTAGTTTTTAACATTTACTATCAATTTTGTGACCTTAGAAGAAAAAAAAAAAGATTTTAGATGAAAATTTAAAGCTAATAATAAAGGTATTTAAAATTTTATATCTTTCAATGTATTAAAATCAATAATTAGGTGTTCAAAATTAATTGTCGGTGACCCTACTGTAAAGGAAAAAAGACAAAAATATCGTTAGGAGACACATTCCTAATTCACCACTATTAAGAGATTTATTTATATTGACAAAGATTAAAGTATAACATCCATCTATCTGAGAAAGGAAATGCATATTTTAAAATAAGAGGGATGAAGACTGTAATTTAAACATCTCTCAAGGGAAGCGAGGGTAATTTACCCTTAAAATAATGATCATTTAAATTTTTAATATTTCAACTTATTTGTTATTAGTTATTTTTGCTAATTTTAATATTGTGACTTGATATCTTTACTAAGTAAAAATGAGACATCATTAATTAAGTGAATTAATAAAAAGATAATTTGGTCAAATGTAATTATACTTTCTTAAAATTTAAGAGTATTTAATGACTATCTACCGAAAAGGAAAGCACAAAATAACTTTTTACTGGTTTAGTCAATGTTACACAGATTAAATGAACACAGAAAAATTTAGTTGAATAAAACATGTTATGTGGGAGTGAGGGTTTTTACTTTCTAGACAAGTAACAAGAAAATTTACTCGGTAAAGAAACTCCTCTTTTGATAAGGGTTGAGATAGACCTAGGTTTAAGCCTACTGGGCATTATATGTTTGGGTCTAGACCCAACTCAAGCCGATTTGATATAACTCTATTATTGTGGGTCACCCAATGGCCCAAGGCTTGGCAAAATTTTACCTTCACCTTCAAATAAATGCCACTTGAACCAAATAAATAAATAAATACCATTACATTTTATATTTTATAAATAATGCATAAGTATAATAAATGCGGTATCACATACAGTCATAGACTCCAAATAAATGGATGAGATTTATCATCTCAGTTTTTCCTCCATTATTACTATCTATCATTTCGGAGTTTTCTCTTCTGTGAGACTCTGTATGCCAAAATATCTGCAATTAACTTTACCTTGACAAATAATTGCACTGGGATGTGGCCAAAAGCCATAGCTTTTGCTTAAAGTAAGACAGCTTCTTCCTCTGAAGGAAAAACAGGACGAAAGTTCATTCAATACGAACTTTAAGATGTTTCAGTTTCCGCAATCTTCAGGCACCTAAATGGAGCTACCATTCAGTTATTAATACATAACAGTTTTCAGATGACACGAATTTTCCCTTACTGATTCAACTTCAAAAAGTACACCAGAAACCAGCCCGTACTTATAATCCCAGCAATACCTTGACCATCTCTTCCTATCTGTAGCAATGCAATTACAAGAAAGATCTTACAAGAGAATAAATTTATTGAAAAATTTAGTAAGGCTCTCAACTTTAGGCTCATCATTCTAAAGATATATTTACCTTTTCTTTCCTAATATATATTACAGATAAGAGCTCCAAGCAGAAATATATATAAAGGATATCAGTGGTGCAGGGGTTTCAACAAGAAACAAGAAATGTATAAAGCTTTGAAGGACAGAAGTGCCTCGCAGCCTATACAGCTTGCCCACAGAAAGAAGAGTCTACATAAATTTTACTTTCATAACTCCAGTTAATCATGAAGACTTTCATCACCACCTGATATTTCATCGTTTATGATCTGTCACGAGAATTGCAGAAGATTAAACAAGCAGTGACAACTTTATAAGAAAAATAACAGGATATTGAGCCTGGGAAAGAGCATTTAGAAAACAAAATTGCTGGATAATCAACCACATAAAAGTTTGTCATTTGAAATACAGACAGTATACCCAATATCCTAACACTCAAATTTTGATAAAAGTAACAAAACCTTTGACTCTTTTTTTTTTCGTATAAAAAATGTTCAACAGACAATTGATTTTCAAGCATCCATTCACGTCCTAATGGAATTTGTTGAGATAACAATAGTCCGGTTAATTCGTGTCACAATTAAGTGTCATAGAACAAAAATTTGCACTCCCGGGCTTTGGTAACAGAGAGCTGCAACACAAATATCAAAATATATACTCGTATTAAGTATTAACACGAAGCAAAGGATATAAAAATTTAAAATGCAGAAAATAATCATGTACATTGTACAAGTTCCAGAAAGTACAAAAAAGGAGAAAACTTACTGAATATCGTTGTTCTGAATTCTGAAGTCCATATATTGAATATGCACTATACTTTTGTCACTGGATTGCCCTGACTTAATTGGCGGTACAAGAAAGGAATAAATCACAACAGAGAAATGTTGAGACCGATCATCTTCAACCTTATTCTCCATCCCAAAACTTTATTGATCCTCCCTTAGCCCCACTAGGCAACACACAAATTTGAATCCAATCTGTGCTCAACCCAGCTACACCCTGCCACTTTCTTCAACCCAGTGCCCCTCATACTCTTCCGAACCTTATTAGCATCATCCCACCGTTCAGAACTCGCATACATATTAGACAGCAAAGCAAGAGTACCACCGCCAACATTTTTGCCCTTGAGGTGTCCCCTAATCCACTCAGACATCTTGTCATTGCCGTGAACTTTGCATGCTTGAAGAAGAGCCCCCCAAATGGGCCCTTCAGCTTCAACCGGCATGCTTCCAAGGAAAGCTTCAGCCTCCTCAAACAAACCAGCGCGCCCATACATATCCACCATGCAGCCATAATGCCTCATCTGCGGCACAATGCCATAACAATCCCTCATGGCCTTGAAAAACATAACCCCTTCATTCACCAACCCCGCATGGCTGCACGCACACAACACCCCAATAAACGTAACATCATCAGGCTCAACCCCGTGAACCAACATGCGTGAAAACAGCTCCACCGCTTGTTTCCCATAACCGTTCATGGCAAGGCCACAAATAACAGTGCCCCACGAGATAACATCCTTGTGCACAATCATGTCAAAAACCCTAAACCCCATTTTCATGTCTCCACACTTTACGTACATGTTAAGTAAAGCATTCCCAATATTGCCATCAACCACAAGGTCGTGTCTCGAGTCAATATACGAATGCACCCACTGCCCCAAACTCAAAGTCCCAGTAGAGGCACACGCTGTTAACACCGTTACAACGGTTGCCTCGTTAGGCTCAGCTTCTCCACTGAGCACCATTCGTTTAAACACGGCGAAAGCCTCTTCGCAATATCCACCACGCGCGTAACCCGTCAACAACGTGGTCCAAGAAATCACGTCTCTCGTAAACATTTTATCAAACAGGTTCTCCGCATTCTTCAACGACCCACACTTGGCGTACACGTCCAACACGGCGTTGCGAAAAATAACATTCCCGTCGACGGTTACCCTCACGCCGTAAGCGTGAATACACTTGCCGAGTCCCAGGGCCCCGAGAGAGGAACACGCGTTCAACGCGGCGACGAGGGTGGCCGCGTTGGGCTTGACATTGTCGGGCCCCGCGTTCATCGAGCAAAACGCGTGAAGGGCCTGGGCTTGGAAGCCGGACTTGGCGAGGCCCGAAATCAGTGAGGTCCAGGAAACGACGTCGGGGGAGGGGATGGAGCGGAAGAGGCGCGAGGCGGAGACGACGTCGTGGTGGGCGAGGTAGAAGTGGAGGAGCGCGTTCTGGATGAAGAGGTCGAGGTAGTGGCCGGACTTGACGAGGTGCGCGTGGACTTCAAGCGCTTTGGAGCGCGCGTGGTGGGAGGTGCAGGTCTTGAGCGCGTGGGTGAAGGTGTAGTGGTTGTGGGAGAAAGGGTGGGAGAGCATTTGGTTGTAGAGGTGGAAGAACGCATTGCGTGAGTTTGTGAGGAGTGATAGTAAGGGGTTCAACAATTGGGGGCTAGGGTTTGTGAGGAGTTGTTGCTGAGCGAGAATTGCTATTTGATTCAGATTCTGACCCTTCATAGGTTGTAAAAACGGGTCGACCCGGTTAGTGTGACAGAATTACCCCATTCGGTTGCGGCTGTATAGTATATAACATAACCTAGGTAGGTAGCTAGTGAGTGTGTTGCATTGTAGCAGGGAGCGGTGATTGTTGGATCGTTCAAGTCAAAAGGTGCATGGCTTTCTTTTCAATATTGGGATTGTGAAATTCTATGGCGTGATGGAGTTGATGGGTTATGGAAGTTGCAATTTAATGGGGGTTAACAAATTTAGGTGCTTTTAAGCTATGTGAGTGTGAAAGGAGGGTTTGTGTGTATGCGCACCAGGTGTTTGAGGAAATGGCTTAAAAAAAAAAAAAAACGCTTTTTTTTTTTAAAATTTATTTTTGTTTTTGTTTTCTGGTGTTTGTTCTCATTTTGTTTTGTCAATTGTTGGCGCCAGGGGTTTGTTTCCGGAATTTGTGGCAGGGCAAGTGAGCGATAAACCATGGGGAAAGCTTCAAGGGATAAGAGGGTGTGTGGGTGATTTTTATCTTATAATGTGTTCTTCTTCTTTTTGGGGGTTTGTATTCATGCTTAGCTGAATTGGTTTTCAGGATATCTATTACCGGAAAGCAAAAGAGGAAGGTTGGCGTGCTCGAAGTGCCTTTAAACTCCTTCAGATAGATGAGGAATTCGACATTTTTGAAGGTGGATGCCTGCCTTGCTCGTGAAAGCCTGTCTTTGACTGTTTGGGTTTGTTGAATTTTTTTAGCAGAGATAGGGTTGCCGTCAGTCCTGAATATTTAAATAGAAAAAGCGTCAGCAAATAATCCCTTGCTCTCAGCTTCTAGTTAATTTTCTATTTTTATTTTTTGCAGGAGTGAAGCGTGTTGTAGATCTATGTGCTGCCCCAGGTAGCTGGAGTCAGGTACTAGTGATGAAATTATCACTGTCATGGCATATGAACTGTTAACAAACAAACATACATTTAACGACGTTTTTCATTTTTTACTCCACAGTTCTAATGCTTTAGCTTCTAAAACTTTTAAAACAATTCATGATTTCATGTTTTGCTAAAACAATTTAGCATCGTTAAGCATGGGAACCAAGGTCCACCTCGCGTATGGACATAAGTTATTGATGCTAGAATAATGACCCAACATATATAAGTTATTACCATGCATTCACATTAGGAAAAAAAAGTCAAGACCATGCGTTCACGGGTCTTGTTTGATAGCCATCACGATAAGTGCATAATACTTAGTTCTTATATGCAGGTTTTGAGTCGTAAATTGTATCTACCAGCCAAGCTTGCACCTGATGCAAAGTAAGTTGGCTTTCTTGGAAAATTCTGTACCTTTATATTTCCATGAAGTTAAGGTTCCCATCCTGTAAATTTGTGCCGAGACTTAGGATTGAAATTAAGCTCTATCAAACTTATGTTTCCTTTTTTGTTAGTCATTATGTACAATTGATAACTGTATTATTATTGTTATTATTATTATAAAGTAAGAATTTCACCGAGGCAAAGAGAAGAAAATTACAAAGAGTTTGAAGGATTATGGATCCTCCTAATGTTAAAATGAAACACGTACATTAACAAAGAAAAAATAAAAATAAAAAAAATCAATGAAGCAAAGCTGCTGCCCTGATGGGTGTTATGCGTGTGCAAACTCAGAATTAGGTTATCATCTTACATTGTTTTAATGCTGTTTCTTTATGAATTCGTTGCTTGCCCTTTTTGGTGAATGTAATGTGTACCCTAGGTTTTCAGATCATTTTTTTTTATGATTAGCTTAAATTGTTCTAGTTGAAGTAAAGAAGCTTTGTTTTGTTAGCAATGTGCAATGTATACTTCAGTATGGGGTTTGGGGCACTTGGTTGGAGACTTGGAGCATAACTCCCATATCTTCAAGGAGGTTTTATTGGATCAGCAGCTGATATGGGATAAGATTAGGCATTTGGCTTCTTTTTGGTCTAAAATATGGTCTTTTCAAGGGAGTTTCCCTAAAGATATTTTTGATGGATTGAGTAGCTCTCCTTCATTGATTTCTTTTTTTCTTTCTTTACTGTTTGTGTTGTCCTTTTACGTACAGGAGGATCCTCTATCCTCCAAACTCTCTTATAATTTTCTCATCGTCTTAATAAATTATTTTTTTTATAAAATATGCGTCTTATTGAATCACTTATATTATCTCTCCGTCTCTATCAATGTCATCAATTTCTTGATGCATCATGATATGCAGGAATGAAAATCTTCCTCTTATTGTAGCTATTGATTTGCAACCAATGGCTCCAATCGAAGGTGTCATCCAGGTGCAGGGTGATATAACTAATGCTCGGACCGCTGAAGTGGTATATATAGCAGTATTACCTTAATTTTTTTCATAGATATATTTTATTTGGAAGACAAGTTGAGTAAGCTGCATGCCTTGGTAGAAATAGAAAATATATCTGACTCTTTTCCTCATCTAAACTTTGCTCCTTAAATTTCATCTTTTCCTTTTTAAACTTTTTCCTTCTTAATTTTAATATTTTGTGTGAATGAAGGCAAGTTATTGGAAAGATAATGTTAATTAGCAATTTAGTTTTGGTTCCCTATTGAAACGTGTGTATGCATTATAAGTTTCATTTATTATATTTGTTTCTTTATCATTTGAATTTCAACTATATGTGTTGCTTTCTTTTGGTGTGCTATTTGTTTCATTTGTTTTAGCTAGTTGCTTTTGGTCTATACATGTAATATGTTTTAGGGAGAGAGAATGGTAGAAATAATGAGAAGACATAGTGTGATAATATTGAGAGTTGAGTTCCAGCATTACAAAATTTAATTTGTATGTATGGATTTGACATGCACAAATACGTCTCTTGATGTTCATAAAGTAGTCCTTTTCTGCTGGAGTCTACGATTTGTTGAAACTTGAAAGAATTATATAGAACTTGTTCATTGGAGGGTTGCTTTTTCTCATCAATTAAATTGTCTTGAATGACTATTGTAATTAAGTTTGTGAAACCCTCTTTTTTGTCTTGATTTATTCAGGTCATTAGACATTTCGATGGTTGCAAGGCTGACCTGGTTGTGTGTGATGGTGCTCCTGATGGTAAAGAAAATGCTCAATTTAACTTCATAATCTCTTCATACACAATATTTATGTTTAGAGAAGTGCAATTTCATACAAAAACTATTTTTATGAAAAGCTACATATGATGTGACATTTTGGTTTAAGCCTCAAATTCTATGGGACTCACAACAATTACTCTCAATCAAAGCCCAGAATTAATTTGTCTCTCATTAGTTATTCCATGTCAGTTGTAATACATTTGTAGAAAACTCTTCTTATTTTGCTTGTAGTTTAAGAAAGCAAGTTTCGTTTTTTGCAGTTACTGGGCTTCATGACATGGATGAGTTTGTACAATCCCAACTCATACTTGCAGTAAGTATTTAGTTTCTGTCTTTTTCTTGTAGTTTGCACTTTTTATCGTTTTTCCATCTGGATAGTACATGTTCACATTATCATTATTGCAAATTGGGGATGTAAAAAGAAATTTGAAGGGAATAAAATCATTGATCACTCCTTTATTATCTATTCCTCTTTACCCTCTTGCAAAGCAAGGGTTTATTGATTTTTGCTTTTTATTTTCGATCAATCTACTCTCATTTCTATTAAGCACATACTACTGCACAGCATGTGTTCTATATCAAATGGGATACTCCTTGACTTGCGAAGAGTTTCATGATTTTGTTTTGCTATCTTGTTGGGTTTTTGTTGCAGATTGACGATAGCTGGTTTCCTTGCAGGGGTTGACAATTGTTACTCATGTACTTAAGGAAGGAGGGAAGTTTATTGCAAAGATATTTAGAGGAAAGGACACAAGCCTTCTATATTGTCAGGTATTTGAATTTTCCCCTTTTCATTAAAATTTTAGAAAGTGAAGACTTGCTCATGTGAATTAGTTTGACATTAGTGTAAGTATGTTTTGCGTTCATGTCTTGTAGTCATCCACTTTTCATTTAGCTTTTGCAACATCTATAGAAAAGTGACAATAAATGATCTTTTTTGGGAATGGTTAAGAATGAATGAATGTTGCAAACCTTTGAAAGCAATGGAAGTAATTCAAATACCACAAATTTCTGACTTTGGCAGTTAGATCATCATAAAATGTGTAGTTTTTTTTGTGGAAAAGGAATGACCAAACTCTCTACAATGAGTTACACCAAAATTCTATAGGGAAATAATGAGCCAATTGGATGCTAAATTGCTACAAAATAATTGTACTATGAAAGAGAAGGAGCACCATTAAGTTACTTTCTTGATAAATAAAAGTACACTCACATAAGTAAAGATAAATTTTGTGAAGCGATTCCATCGCTGAGTATGCCTTTTGTCTGGTTGGGATTTAGAACCTACTCATGACTGAATCTAAAATTTTAGTTGTTGTGCAGTTCTACTTTCTGCCAAATACTCATAATGTAATAATTGAAAGTGGTAAAGGAAAATCATTGTCTCCAAAGTGCCTGATAGTTTCTGTGAATTAAATTTTTTTTCTGTAATCCTCGAATCATCATTACACATCATGTCAGCTTTTTTGTTTGCAGCTAAAATTATTTTTCCCTGTAGTGACGTTTGCCAAACCAAAAAGCAGCCGTAATTCCAGCATAGGTAAGAGTTTTAGTTTCCCACTATTTTCTTGCTATTTGTTGATATGCATACTTTTTCAGTTCTTTATAGTTTCTCTATGATTATATTGCTTAGGAATTGGCAGTCATGACATTAATTAGATTTGACAGAAGCTTATCTATCATCTAACAAATGTATAAGGAGTTATGAACTTTGAATATACCACTTGTTCAATATAGCTGCAGCCCCTTTGCCTCCAAACACCTTGCAATTACAGGTGTCTAAGCTAGTTTGATCTCACCAACTATGCTAAGGATGTGGTTTAAAATGTTAGGAAGGTGGTTAATCTATTTGTGCTAATTCTAGGTGTTTCACTCTTGCAGAGGCATTTGCAGTTTGTGAAAACTATTCCCCTCCTGGAGGATTCAATCCAAAAGATCTTCATCGCCTTCTTGAGAAGGTTGGAAGTCCCTCAGGGGTAGATGATACAGGTATATGTACGTCCTTCTAGTGAATCTTATGAGCAACTATAGACTAGAAAATTCAGCTTCATAAAGTTATTCCTGAGCACTGTATGCTTAATCATCATAACCCTGACAAATATTTTTTTGTTGATTTGATTGTATCATCATGTGTACTTATTTTTCATGGCTTTGTCTCAAGTAATTAATGCATATGGGTTTGCAGATTGTTGTAGTGGTTGGTTGGAAGGCCCTAATAAGGTGTATATCCCATTTCTAGCTTGTGGTGACCTCAGTGGGTATGATTCTGATCGCTCATATCCACTACCTAAAGTTGCTGGGGGAACATATCAGAGCTTGGATCCTGTACAGCCCCCTATTGCCCCACCTTACAAGAGAGCTCTGGAGTTAAAAAAAGCTTCCAGTCAAGGATTCAGAGAACTTGAAAACCTCTCATTGGATTCTTGATCGTGCTATGCTATGCAGTGTATTCATAATCTCATTTGGAACTTTGTTTTTTCTTACGATGATATGATTGTGTTTTGACAATTATTGGCGTACGTGTGAATTTTTAACACTTTCTTTTCTCCTGTACCATCATTGCATGCCTGGCGAGTCTTTTGTTGTCATAATTTTTGAAATGAATACAAATTATTTTATAGATAACCATCCATAGATGTAACTGTTCCGCTGGATGATGTTGATGATGTTAGGCTGTTGCTTTATATCAGTATATTTCAACAAAAAACAAGGCAAAGAGACAAGATGAATAAATAAGGCATCAGTGGGAAACAATTGTTGGGTCATTTCTTTTGTGGTCTTTTTCACGGGGGTTTGGAACCATTGCACTTGACCCATGCCTGTGGAAGGGAGCAATCGAACTTCGCATGCTCTTTATGTACTCATTACATTATAAATTTATGCAACGGTTGATATTTAACATGTTGCAGATTGTCGTAATTTATAATTTGGTTATCTAAGTTCATATTTAACTACAATGATTAGCATGACTTGGGATGCATAGCAATTGGATGGATTCCTTGTACAATTTGGAGTGAATCTCTAGTGCTCTGGTCAAAGGATTGTTGAAAGTTGATAGACTGGGATATCCACAGATTTTCAGCTTATGGTTGACAGTTCCTTTCACAGTGGGATAGAACGGAAGAAGAAAGTGGAAGCTCCTGTCTCTTAGCTGTGGGGTCTAGCGTAATTGATAAAGAGATTATATTTATACATTTTTTTTAACAAATAAGAGAGGGAAACAGAAAAAGAGAAATGTAAGATAAGGTAAATAATGTCATGGGGAGGAATAAAGAGAAAAGTGTTTGTATGCATATAAATTATCTCAATAATAAATATGAATAGACATCTTGAGTGGTTAAATTCATCTCAAGCACACAACCCACTCTAAATTGTCACTGGTATAATTTATAATCGCAATTCATCGTCAACTACTAGTTCATTTAGATGCGTGTTTGATTAAATAATTGTTTTTTTTTAGAGAATTGAAAAAAAAACAATTATTTTTATAAATTTAAATATTTCGAAACATGTACTAAAATATTTTATTACCAATAATTTGAAGTTTAACAGCAATTACCCCGGTCTTGATTTTGTCTTTTTTATATTTACATGAAAAAATTGTCCTTTTTATTTACTACAGATAAAAAAATACACAATCAAGTTGATCCGCTGGGCCATAAAAGAAATTGATTTTTTTTTTTATTGTTGCATAATTCGAATTTGACTGTTCGGATAAAAACCAAATTAAAATCGAGAAGCTCATCCTTTTTTTGGAAGAAAGTATAATTCATTTGTGTATAGACCAAAAAAAGGAGGAGACAATTGGACAGTATTCAGATTCCGATAATAACGGTGAAGAAACAAATGAAAACTGATAAGCACATTAATGTATTCCAACAAACGGAAAAGACTAGAGTCTGCAATTCAAACTGATTTGAACCAATGTTTTATACTACTGTCTCTACTCGAACTCCACTACCAAAGAGACAAAAGGATTGACCTCTATTTTTGTACTAATGAACATGACAATTGAAATCAAGAAAGCATATCCTCTTTTAATGTACATACATGATACATCTCTGGCATGCAGCAACCTTGAAAAGACTTTCCCAACCAAGATTTGCGCAGAATGACTCAACTGGGTCTCTCCCTAGAGGAAGAGGAATGCAAGAACTCAATGCAATCTTCTACAGCCTTAGCACGATATGATGAATCATTAGGGTCTGACAATGAACGTGACCTTGCCAAAGTGGATGAAGAAACCTTCCTGGAGGATCTCCTTCCCATAGAAACAACTCTAATGGAACTTGCTACCTTTGCTCCAAGCCGTAGTAGGAATCTTACAGGTGACAATAAAGGCTCTTTGGGCAATCCTGAGAACCTCCAACTTCCTATGACCCTCTTCCTGTTTCCTAATACACCATGTTTGAGAAACATGGTTGGTTTCTCATTGACATCCGGACTGAAGCTTATTCTCTTACTTTTTCTCAACATTTGAAGAACAATAGGAGACTTCCAATTTCACAAAATGCCAATTATTTCAATTTTTCTTTGCGTCTGACAAAGAGAAAGAGAGGCAGAGAGGGAGTAGCAGCAAGAGGGGACAGTTGGAAAGGTTGGCAAAGGAGTATATATAGACAAATTATTTTAAGGAAACATGCTAGCTAGAAAAATGGAAAGAAGGTATAGTAATTAGTAAGATTGAAGTTAAATACTTAAGAGGGTGAATGTTTCAAGAACATTTAAAGACATATAGGTGCAAGAGAACAAATAAGGCTCATAGACGTGCATGAGACATGCACACATGGGCATGTTGTGGAATCCAAATTTACCACTAATGTGGGAGGCCTACCATTTATCAAGCTTAAGCTTATTGTGAGGCAAAGTCTGAAGTGTGAACAGCAGCAATATTGAGATAGAATTTCTCAGAGAAAAGTGTTTTTGGTCAAAAGACAAAGTGGTGGAGCCATGAAGACTCAAGACGGAAACAAGAACGAAAATGTTAAGGTTAATATAAAGAGGTAACAAAGAGAGAGAAAGAGGAGCGAAATGATGGATACTCTTCTAATTAGTGTTGCTTTTGAGCTGGTGTTGCTGGGCCTACACCTGCTTTTGCTGCCTCTTTGTCTACGGTTATGTTTCTAAAATCTGAAATTGAGATACCATAGCCCCCATATGTCATGCAATGGGAGAAAGAAAGAGGAGGAGGGAATATGTTTGAATCATGGGGTTGGCGTGAAAATTGGGGAATTGCTTAATCTTCTTTTTCTTGGTGCCTTTTTCCATCTACTGTTTAGCAGGAAATTCTTAAAAGAGAAAAATGTGCTTCCATTATGGCCTCACTTCAGTTTTATTTCGTAGGTCATAACTCATACTTTATGACTTGTTGGATGCACTCATTCTGTTTCTGTCACAGCTCAATTTTTGGTTGTACTGTCTTACATACATGCCATAAAATTGAAACAAAATGAACTTACTAGAAATTTTGAGGAATTATTATAAGAGATGATTTTTGAAAGGACAACTGGGAGATTACATGTCTGAGCTAAACATATGCTTTCAACTTTTATTTATTTATTTATTTTATTTGTTTTCTTTATGTTTTATTCATTAGCAATTACAAAGATGCAGTGACCTTAGTTTTTTTTATTTCCCTGACTGGTTTGCTGTATCATGTCAATCCCAAGGCTTGTAATAATTTCTTAACAGATTTTGAAGCTGCATGTAAGTCACCATTGAGTATTCTTTATGACATGGATAGCTATGATTAGTGATAGTTCTTTTTTAGTTTTCTAATTTCTTCCTTAACATATAACATCCTTTGTTCCTTTATATATATTGAAGCAGATTATTGGATTATGTAGCCACTGGTGCCCGGTTTTCAAATTTTATTTCTCAGACATTACTAGTCCTGATGTCTGATCAAACAGGTTCCTCCAAAGGTTTCTATTTGTCCTTGTCCTTTCAGTTACTTTCTGGATCATATCTGCCAAGTATTTTAAATCAAAACTAACACAAATAAGTTTGTATTCAACGGCTGATTCATACGTTGAAATTTAAGTGAATGTACTACTTGCTAAAATCAAATAGGATGCATAATTTAATGCGTCTCTTGATTTTATATGACATTGTGGCTTATGCATATGTAAAATGGATGTTAAACTTCTCTATCATTTTAACATTTCATGTTTTGGAACAGTCGTTGTTTTTGATGATGTTGAAGGTTAACATAACGAGGTAACCCATGGATACTCTTCTAATCAGCGTTGCTTTTGAGGTGGTAGCTTTGGGCCTACACATACTTTTGATGTCTGTTATGAAATCCGAAATTATATCCCTGTCCAGTCCACTGTCCCCGTTTGTTATGTGACAAGAGAAAGTGAGGACTTCAAAATTAAGGAATATGTTTGAATATGGATTTGCCGTAAAAATTAAGGAATTGGTTACAATCTTTTTCCTGTGCCTTTTTCTACGCTACTTGGTATATCAGGAGATTCATTGTAGGAGGAAAATGTGGCTCCATTATGACCTTGTGGGTATGGGCTCATTCTATTAGA
The DNA here is from genome assembly GCA_004329165.1 of Spatholobus suberectus. NCBI lineage: Eukaryota > Viridiplantae > Streptophyta > Magnoliopsida > Fabales > Fabaceae > Spatholobus > Spatholobus suberectus. The sequence goes on along the minus strand of CM014729.1, from coordinate 9,722,159 downwards.
ACTTGAGGTTTTGTTGTGTTATCTTACATTAAACAAAATGAAGGGAAAATTTTGTAAAATTATTATAAATTCATCTATATTAAGAGATTATGTTTTTCTAGGGAAGATAATTCAATAACTCATTTTTTTAAGTTGCGATAAGATAGAATAGGATATTAATTCTCAACAGCTAATGTTTAACTTCCTGATAATTGTGTTGTTAAAAAGCAAAACAAGTTCAGCTATATTTGTATTCCCGTTGAAATTGTGGTAGCATGAATTCTAATGCACTTTCAACACGTAAGTAACAAAGGGGATTCTTTTTAAAAAATAAGACCGAGGCAACCCAACATTAACACAATCATGCATTTTGTTTTCCAATTTTCTCTCCAATTGCAGTGAAATTAATTATTATAAATTTAAGACAAAAACATATTGATGTATGTTTCTTTTTTATACTCATTCAGTAAATATGTTACTGTTGTTTTTATTTTTTTTCTTTGCACTCTGTCATTAATAACACATCTGCCTTTGCCAAATTTTAGTTTTAGCAAATGAAAGAGGATCTATTTTTCGTACTTTTCCCCCCTAATAGCTAGCTTTTTACTTATTGTTCTATAATAATTCACATGCAGTTGTATAAATGCAAGAAATTTATAAAAGATAATTAGGTCTTATCCTGAAAAGGGACTTTCCAAAAAACTAATTTTGAAAAAGTGGGTAAGTTGCTCAAAATATTCTGAACTAGTTTTTGTAATATTTACTGGCAAATAATTCATGCGCTCTTATTTTTTGTGCTTTTCAAATAATTCATGTGCTGACTATGAATTTTGAGAATCTCAAAATAATACTTCCTCCATTTCTTTTTAAGTATTGTTTAAGGTTTTTATACACAAACTAAGAAATGTAATAAATTTTCTTGTTCCATAAAATAAGTTTGAACTTTCTTATTGTATTCTTTTTTATTTCTACTTTACAATAAATGCATATTAGTTATAAACGTGTAAATTAATTAAAAATTAGATGAAAAGTAAGGGTATAATTGACAAAAAGTAATTCATAGGTTTGATACATCTGTAGGTTCCTGAACTTTTTAGGAATTTTTAATTAGGTCCTTAAACTAAAAAAAATTGTGATTAGATCATTGATCTTTTAAATTTTTGTAATTGAGTTCTTAGAATTTGTAAAACTATCACAACTTGTAAATTTTCTGGCGGTTCCAAATCATCATAAACTAACTTTAGGGACTCAATTATAAAAATTTTAAAAATCAATAATCTAATTATAATTTTTTTTAATTTAGGGACCTAATTAAAATTTCTAAAAAGTTTAGTGACCTATAGATATATTAAACCTAATTAATATTATCTTACGCTTTCAAAATGACAAATAAATAGAAATATATATATTTTTAAAAAAAGCAACAAATAAAAAGGAAGAAAAGGAGTAATCAGAACAACCCAAAAATTAATCAACGGAGCTTGATTGTCATGGCCTGGTTAAGTATAATATGGTTTAAAATTATTCCAATTTTTCGAGGTGATATTATTTCGCTGGAATTTGTTTTAATTTAAGTACGAAAGAAATAGAGTAGAACGACGTATAGGGGAAGAAAAAATATATAGCAGTAAAATAAATTTTTAAATTATTTGAATTGGGAGAAATAATAAATAAGTAGACAAAAATTAAATAAAAATAAGTTGATTTATTTTTTTAGTATATGAAAAGGTGATTAGAAAGAAATTTAATTTTGCATAAAATTATTTTATTATCCATTAAACTCACTTTGACTTAACATAAAAAGAAATCTTATATATCAATCAAAATTTTTGGGGGGAGAAATTGTCCTCGTATAAGAAATCTTTACCGTTCAGGTAAGATTTCAAGTGTGGAACATATAATGTCTTACACTTTTTCTCTATTTTCTTTGAAGGGTGGGTTTGAATTTTTGTTGGATTATGTTGAAAGTCAATTCATTGTGAGAGGAGGATTGACATTGAACATGCATGCATCGAAAAGCAGGATGATTGTAAACAAACACACACTAAGTGACTAATTTGCACTTCAAATCTTGCTTCTAAGACAAACATTATAAAGGTTGAAATTTTTAGTTTAGGTTAGGTTGGCCTTGATCATATTCAAGTCATTGAAGCCCGTGTTGATATTAAGCCCAAAATAATCAAAATTTGTCCCACCAAATGTGTCTGTGAATATATGATTTGTTATTCGATTCAATATAATTGATTTTGTTATTTTATCGCTCTTGTCTCCCATATATATCCTTTTTTATTTCCAATCTTGCATTTATTCAATTTTCTTATTAATAATTATCAGTCAGTCAATTTGTGCTTATTTAATTTTCCTTAACACAAACTGAGATATGCAGTGGCTATATTGCTCTTATTTCCATTCAATTAGACGTTGCCGTGCCAAAGTTTTTGCTTTTGAATCCATATGTCACCTGATTTGTTACTATTTGTAAAATATATCATGATTTGTTATTCCATCCAGCATTTATAATTGTAAAATATATCATGATTTGTTGTTTTATCGTTCAATACTTTAGTTTTTTTTCCTCCCATATTTATTCCTCAAAAAAAGAGTTTCTTATTTTTAATTGTATATTTAATGGTTATTTAGTTTTTCTTTACAAAGAATGAGATATGTAGTGCCCATATTAATTGTTCTCATTTCAATTCTTTTAACCGAGAATGTTTATAATTATATTTAATGCCTCACCAGGTTTTGCCTTTAATTCGATCTGATGTATTGGCCGGCTGGCATTTTTTCATCGTAATACAATGCTCTTTTGACCTAAAAAATGAAAAACGCCGCAGTGCCAAAAGTTTTTCTGTTGAATCCATATAATTTGTTATTAATAGTATTGTTTGGTGTCAACTCAGGGTATCCCTGAGGTGGAAATTAAGAAGTACTCCTTTGAGGTATTGAGATTCATTTGATGGACTGATTTCTTTCAACAGATGTTTTTCTATATATACGGATTTGGATATCAACTCAGCCCTAACCACATATTTAAGAAATAAAGTTATCTGTTAACCACGTCATACCATTTTTGTTTATTATCTGACAAGGTTATTAGCAGTATTTTAGGAATGGTTTTGGGGGCTAAAGAATTAATATAATTTTCTTTTTATTAAAAATGACGGTGGAAACATATTAATAATATTAAATATTTTACTTTATAATAAAAACCTTTTGCTTTTAATTCTTTAACCATAGGAATTTGTTAACGTACATTTACTTATTTTTTAGTTGAAGTACATTAGCAAGCTACACTATAAGCGTATTTTAAGATACATTGTAATTATAGCTTACTAACGTACTCCCATTAAAAAACAAGTGTGTGTGCGTTAGCAAACCCCACAAGTATTTGCTAACGTACATACACTTAATTTTTAGTTGGAGTATGTTAGCAAGCTACACCGTTGGTGTATTTTAAGATACTTTTATAGTTATAACTTGTTAAAGTACTCTAACTAAAAAACATGTGTGTGTACGTTAATAAATCCCTTAACTATAACTTTGAAAGGAAAACATGTTTAGCAAAATCATCTTAGTAATTAGAGTTAATATATTGAACAACAAATTATTATACAATTTTTAGAAATATTTATAATTTTATTTTTAATATTTTACATATATTTATAAATGCGCACCGAATGCGCGATACGTACTATTTGTTTTACATATTCTTGCCACCTTGTAACTTCAATCTGGCGTTGCCAACCTGTGGCCAAGCTAGATTGGACTCCAAGAGTCTTATTCAAACATTATGCTTTATACTTGTGTACACACACATATGGATAGAGCCCTTCTTCTGACCTTCACCTTATTCTTCCGCATGTTGATCCTCCTGTTTATTTGTCGTCATTCCATTTCTTCATGGAGGTAGAAACAAACAAGACATACGAAACGTGAAAATTAGAAAAGAACACCCCCAGCAAAAAGTAAAAAAGAACACTAAAAGGCTTCAGCCAAGGATATATAAGAGTACTTAAGCACGATCTATTTCAAGAATATGTTGGATCTCTGTCATGAATACTAAATAATATTCTTTTAGTTTATCATTGATCGTTGATATAAAGTAAGAATAAATATAAGATCTTAAATATAGAAAAGTTATAAAAAGAGGGTCCTTTTCATAAAATCAAAAACCATAACTGTTCTTTAATTGGCTCTTCTATTAAAAGCCAATAATATGGATTAAAAGCTAATAATTCATAATTAAAAACTAATAATTCAAAACTTGTAACAGTTACATGAAATTATATTCTTAATATTGTCAATATATGAGCCACATTCATGTTATTTTCCAACAGAATAAGGATATATAACACTTGCCTTGAATAGGAAAAATGGGGGAGGAGGGGGAGGAGGGGGATTTGGGGGTCGTGGGGCTGCCGTTGTTGCTAGTGTTGCTGCTGCCACTGCTGCCGGCACTAACGGCCACGGAACGGGCAACATGATTTTGTTTTACTTGTGGAGCTTGAGTGTTTCTTTTTTTTTTTTTTTGAAGAACTAGTGGAGCTTGAGTTTTCTTATTGTTTGCAGCCCGAAATTTGGTTTGTACAAACATTTGGTGTGCGTGAGCTTATATATTTACTGACATTGGCATCTATTCAGTACCATGTCCAATCAAATTCTCGAACCTACTTTTGGAGCTAAATAAACTTTCCAGTGCCTTCCAGCTATAGATTCCTCGCTGTGCTCTCAGAATAAATTTGTTACCATATAGTAAGAAAATATCCCAACTAATCGTAAAGATTTATTTTGGAAATGGCCACGGTCCATAGATAAGCATCAATTTACAATTCTTATTCTAGCTTTCATCTTCAAAAGTATCCATTTAAGGGAAATTAAAAAATAAATAAATTAATACACTCTTTCTATTGAAAATCGAACAAGTGATCTTTCGGTGCATCTGTAACTGACGTGATAACTGATAACCAATACACCACAATAACCACATAATTTTTTTTGATAATATAAAGGATTTTTAAACTATCATCTAATAAGAAACAGTCATATATAATAAGTTTATTAATTTTTATAATAATTACGTTAAAAATCATAGTTAACAATAATTTCCAACTAGTTGATAGTTTAAATTTTTTACATTGATAATACATAAAATTTACACTCTAAGAGTGCGTTTGACCCAACTTATTCTTGACTTAAAAGTACGTTAAAGTTAAAATTGAAAATTTAAGTTAAAGTTGAAAATAAGAGTTTAAAAAATTAAGTAAAAGTTGTTTGTCAATTTTTGTTGTTTTAGTTTAAAAGCTCCTTTTAAGTTGAACGTTGTTTGATAAAAAAAAATTTAAATTAGTTTTATTTAAAATTAGTTATATTGTCTAATAAAAAAAGTATATTTACAATACTTGAGCAACATCTACATTTTCTCGATATTATTGATGATGATAGTTAAAATTAGTAAAAATTTGGATGGCAGATATATTAAAATGAAGGAAATTTGTAATAATATTACTAATTTATTATGAGATGTTAGGTAATAGGTTTATTTTGATTTATTATTTTGGAATTATATAATAAAATCTAATTAAAAGGATCTTAAATTTTTATTTTAATTATTATACTATTTTTACTTTTTAGGATTTTTTTTTTGCTTGTTCAAGTTTTCTGTTTCATGACTCATAAAATCTTTTTTTTTTTACACAAAGCCACAAGTATTCTCTACAAAATGCAATCTTGTTCGAGCTAAATAGGACCACTATGAGTGACAAAACTCTTCCTTCAAATATTTAATACAGTCTCATATCCAAGACTTAACTTGAGACCATTAATTAAGCTAAAACAATTACATGCCACTTGATTTGCACATTCAATAGTATTACTCATAAAATCTAGTCATATAAAGTTTAAGACAAACTATAAAATTATAATCTCTTACATAAAATAGAGTAAATAGTGCTTTTTAAAAAAGATATTTCGCTTTTCAATTATAAAATAGAAAATCTATTAACATGTATTTACAAATAAGTTCTCCATAAAAAAATAAAAAATTATGTTAATTAACAAAATATATATTTAAGGACTAATGATATATATTTAGAATAAAAAATAATAGTGAAATATGACTTTGTTTGTAGAAAAATAAAATTTATATAAAAAACCACATGAACACATCATTTTTTATAATCTCGTTTTATTTAATAAAAGTAATTAAAAATAAAAATATGATTTAAAAAAATAATATTTTAGTTTTTAAATGACAAATAATTGATTTAAAATAAAATAAAGCATTTAAAGTATTTTAAAGTAAATAATACATATAAATAAATTGAATTTATACACAAAAACACATAAACATGTTTTTTATGTTCTTTTATATTTATCATTTGATTCAACTGCTAATTTTATTAAACACTTCAAATTCAATTAGCTAGTTTGTCTTATAAAGTATAAACTCATGTGTTATCATTTAACCCATTCATTATTAAGCACAGGTTATCTACTGTCAACTAACTTATCTACTATCGATCACTTTTTTACCAAGCAGAACCTAAGACGGACACATTAACTTTTTAATTTATTACATGTATTTAATGTTCATCACAATTTTAACTGTTAATTAACGACTGTTACAAATAAAGGAGCTGAAGTTTGGTTGGCACGAGCGCTTCTTTATTTTATATATTGACAATAATAGCATCTTATTTTATTTATTTTTTTGATAAAATAGCATCTGATTCTCGAACATACTTTTTTGGAGGTGAGAAAAATCAAAAGCTACCTCTACTGCTTGTTATTCCTGACAAATAAAGGAATTTTTCCTTCTTGTTTTGTTTGAAAACACTATTGTAGAGGTTTTTAACCCGACAGGGTATTCTTTTTTCCAAATTTACTAAAATGGATAGATTTTTAAAAAATAATTAAATTAGGGTAAGTCGTATTTGCAAAGTACGACTTTAAAATTATAAGTCATGTAATTTCATGATTTTAATTTTAACATTTTTTAATTTTTTTTATGACTTTAATAATATGAAGTCAGAATGATATATATTAAATTGCTTAAACTTGTATACATTCATACAACTTCTACTTTTTAATTATTTTTTTTCTAAAGTCGTTTCCCCACGTACGACTTCTGTATTTTTTTTGAAAGTCCTAAAGTTGTATACATTTATACGATATCAATTTTTTTAATTTTTACCTAAAGTCATATATGAAATTACAACTTCATATTAAAGTTGTAAAAAAATTAAAAAAATTAAATTTAAAAATCATGAAATTATATATGATTTCTAATTTTGAAGTTGTGTTTCGCAAACACAACTTACCTTAATTTGGATTTTTTTTCAACATCTACCCATTTTGGTATTTTTGAAAAAAAAAAAAAACCTTGTTAGGTAAAAGAGCCAATGATAAATATTGTCTTTAGCCTTTTCTTTTTACAAAGAACTTAGTTTGTGCAATTTATAGGATAAATGTTTATTTTATATAATTAAAATTTATAATAAACAAATATTTTTGAATATATAAATTATAGTATAATTAAAATTTGTATAAATAAATATTTTTGAACCTATAAATTATATTTTATATTTATGACAAATAATTTATAATACATATTAGTAATTTGGTCTCTTAATTTATTTAGAAGATTTAATTAGGTCCTTCTATTAATAAAAAGTTCAATTAAGTCTTTTCATTTTCAAAAACACACCAATGTTACCTTTTCTGTCCAATTGTGAGAAACGACATTAATCATGTTGCAGCATGACATGAGAAGTTTGTGCCACCTATGCAACATAGTTAACACATTTGTTGCAATTGGATGAAAAAGATAATATCGGCACATTTTTGAAAATTGAGGGACATAATTGAGTTTTTTAATAATAGAGAGATCCAATTGAACAAAATAAATAAATTAATGGATCAAATTAGTAATTTAACTTATATTGTAAGATAAGGTTATTTTTAACTATTGATTTTTTTTTAAAAAATATATTAAAATTTAATTTGAAAAATCTATAACTATTATAATGATAATATCCACTTTTCATCTCCATAATTTTTGGACTATTTTATCATGTAGCTAATATTATAAACTATATTACTGTTATGTTTTAACTACATATAAAAAAAACTGCTCCACTAATTGCATATAAAGCCCATCATCCCTCTCTTTTCTTTTTTTTTTGTTTTTTAAAAAATATATAGGGAGGCACGAAGTGCCTGTTTTTCTTTAGTAAATATAATAAATGATAGATTGAAGAACATAAAAGGTTAAGAAAATTTCGTAAAATTATTTTTGTTGAAAAAAATCTCCTAAAAACACTTTTGTTAAAAAATAAAGCATTTAAAGTATTTTAAAGTAAATAATACATATAAATAAATTGAATTTATACACAAAAACACATAAACATGTTTTTATGTTCTTTTATATTTATCATTTGATTTAACTGCTAATTTTATTAAACACTTCAAATTCAATTAGCTAGTTTGTCTTATAAAGTATAAACTCGTGTTATCATTTAACCCATTGATTATTGAGTACAAGTTATCTACTGTCAAGTGTCAACTAACTTATCCACTATCGATCACTTTTTTACCAGGCAGAACCTAAGACGGACACGTTACCTTTAATTTATTACATGTATTTAATTTTCATTGCAATTTTAACTGTTAATTAACGACTGTCACAAATAAAGAGGCTGAAGTTTGGTTCGCACGAGCGCTTCTTTATTTTATATATATTAACAATAATAGCATCTGATTTTATTTTATTTTGGATAAAATAGCATCTCATTCTTGGAGGTAAGAAAAATCAAAAGCTACCTCTACTGCTTGTTATTCCTGACAAATAAAGGAATTTTTCCTTCCTGTTTTGTTTGAAAAGATGTATTGTAGAGGTTTTTTTTACCCGACAGGGTATTTTTTTTTTTCAAAATTACTATAATGGGTAGATTTTTAAAAAACAACTAAATTAGGATAAGTTGTATTTGTAAAATACGACTTTAAAATTAGAAGTCATATGTAATTTCATGATTTCAATTTTAACATTTTTTATTTTTTTATGACTTTAATATGAAGTCAGAATTTCTCATTCTTACATAAAAAAGTTATTCTAATAATATACACTCCCTATATATATATGTCTATTAAATTTCTTAAAATTGTTTGCATTCATACAACTTCTATTTTTATTTTTTTTAAAGTCATATCCCCATGTACGATTTCTGTATTTTTTTTGGGTTAAATATGTTTTTAGTCTTCCAAAACTTGACCTATTTTGGTCTTAGTCATCAGAAAAAAAATTTCCTTGAATAAAGTTTCTCAAATATTAAAAAAATCCTAATCAGATCCATGTGCTAAACTCTGCTTAGTTTTTCTTTTAAAAGATGGTCATATTAACTGTCAAGTAAAGTATTTTATTACCTGAAGTGACCATTGATAATTTTTACTGAAAAATCGTACAATTATTTTTGTTTTAAGGTTAATAAAAATATGTGATTTAGGGTTAAAATATAATAATGTTATTCAAAAAGTATGTTATTAATTTGATCTAGACATAACAGTTGACATGGATGGTCACATTAACAAATTAATAGTGACTGTGATACTAATATGACCATTATTTTACAAAAAAGTTAAACAAAGTTTATTACAGGAATCTAATTAGAGTATTTTTAATATTTGAAAGACTTTATTCAAGGAAAAATATTTTTTGAGAACTAAAACCAATACATGTCAATTTTTGGAAGACTAAAAACATATTTAACCTTTCTTTTTTTAAAGTCCTAAAGTCGTATACATTGATACAATTTCAATTTTTTTTTATCTAAATTCGTATATGAAATTAGGACTTCATTTTAAATTCGTAAAAAAAAAAAAAGTTAAATTCAAAAGTCATGAAATCACATATGACATCTAATTTTGAAGTTGTGTTTCGGAAACACAACTTACCTCAATTTGGATTTTTTTCAAAATCTACCCATTTTGGTATTTTTGAAAGAAAAAAAAGCCTTGTTAGGTAAAAGAGCCAATGGTAAAAATTGTCTTTAGCCTTTTCTTTTTACAAAGAACTTAGTTTGTGCAATTTATAGGATAAATGTTTACTTTATATAATTAAAATTTATAATAAATAAATATTTTTAAATATATAAATTATATTATAATTAAAATTTGTAATAAATAAATATTTTTAAACATATAAATTATATTATATATTTATGATAAATATTAATAATTTGGTCTCTTAATTTTTTCAGAAGATTTAATTAGGTCATTCTGTTAATAAAATGTTCAATTAAGTCTCTTAATTTTCAAAAACACACCAATGTTACCTTTTCTGTCCAATTGTGAGAAACAACGTTAATCATGTTGCATCATGGCATGATAAGTTTGTGCCACGTATGCAACATGGTTAACACTGTTTCTTGCAATTGGACGAAAAGGATAATATTTGTACATTATTGAAAATTGAGGGACATAATTGATTTTTTTAATAATAGAGGGATTCAATTGAGCAAAATAAATAAATTGAGGGACCAAATTAGTAATTTAGCTTATATTGTAATATAAGGTTATTTTTAACTATTGATTTTTAAAAATATATATATATTAAAATTTAATTTAAAATCTATAACTATTATAATGATGATATCCAGTTTTCATCTCCATAATTTTTGGACTATTTTATCCCTTAACTAATATTACAAACTACATTACTATTATGTTTTAACTACACATAAAGAGCCTACTCCACTAATTGCATATAAAGTCCATTATCTCTCTTTTATTTTTTTGTTTATTTTTAAAAAATATATAGAAAGGCACAAAGTGCCTCTTTTTCTTTAGTAAATATAATAGATGATAGATTGAAGAACATAAAGGGCTAAGAAAAATTCATAAAAACATTTTCATTGAAAAAAAGCTCTTTTAATATTTAGACCTTTATTTTCTTTTAATTTTTAATTTGATACTTAAATATTTTTTTTGTCCCTACAAATATGCCATTTTTTGCTTTTAGTCCTTGTATTTTTTTGTTTTTGTTTTTAGTCCCTACAAATATGTCGTTTTTTGCTTTTAGCCCCTACAAATATGCCATTTTTTGCTTTTAGCCCCTACAAATATGCCATTTTTTGTTTTTAGTCTCTAATGATGTCATCAAGTGCCATGTCAGCAAATGATGACGTCACTAGTGCTGACATGGCACTTGATGACATTATCGTGACATCATCACCGTCAGCCACATCAATTTTTTTTTAACGGAGACTGATGGTAAGAACTAAAAGAGAAATGTTTGGAAATGATAAGGATGAGAACCAAACAAAAAAAAGGGTTAGGGATCAAACCAAATAAGGGTGAAAGTACATAGACGAAAAACATATTTAAGCCTATTTATATTGACAATAATAGCATCTGATTTTTATTTTTTTTGATAAAATAGCATCTGATTCTCGAACCTACTTTTTTGGAGGTGAGAAAAATAAAAAGCTACCTTTACTGCTTGTTATTCCTGACAAATAAAGGAATTTTTCCTTCCTATTTTGTTTGAAAAGACGTATTGTAGAGGTTCTTTTACTCAACAAGGTTTTTTTTTTCCTTTCAAAATTACTATAATGGGTAGATTTTTAAGAAAGAACTAAATTAGGGTTATAAATACGACTTTAAAATTAAAAGTCATATGTAATTTCATGATTTCAATTTTAACATTTTAAAATTTTTTTTATGACTTTAGTATGAAGTCAGAATTTCTTATTCTCACATAAAAAAACCATTCTCATAATATACTTTTCTTATATATATATATATATATATATTAAATTTCTTAAACTTGCATGCATTCCTACAACTTGTTTTTTTAATTTTTTTTTCTAAAGTCGTGTCCCCATGTACGATTTCTGTATTTTTTTTTAAAGTCCTAAAGTCGTATACATTCATAGGATTTCAATTTTTTTTTTGACTTTTATCTAAAGTTGTATGTGAAATTATGACTTCATATTAAAGTTGTTAAAAAACTAAAAGAATGTTAAATTCAAAAGTCGTGAAATCACATACAATTTCTAATTTTGAAGTTGTATTTTGCAAACACAACTTACCCCAATTTAAATATTTTTTTTCAAAATCTACCCATTTTGGTATTTTTGAAAGAAAAAAAAACCTTGTCAAGTAGAAGAGCCAAGGGTAAATATTGTCTTTAGCCTTTTCTTTTTACAAAGAACTTAGCTTGTGCAATTTATAGGATAAATGTTTATTTTATATAATTAAAATTTATAATAAATAAATATTTTTAAATATATAAATTATATTATAATTAAAATTTGTAATAAATAAATATTTTTAAACATATAAATTATATTTTATATTTATGATAAATATTAGTAATTTAGCCCCTTAATTTTTTAAGAAGATTCAATTAGGTCCTTCTATTAATAAATAAAAGGTTTTTTAGAAAAGTTAAACAAAGTTTAGTACAAGGATCTAATTAGGATATTTTTAATATTTGAGAGATTTCATTCAAGGAAATTTTTTTCTGATGACTAAAACCAAAACAGGTCAATTTTTGGAGGACTAAAAACATATTTAACCCTTCTTTTTTTAAGTCCTAAAGTCGTATACATTCATATGATTTCAATTTTTTTTTATTTTTATCTAAATTTGTATATGAAATTACGACTTCATATTAAAGTTGTAAAAAAATTAAAAAAATGTTAAATTTAAATAAATATTTTTGAACATATAAATTATATTTTACATTTATGATAAACAATTTATGATAAATATTAATAATTTGGTCTCTTAATTTTTTTTAGAAGATTCAATTAGGTCCTTCTGTTAATAAAAGGTTCAATTAAGTCTCTTAATTTTCAAAAACACACTAATGTTACGCTTTCTGTCCAATTGCGAGAAACGATGTTAATTGTGTTGCATCGTGGCATGAGAGGTTTGTGCCACGTATGCAACATGGTTAACACCGTTTCTTACAATTGGACGAAAAGGATAATATTGGCACATTCTTGAAAATTGAGGGACATAATTGAGTCTTTTAATAATATAGGGATCCAATTGAGCAAAATAAATAAATTGAGGGACCAAATTAGTAATTTAACTTATATTGTAATATAAGGTTATTTTTAACTATTGATTTTTTAAAAAAAATATATTAAAATTTAATTTTAAAATCTATAACTATTATAATGATGATATCCAGTTTTCATCTCCATAATTTTTGGACTATTTTATCCCTTAACTAATATTACAAACTACATTACTATTATGTTTTAACTACACATAAAAAGCCTACTCCACTAATTGCATATAAAGTCCATTATCTCTCTTTTTATTTTTTTGTTTATTTTTAAAAAATATATAGAAAGGCACAAAGTGCCTCTTTTTCTTTAGTAAATATAATAGACGATAGATTGAAGAACATAAAAGGTTAAGAAATTTTCGTAAAATTATTTTGTTGAAAAAAAATCTCCTAAAAATACTTTCATTAAAAAATAAATCATAAAAATATTTTTATTCAAAATTATATACAAATTTAAAACTAATTAGTAATTCAGAGGCGCCACTGTGTTTATGCGGCTAGGCTTAAAAGAATGGTTGGCCCAAAGTAGAAGCCCATTAATAAAGCCCAAGGTCCGTAACCCATGTGTTTGGCGGTGAGTGAGGTGTCGTGTCGTCTCCAATCCAATCCAATCCAATCCAGTTCCAACATTACGTTTGTGTTAGCCGAAAAAACAGAAAGGAACCCTAGCGAAATGATCCTTCGCAGAATTGCGGTTGCGAGCAGGACATACTACACGAGCAGGAGCAAGAAGCCGAGCCTGTACTCGAGAATCAGCCCCCTCGGGAATCCCAACACAAGCGTGGTACCTGAGCTCGACGATTGGGTGTACAAGGGGAACAAGGTCCGAGTCGCTGAACTTCACCGCATCATTCGAGACCTCCGCAAACGCAGTAGGTTCTCCCAAGCCCTCCAGGTCAGTTACATTCACATAATCTTCTACGTTCCATCTCGCTCACTGGTCACTGGTCACTGTCACTGTCACTGTCACTGCCACAACCATATCGTCTTCATTGTAATTCTATTCATGTTTTTGTTATTGAATTGAAACGGCTCGCTCGTTGTTTATGTTGCTTGATGGCTGCAGGTATCTGAGTGGATGTACGAGAATGGTGTGTGCGTATTTTCTCCGACCGAACACGCGGTGCATCTGGATCTGATTGGCAAGGTTCACGGATTCCCTTCTGCGGAAAGCTATTTCAATGCCTTGAAGGATCAGCACAAAACCGATAAGACCTACGGTGCTCTCTTGAATTGCTATGTTCGCCAGCGCCAAACTGAAAAGGCCCTCTCCCATTTGCGAACGATGAAGGAGTTGGGGTTTGCTTCGTCTCCTCTAACTTACAATGACATTATGTGTCTGTATACAAATATTGGGCAGCACGAGAAGGTTCCTGATGTGCTGACCGAGATGAAAGAGAACCAAGTCTTGCCGGACAACTTCAGCTACAGGATCTGCATAAATTCTCACGGCGTGAGGTCTGATTTTGGTGGAATGGAAAGAGTGTTGAAAGAGATGGAGACTCAACCACACATTGTGATGGACTGGAACACTTATTCTATCGTGGCCAATTTTTACATAAAAGCAGGGCTTACGAGTGAGGCGGTTTGTGCACTAAAGAAATCTGAGGAGAGGCTGGATAACAAAGATGGCCAGGGTTACAATCACCTTGTCTCTCTTTATGCCCGTCTTGGACTGAAGAATGAGGTCATGAGAATATGGGATCTGGAGAAAAGTGCTTGCAAGAGGTGCATAAACAGGGATTTCACGACCATGTTAGAATCTCTGGTAAAGCTTGGGGAGCTCCATGAAGCCGAGAAAATACTAAAGGAATGGGAATCCTCCGGCAATTGTTATGATTTCGGAATCCCGAGCATCGTAGTCATTGGGTACTCACAAAAGGTTTGCACGAGAAAGCCGAAGCCGTGCTTGAAGATTTACAGAAGAATGGAAAGGTCACCACCCCAAACTGTTGGTCTGTGGTGGCCGGTGGGTACGTGCGCAAGGGTGAGATGGAGAAGGCGCTGAGGTGCTTTAAAACGGCCCTCTCTTTGTTCGTGGAAAATAAAGGATGGAAGCCTAATGCAAAGGTGATTGCCGAACTATTGCGTTGGATTGGTGATGACGGCAGTGTTGAAGATGCAGAGGTCTTGGTCAGCTTATTAAGAAATGTCGTCCCAGTAAACAGACAAATGTATCACACCCTAATGAACACTTATATTCGAGGTGGGAAAGAAGTGGACGAGCTTTTGGACCGCATGGAAAAAGATGGCATCGATGAAAACAAAGAAACTAAGAAAATCATTAACATGAGGAATGCTTGAGTTTTGAAATTCACAAGTTGGTTTATTCCGGATCGTTTCTTATTAGAAGTCAATCGAGGGATTTCTTAATTTTTTTCTTGGCATTGAGCAAAAATGTATTGTGTTACTGTATTGTAAAGTGACAGAACAGAACATTCATATCATCAAATATCCGACTTGAGACTGACACTAACAGTTACAACACCTTTGTATGTACAGAAAGTAAAAACAAGATAAATTCAAAAAAGCAACAAAACGAGATCAGTAGGCACCAAAAAGGTAGATAAGCACTGAGATGCTTCAAAACAGCCCTCTCTGTGTGCGTGAAAAATGAATGGTGGAAGCCTAACCCAAAGGTGGTTGCAGAACTATTACCTTGGATTGGTAATAACGGCAGCATCGAAGATGCAGTTTTGGTCAGCTTATTTAAGAAATGTCGTCCCAGTACATAGATAAGTGTATGGCGGGACAGGATCCTCTCTCAGTTTAGAAATACTGGAGAGTATTCAATTTAATAAAGGTACACTGTTGATTGAAATTAACGATTGGGATTTATTTATTAAAACGAACCTGTTTCATAAAACGTCCCAAACTGCAATCACAATTTGTTTCTTCCCTCCTTTTCCAAACTAACTCCAGCGACAAATCCCTTGCCTTTAGACCGTCACTCTGCACGATTCCAGCTTGGTGGGTATAGCATTTTCGGCTTCGATTGTCGCCTAGATGTCAATGCAGTCCCTCGCTTGACGCTGATGTGATCCTCACCTGGACGCCAACATCGTGTTTGATGAGCCCCTATGATTTCCCTTTGGACCTTCACACCGGCGACTCTAGCTTGGCTGTACAACATTTCCAACTTCGATCCTCATCTCGACGTCGACGTTGTGTTTGATGAGCCCCTGGGTTATGAAGACCTTCACAGTGATTCCAAAATTCTGTTTCCTTTTCTTGATGGTAAATTGTGATTCTCGTTATGTTTTGTCATTCATATTTATGAGGTTATTTCATTCAACTTACACTTGGCTGGTAAACTGTTATTACTAGGTTGTTCTAAACTACCAAGTTGTCCGCACTTAAGGGTGCTGATTTTTCCTCTACAATGTTTTGTAAACATGCTTGAAGGTGATACTAGGGTATTTTCTCATTTGTTATCTTACAGTGACTTCTTTGATCAAATGTGATTTGTTTATTTAAAGTTAAAATGTCAAATAGTTGTTCTTACTATTTTTTTTTCCCTATTATAGTCATAGCATGTTGTTTTGTCATCTTTTGATGCGCAGCTTTTGGCTATTGTGATAATATTTGGAGTGTGGATGAGCACTCATCATGATTGTTGCAGAAAGTCTCTCACTTTGCTTGTGATAGGCCTCAGAGCAGTTATTTTCTTTATGTCAACTTTGCATTCTTTATGGTTTTGATGCCTTTTTTAATCCGTTTTGAATATTTTTTGCCCGTGCATTTTCTTCTATCACGTTTCTGTGTTGTGCAGATTTGCAGTTGGCTTTTTGGGTGCCCTGAAAAACATCTCCATACTATTATGGGTTGTATCCTTATTCCTTATTAAATACATTATTTTTAAGATGGTTACATTAGATAAAGAAAGAAAAAAAATTTGGATTTGGGTATCATCCTTGACATTGTACTTGCAGTATCTGATCACGTTGTTCTTTGTCTTGACATAGAAAAAAAAATTTCTAAGTTGAATGGGTTTTTATAACTAATATACATCGAAACATGCACTAAGAATATGGTGAGTTAAAAAAACTTATGATGTAGCAACTATGTTTCCCTATGATTTGATATTTCAAGATGGATATCCTCCTTGGTTTGTTCGTCTCAATAACATGTCACATTTCAAAACTAAGCATTTATCTTTAGTATGCTTCCTTGTGTTTGGTTGTCAATAAGATAGCACCACATGCTATCAAAACGCCAAATTGATCTCCTAAGTTATTTACTTTTGACACAAAGGAAAAATGTGCCCAAAACTTGTGGTGGATTGTGGAGGAACAGTAATGATCATGAAAATAGATGTTGTGATGTTGTCTTCATGGTGTGTCAAACAACTAAACTAATTAAATATACTTCTCTTTTTAATTTTTTTGTTTTAATATCTATGTTAGCATGTTAGAAAAAGAAGTGAATTTATGTTTTATCAAATTAATTGCCATTGTTTTGATCATCCAATCAATATGTGTGTGATCAAATACTAAACTTACATTATTAGCACTAATTGCAATAAAATGGAGCATTCTTAGCAAATAAAACACTAATTCCAAATATTTTTAATATTCCTTGCTTATTGGACACAGGTAGTCAACATTGCAAACTAGTCTTTAGAAGGGACATTAAGAGTTGCAACTAGAGTAAGTATCTTATCTATTTCAAACTTTCAATCTTCAACTTATGTAAATGTACATTCAACAGGCCTGTCTGAATGTATCTGGTATAGAACAATCACTGCCTGTGGTGCTTTTATCTTTTTGATGTGATATGCTTTATGCTAATAAAAAACTCCTAGTATTATAAATGCTCCTTGATTACTTGAAATGAAGAGAATGATAAATGCTCTTTGATTACTTGAAATGAATCTATTCTTCATGGCATTATTGAGTATGTTGTTAGAATAGGACATATACTTTTGAGGATGCAAGATTGTTAACTTGAGGCAGTTTTTCCTAAACATTATTTACAAAAATCAACTAAATGATAGAACAAAAATAGAATCTGCAACAACTAAGTGATAAAATAGAAACAAAATCTGCATCATCTACACAAGAAGCAACTACTACTTGGGAGGAAAGAATGAAGAATAAAAGGCTTTAGATACTCTATATGAAGAACTAGAAATCAAACAATGGTAACGAAATCAACATTGAAATCTGGAAGGAAGACTTTAAATACTCTATATGCAGAAATAGAAGAAGAGAAGAGTGCATATGCAGTAGCACCAAAACAAAGAATGATAGAAGAACAGTTTGAGTATTAGAGATGAATGGAAACTTTTGTAATCTAGTGATTTTTAGCTAGATTTGTAATGTTATAATCTTGTAACTTTGTACTAGTATTGAAATGATATTTGTAATGAGAATGAGAACACTTTTGTCTTAAGATTTCCTTTAAAATGCAAATCTACATACTTTCTCTTCTTATCTTTATATTTGCAATGATGTCTTGTTTGCATTAAATGAAGGTAGTAACTAAAAATAAAATAGAGAGTAGTTGAATTTAAAAGACATTGTTGATGTTATCTATATTTCAGATAAAAAAATGATCAATACATTTCACCAGTTAATATGATCACAAATACATTTCATCCAAAACTATAGGAATATATACATTTCATCCAAAAAAATGTAACATAAATCCACCAAACTTGGAACAAACAAAACATTAAGCTATAATCCTGTCAAGGCCAATTATAACGCTGTGATTTTTTTTAATGTATGATTTAGTGGTTTAATAACTAAAAAGTAGAAATTTGATATGTAATTTAGGTGATTAAAAGAAATAAATGAATTGTTGCTATGCATGGTATGTTGTATGTGATGATAGTTGTAAGTTGTTGGTTTGAATTATGGTTTGAATTTAGAAAATTTGAAATATGTGCTAAGCCAATTTGGATATGTTGTGAGAATGATTTGGGTTTTTGAGAAAAAACAGTTAAGTTAAATCAGTTTGAGATAAAGGAAGTGGCTTGGTGAGGTTTGGGCCTCAGTTGGCCAAAAGTTCGTGTGAGAGCTTTGAGGAGGTCGGGTATATAAGGGAAAGAGAGGGATTTCCCCTCATTCTCCCATTCTCCTTCTCTCTCTTCATTCTCTCTCAATCTCTCTCTAAAAATATGAGGTTACTAAGGGTGTTTAAGAGGATTCCTAAGCTCAGTCTAGTATTGTTGTGAGAGGAAGATCCAATCTGTGGAATGTTTTGGCTCAAGACACAAGTTTCTCAAAGAACCCAAAATTCAAATTCAGAGACTTTTATTTAAAGTTAAAATGTCAAATAGTTGTTTTTACTATTTTTTTTTCCCTATTATAGTCATAGCATGTTGTTTTGTCATCTTTTGATGCGCAGCTTTTGGCTATTGTGATAATATTTGGAGTGTGGATGAGCACTCATCATGATTGCTGCAGAAAGTCTCTCACTTTGCTTGTGATAGGCCTCAGAGCAGTTATTTTCTTTATGTCAACTTTGCATTCTTTATGGTTTTGATGCCTTTTTTAATCCCTTTTGAATATTTTTTGCCCATGCATTTTCTTCTATCACGTTTCTGTGTTGTGCAGATTTGCAGTTGGCTTTTTGGGTGCCCTGAAAACATCTCCATATTATTATGGGTTGTATCCTTATTCCTTATTAAATACATTATTTTTAAGATGGTTACATTAGATAAAGAAAGAAAAAAAATTTGGATTCTGGGTATCATCCTTGACATTGTACTTGTAGTATCTGATCACGTTGTTCTTTGTCTTGACATAGAAAAAAAAATTTCTAAGTTGAATGGGTTTTTATAACTAATATACATCGAAACATGCACTAAGAATGTGGTGAGTTAAAAAAACTTATGATGTAGCAACTATGTTTCCCTATGATTTGATATTTCAAGATGGATATCCTCCTTGGTTTGTTCCTCTCAATAACATGTTGCATTTCAAAACTAAGCATTTATCTTTAGTATGCTTCCTTGTGTTTGGTTGTCAATAAGATAACACCACATGCTATCAAAATGCCAAATTGATCTCCTAAGTTATTTACTTTTGACACAAAGGAAAAATGTGCCCAAAACTTGTGGTGGATTGTGGAGGAACAGTAATGATCATGAAAATAGATGTTGTTATGTTGTCTTCATGGTGTGTCAAACAACTAAACTAATTAAATATACTTCTCTTTTTAATTTTTTTGTTTTAATATCTATGTTAGCATGTTAGAAAAAGAAGTGAATTTATGTTTTATCAAATTAATTGCCATTGTTTTGATCATCCAATCAATATGTGTGTGATCAAATACTAAACTTACATTATTAGCACTAATTGCAATAAAATGGAGCATTCTTAGCAAATAAAACACTAATTCCAAATATTTTTAATATTCCTTGCTTATTGGACACAGGTAGTCAACATTGCAAACTAGTCTTTAGAAGGGACATTAAGAGTTGTAGCTAGAGTAAGTATCTTATCTATTTCAAACTTTCAATCTTCAACTTATGTAAATGTACATTCAACAGGCCTGTCTGAATGTATCTGGTATAGAACAATCACTGCCTGTGGTGCTTTTATCTTTTTGATGTGATATGCTTTATGCTAATAAAAAAACTCCTAGTATTATAAATGCTCCTTGATTACTTGAAATGAAGAGAATGATAAATGCTCCTTGATTACTTGAAATGAATCTATTCTTCATGGCATTATTGAGTATGTTGTTAGAATAGGACATATACTTTTGAGGATGCAAGATTGTTAACTTGAGGCAGTTTTTCCTAAACATTGTTTACAGAAATCAACTAAGTGATGGAACAAAAATAGAATTTGCAACAGCTAAGTGATAAAACAGAAACAGAATCTGCATCATCTACACAAGAAGCAACTACTACTTGGGAGGAAAGAATGAAGAATAAAAGGCTTTAGATGCTCTATATAAAGAACTAGAAATCAAACAATGGTAACAAAATTAACACTGAAATCTGGAAGGAAGACTTTAAATACTCTATATGCAGAAATAGAAGAAGAGAAGAGTGCATATGCAGTAGCACCAAATCAAAGAATAATAGAAGAACAGTTTGAGTATTAGAGATGAATGGAAACTTTTGTAATCTAGTGATTTTTAGCTAGAGTTAGTATTGAAATGAGATTTGTAATGTTATAATCTTGTAACTTTTGTACTAGTATTGAAATGATATTTGTAATGAGAATGAGAACACTTTTGTCTTAAGATTTCCTTTAAAATGCAAATCTACATTACTTTCTCTTCTTATCTTTATATTTGCAATGATGTCTTGTTTGCATTAAATGAAGGCAATAACTAAAAATAAAAATAAAGAGTAGTTGAATTTAAAAGACATTGTTGATGTTATCTATATTTCAGATAAACAAATGATCAATACATTTCAACAGTTAATATGATCACAAATACATTTCATCCAAAACTATAGGAATATATACATTTCATCCAAAAAAATGTAACATAAATCCACCAAACTTGGAACAAACAAAACATCAAGCTATAATCCTGTTAAGGCCAATTGTAACGCTGTGATTTTTTTAATGTATGATTTAGTGGTTTAATAACTAAAAAGTGGAAATTTGATATGTAATCTAGGTAATTAAAAGAAATAAATGAATTGTTGCTATGCATGGTATGTTGTATGTGATGATAGTTGTGAGTTGTTGGTTTGAAATTATGGTTTGAATTTAGAAAATTTGAAATATGTGCTTGAGCCAATTTGGATATGTTGTGAGAATGATTTTGGGTTTTTGAGAAAAAACAGTTAAGTTAAACCAGTTTTGAGATAAAGGAAGTGGCTTGGTGAGGTTTGGGCCTCAGTTGGCCAAAAGTTCGTGTGAGAGCTTTGAGGAGGTCGGGTATAGAAGGGAAAGAGAGGGATTTCCCCTCATTCTCCCATTCTCCTTCTCTCTCCATCTCTCTCTAAAAATATGAGGTTACTAAGGGTGTTAAAAGGATTCCCAAGCTCAGTCTAGTATTGTTGTGAGAGGAAGATCAATCTGTGAATGTTTTGGCTCAAGACACAAGTTTCTCAAAGAACCAAAATTCAAATTCAGAGACTTTTAGAGGTAAGGGAAGCTTACAAGTCGATTGTTTTGTGTTAATAATTGTTGGTATGCTGATTTCTTGCCTTATAATTGGTTGAATCTCTGTGGATGTTGTCATTTTCGTTGGTCTTGGATGAAAATGGGTTTTGGGGAAAAATTTTGAGATTTGGATGAGAAATTGATGATTTTGTGATGAAATGTTGAATTTGTTGTATAATCTGATGTGTATGAACTTGGTTGAGGTAGATTGATGTTGTTGGAACACCATTGATTTGAAAATCTATGTTATTTGGTTTAAAAGCTTGAGTTTTTTTGTAGAAAATTGCGTTTTTTTGAAAAATCGTCATAGATAATCGATAATAGGGATCACATAATCGATTGTCTGGAGTTTCAGAAGCTGTTTTTATGATTTTGTTTCGGGAATAATCAATTATGAACTTTGATAATTGATTATCTGGGTTTCAGAAAAATTTCTTCTGGTTTTGGTTCGGAAATAATCGATTATCCCTACTGAAAAATGAAATCTAATGCATTTTTACTACAGTACATAATATGTTACTACAGTACATAATCTGTTATTTCAAAATTGAATGTACCATTTAAGATTTCACAATTTTCATTTCAAAATGCGAAGTATTTTGTATATACATATATAAAAAGAGTATTATACATTTTCAAAAGCTTTATTTTAGAATTGTGGAGAGTTGTCGAGTTAGGATATGACTTTCTTTAAATTAAAGAAGCAAATTGTTCCAAAGTTTTTTTTTTGTAAACCTCCAGATTTACCTATCTTCCAAATGGTTTTTAAAGAGGGTATTGGTTTTAAATTATGAATTGGTGGTTGGATATGTCATTGAGGTAGAAGGTTGCTTAGATAGGACATCCGCTTATTATGTATGATATTGTTCCTCACGAGGTGGGCTGCTTAGATAGGGCCTTGCCTGTTGATTATGATTGAGGCCAGTTTGGGGTCGGTATGGTGTTAATGGATGTTGAGTGGTCGTGTGAGGTAGCTAACGATGGACCTCTTTGCCACTAGTTGTATTGATATATATATATATATATATATATATATATATATATATATATATATATATATATATATATATATATATATATATATATATATATATATATATATATATATGTCGTATGCTTATTGGTTGTGGTTGAGTGGTTGAGGTGTGTAGTACATGCATTCATGCATAGTTGGCGGCTGAGGTAGCTGACGATGGACCTCATGTCGTGGTACGGGTAGGCACGTAAATTGGATGGTGACCAGAGTTGGAACTCAGATGGGCCTCCAAACTAGTGCTGGATGAGACGTAGGGCAGTTGATGATGGGCCTTCGGGGATGAGTGGATAGGCGACTCTGCAGGAGGCCAAGGTGATGTAGGCCTTGTGTCGCGGTAAGCCACCACCCACATATACTTATCCTGACAAACCACTAAGCTTATCCGCATATCAGAGTTTGGCAATCCCTGAATGGTGCTTAGATAGGCCACAGTAGGGGGTGAGACCTGGCTAATCGCTCGATATGTTGTAAATCCCTTGAGAATCGTGTCATCATGCATTGACATAATTGTGACGGATTGGTTGTGATATGGAGTTCTAGATTGAGAACTCTTTGCCATGTAAATGAATGCTTTATATATATGTACATCTGTATGTAGATGTTGAGAAATATGGATGTATGATGGTGTGTCATATACCCGTGATTGAATGTTCTGAATTGATGATGATCTCCATAATTATATGTTATGCCATTGTTTTAGTAAGCTTACCCTTGCCATGTTTTGTTATTGTTGGTTGTCCTGTTATTGCTGTTACGCTGATGTGCCTGTTATGATCACGTCTTATAACGTGAGAGCAGATGGCAAGGCTTCGGTGGGTCCGACGAATCAGAACTAAGGATGGAGCCGAGAGCTGGAGATGTTGGCTTGGGAAAGCCAAGTTTTGTTGCTTTAGTTGTGGTTCAGTTTCTTTATATTTTTTTGATGGGATTGTATAGATTGACCAGTTATAGGAAGTGAGTTTTGTATTCCGCTTCTCCAGTGATGTATATTTTTGATATCTTAGTTGATATGGGTTGGTATTATCCAATTTGTTGTGTATGACATGATGATGACAGATATACAGATATGCATGTATGATGATAGGAGAGGTAGATGGATCTTTCAATTGATATGTGCGACTTATATACAGATATGTTATGCTTTTATTCACCTGATAAGGTGTATGTGGTGTATGTTTAGTAAGGGTTATTTAGTAGCGACAATTGAGTCGTTACACCAATCAAAGATTGTAAAGTGTATGTCATTTAATGTTGAACCATCTCTATCATGAAGGGGTGCCTACATCATAACAAGACAAAATATCTAACATTACAAGTTGAAAAAGAAGTATATATATATATATATATATATATATATATATATATATATATATATATATATATATATATATATAATTAAGTTAAATGATTTTACCACAAAGAATGTAGTGAAACTAAATTGATTCTCAAATGTTTGAGGGGGATCGAAACATAAAGGTGCCGAAGAATGGATTTCACTTGGTTCATAGTTTCTTGAATCATGATCCCAAAGTATTCATAGTAAATTGACAAATGATTATAACAAGGAACAAGGAGCAAAAAGTTATAGCTTTATGCATAAACATATATACTTGGGATGTTTGACTTTGTGATTGACCTCTAGTTGGAGCTTTTCTTCTCTTTTTTGATTACAACTCAACCCAACATTTTTAATCGTTTTTGGTTGTACCTCTTTATGCTAGGTCGTTGCTTGAACCCTTTAGGTTGTGTATCATCGTTAACCACCAACGTAAGGGAATTACCATTGTGCTTGTCAATGCTTTGTGCTTGTAATCGAAACTCCTTTATTTTCTTGCGTGAGGCATTTATACTTTTATCTACATTCATAGTATTCTTCATAGAGGGATACCTCAGATGCCACCTGAATCATTTTAGATGCCAATTGTCGATACCTTTGGGTGCTAGAAAGTCTAGGATATTCTTCAACCTCCTTTCCCCCAACATCATGTATGATGCCGCTACGATCTTCTCTTGTCCACCTCTTGAGAATGTATTTTTTAGGAAAAACCTCATTTGCTTCAAAACACTTTTAATGCATGAGAACAAAGTATGCCAATTGTCTCAAATTTTCTACAACTATAAGATATAGAGGTTGAAGCACTATCAAATACTACTTTCCAAGATCTTTCATGGTTGATCCTCGTGATGCTATATTCAAACAAATGGGGAGATCCATTTCTTTGTTATATGCAATAGGCTAAGAATAATGCAAACTCTTGCTGGAATAAATCAAACACAATGTGTGTGTAAACTTCCCCCATTTGTATCAATATTGGAGACATCTCATACCGCAACGTTGCTAGCTTATGGCGAGAGTCATACTCACAAACTAACTTCTTGTAATGCTTCTCTTCAACAACTTGCTCAAAGTGTCTAAAGAATTGCTTTATGTCAACATTTGACTTCATACATGCTTTGAAATGAGAATTTAAGCTTTCACTTAATTGGGTACTTCGCATCAAGTGTGAATTCTTGCTTCATGTAACAAGAGGCCTATTTTGCTTTTATAGCATAAATGGATTTAATCCAATTATTTTCTTGGACATTGTAGTTTGCAATCAACTTGGTCCAAGCCTCCTCAAACTCAACTTCAGTGTCAAATTCATACATGTATTTCTTAAATCTTTTAAAAAATGACTTCCTCCTTTCATCAAATTGCCAAGATGTTTAATTTCATTTTGCGTCAAGTGCCATGTACTTAAACCATGGCATGTCTTAAGCATCACCTCAACAAGTGCCTTAGCCATTGCTTGGTCTTGGTCGGTGAAAATAGTCTGAGACTTTTTTGACTGTGTGCTTCCAAGAATGTCTCAATTAGCCATATGAAATATTCTGTTGTTTCATCATATAACAAAGCTACACCAAGGATCACTGTACCCCTGTAATGGTTAAAACCTGAAAATAATGCAAGTGGCCTATTTGCTCGATTGGTACAATACGTAGTATCCAAAGAAACAACATCACCAAAATACCTATAATCTAACACCATTTTTGCATCTATCCAGAATACATTTGTGATTTACTCATCGACATTCATTTGGTATGCATGGAAAAATGAAGGGTTCTCTACTAACTGTTGCTGAAAATATTGCATTAGCAAACCAACTTCCCCGTACACCACACTTCTTTGTCTTTTTGAGGTAATTCTTTGCATCTAATCGAGTATATCCAACATTAGGTCTGTGCCCCACATGTGTGCTCATAAGCTAAAATGATGCTTTTTGGCGTAGTCCAGAGTCATTAGCTAAATCAATCTCGTAAGCTTGAACTTCCGTAATTTTACGATGTGAAACAAGCATGTGCGTCGTCTCCAGAAGTTATAATGGGTGGTTATGCTCTTTCACAAACTCATATATTACATATTGGTGATTTCAGTTAAGATGCACAAACTCAATACAATATCTTACATGGCCACCTCGATTTTCCTTTTGTGTGGTAATCACCTCCTTTCGCCTCTTGTTCTACCGCCCTTGTTTTACAAGTTTACTGATTCAGCATAAAAGAAAGGGTGAAGAAGAAGAAGAAATAGGTCTATCTTATGGGAGGTAAGAGAATCAACTCAAAGAGAGAATTCGTGCTTGTGCCCCTCGGTTTCGTAAGTCAGAAGCCAAAAGATGTTTGTGGGAAAAAAGTTAAAACGAAGAAAGAAGCAATACATAGGAAGAAAGTAAGACTACGTCCAACATTGTTATGTAAAAAAAAGTAATAATAATACAAGACACATGGCAAAATCTAAGCCCTTAATATAATCCAACAATTCAACTTTACTTAACTGCACCTCCAATTCGTGCCAACACGGACGAGGATATGCTCCCAATGTATCACACCCTAATGAAGACTTAGTCGAGGTGGTAAAGAAGTGGATGAGCTATTGGACCGCAGGGAAAAATATGGCATCGATAAAAACAAAGAAACTAAGAAAATCATTAACATGAGGAATGCATAAGTTTTGAAATTCACATGTTGGATTATGATTTAATTACTTATTTGATTTCTATACAAGTATTATTTTTATCTTTTGGTCCTTATGTATAGAAATTATCATTTTAATCTCTAGACATTCACTTTTGATATTGTTTTGGTCCTATCAATAAGTATGTATTAATTTTGTAAAATAAAACTGTCACAATAAAAATTAGCAATATGAAATCACTACAAATTTTTTGACTGCCGCAAATTAGTCTTATAAAATAAAAAATGCACAAAATTTGTAACAATTTAATAATTGCCAAAAAAAATTGTGACAATTTTACATCACCAATTTTTATTTAATAATGATTTTACTTCACAAAATTAAAACATATTTGACGACAAAAACCAAAATAATATTAAAAGTACATGTATAAAAACTAAAACAGATAATTTTTAAGTATAAGGACCAAAATTAAAACTTAAAGACGGTGCAAATATTGGAAGTAAATGAATGATTAAACCTTGGTTTATAAATGATCATTTTTATTAGAAGTGAATCGAGGGATTTGTTCATTCTTTCTTGGCATTGAGCAAAAATATATTGCATTACAGTATTGTAAAGTGACAGAACAGAACATCCATATCATCAAATATCCGACTCGGAGACTGGCGGTAACAATAACACCACCTTTATATGTAAAGAAAGTAAAAACGAGAAATTCAAAAAACCAACAAAACGAGATCAGTTTCCACCGAAGACTTTGGCAATCTTCTCGGTAGGCACCAAAGGGAGATAAGCAGAAACCCGATAACCTTTCTCGGCGGATGAAACAACTGCCTCGTTGTACTTCTCAGTGCAGTAGGCGGCCCTGGGCAACACGGCGTTGGCCACGTGAGGGAAGAGCGGAAGCTGGTTGAGCTTCCGCCACGCGGACACGGCGCACAGCTCCGCTGTGGGCTCGTACTTGGAGTAAACGGTTTTGGCGAAGGCAGAGACACCGTCGCGGCGGACTTCGGAGACGACGGAGCGGGCCTGGGAGGAGACCTTCTTGACGTTGGAGGGAACGTGGCGGTCCAGCTCGGCCACCTTGCGATCCGCGTATCTGAGGAGCTCGCCGGGGACCAGGTGGAACCTGTCGTAGACCGGAGCCACCACGGTCTTCACCGCTTCCTCCACGGTGTCGACGCCGGGCTTCAGAGGACCCGCGCGTTCCTTGGCGTAAGAGTAGAGGATGGCGCAACGCATCAGAGCCTGAATGGTTGCGAATTGCACGAATTCCAGGTACTTGAGTTGTTGCTCTTCATTTCTCTCATCCTAAAAATTCAATCGAATTAAAACCCTAAATAAACAACAAAAGGAAAATAGGATACACTCATCCTGGAAAATCAATCGATTTCAAACCCTAAATAAACAACACATGGAAAATAGAATGCTCTCGTCCTGGAAATTCAATCGAATTCAAACCCTAAATAAACAACACAAGGAAAATAGGATACTCTCATCCCGGAAAATCAATCGATTTCAAACCCTAAATAAACGACACATGGAAAATAGAATGCTCTCGTTCTGGAAATTCAATCGAATTCAAACCCTAAATAAACAACACATGAAAAGTAGGATGCTCTCATCCTGGAAATTCGATCGAATTCAGACCCTACATAAACAACACATGGACAGTAGAATACTCTCATCCCGGAAATTGAATCAAATTCAAACCCTAGAAAACCAACACATGGAAAATAGAATAATAAGGATTGAAAAAAATAAAAGGTACCGAACGTACCATTTGTTGGGGTTGTGATTCAGCGGCCATGATCGAGCAATCGAAGATTCGATTGGATTTGAGAGGTTTATGTTTTGGTGGAAATTGGGATGGGATTTTGGGAAATTCGTTTGGGAGGTTTAGTTTTGGTGGAAATTGGGAATGGGATTTGGGGAGGTTGGGATTTTATAGAAAGAAGAATGGTGTGGTGGGAAACGGCACGAATTAGGGGTGAGATGGGAAACGAAGGTTCCGCTCAGAAAGCGACGACTAAACGCGTTTCTTCTTTATGTCTTTCCTAACTGGGCAGTGCTGAACAAAGTCTTGGTGTTTTCTCGTGAGGCTAAGGACTTTCTTCGACGTTAAGTTTCATCGCCTCAAGTTTTGTTTTAAGATGGTGTAGAATCTAGAATAATCTAGAATAATTCTTTAAATATAATTGATACGTGTATTTAATTTTAGACCGATCTTATAAAATCACAATCAAATGTGTTTTTTATTAAAAAATATGATAATTAATTTTTCAACACTAATTAGTAAATGCTCTTTAGACAATAATTAAGAAATTAATAATAATTTTTTATTAAAATTATATTAATAATATTTTTAATATTTTTACTTATAATTTTGAGTTTAATTTAAATATGCTGATGGTGTAATTATTTTATATTACTATTCAATCATAAATTATTACATATAGTAAAATTATTGACTTTTATAATAATTATTTTAAAAATTATATCTAAAATAATTTTTAATTAATTAATAGTACATATAAATTAAATTCTTTAATTTTTTAATTAATATAGCTCTGGTTAATGTGTTATCCTTTTTTCCTTCAACGCATATTTTAAACCAACACACGGTATCAATTTCGGCCTACCCATGGTTAATATTTCCAGTTGACTTTGGGGAGTTTGCCCAACTTCATTTTATTTTGAAAAGGTCCATTTTATTGTGGCCTGTTTGGACCACAAAAAGAATTTGGGCTGCATGCTTTTTTTGTGGACAAAAAAAAATGAAACATAACTAAATAAGCATGTTTATAAATTGATTTAATCAAATCTTAATCATAGAAACTAAATTCAAAAAGTTGAAAATTAAAAAGTTCAAAACTGAAACCAAAAGTCCAAAACCATGTTTGGTATGGTCATAATTAGATATTATAATCTGTTTTTATAGAAAAAGTTAAATTTAATACATCTATAGGTCCTTGAACTCTTTGGCAATTTTTAATTAAGTTTCTAAACTAAAAAATTTGTAATTAGGTCATTGATCTTTTACAATTTTTGTAATTAAGTATCTGGAGTTAGTAAAACCTATGACATCCCCAAGATATGCTATCAAGGATTATGTTAGTAGTAAATAAATAATTGTCTTTTATATTATTTTCATCAGTGCTTTGCATAATGTAGAACTTTGCTTTGTTTTATGATGTAGTAGTGGGTCAGAGTTAGATTAGGGGAGAAAAAGGCCACTAAGGCCCAATAAGGGTCTTCACCCTCTTAGACCCATAAGTCTCACCTACACCCTCAAAACACACACACCCTCACTTTCACTTTGAGAAGAGAAAGAAAAGAGAGGAAGAGGAGGAGACAAAGAGAAAGAGAAAGAGGAAAAGGAGGAGAAAGAGATCTCATTCATCCACACACTTAGAGAACCCCGTTGTAAGTGCTTCTTCATCTTCTTTCCCTTTCCTCCCTTGATCATATGGTTTTGTGGTTGGATCTTTGGGTTTTAAGTTTGAATCATAACAAAGGGGATTTTGGGATTTTTTGTAATTTTGCATGATTGATGAGTTGTTTAATGTTGGTTTGATGTTTAGAGGCATTACGGATAATTTTTGAATCATTTATGGTGATTTTGGACCTTTGTGGTGGCCATGGTTGGCTTGGAATGCGTAGGAATTGCGATTCTACAGAATCGCGCTCTGGCTGAGTGAGCCATATTGTGATTGAGCGAAAATCATATTCTAGCTGAGTGAGAGGAGGTCTGGCTCAATGAGAACTTTTAGAGACAGGTCTAGAAACCTTGTGTAGACTCGCTAAGCGAGAGTTGGCCTCGCTAAGCAAAAATTTTACTCTAGGAACCGTGTTTTTTCCTCAATTAGCGAGATAAACTCTGGCTAAGTGAGGAAGGGTTCAAAGAACAAGTTTGGAACCCCTAGCCCTTAGGTGCGTTAAGCGACAGGGTCTTACTCGCTAAGCAAGGTTATGCCTTTACTAAGCGAGAGACCCCTAGAACAACTTATCATATTCATTTTATTTCCATTCATATGTCTATTGTTTCTATGTAATAAATGACTGCCTGAGGATATAATATACTCGATATACATGTATGGAGAGTCTCTTTTGGAGGAAGGAGGGTACTAGACCCTCTAGATACCAAAGGGTGGCCAAAGGTTTTAAATAAAAGGCCCCTCAAACCAAAGGGAGATATAAGTACGAGGTCATGATATATCCATGTTTTAATGAAAGAAAGGCATGCATAAGATTGAGGTGTCCTCTTTGGGTGAACGGACAGGGTTTCGTTACTTTCTATTCTCTAAAGTCTAGTGGTTAAATCCCTCGGACTGGAGGGGTATATAAGTAAGAGGTTGTGGCATAAGGACAAGGAAGACATTTCTTGAAAGATTGAGTTCAATACTTTGTCATAGGACGGAAAAAGAGGAAAGATAAAAATTAAGCATGCCAAAATAAAAGTTAAGATATGATTAAGTTATGCTTATGATTATGCAAATATTTAAGTAAAGTTCTATATAAATGGCACATTCATGAGGCATATCTATACTATTGCATGTTTATAGCACTCACTAAGACATTATCTTATTAGTTTAGTTTCCATGTTTCAAATTAAACAGTTATGGAGAAAGAAGCTAAGCGGCCTTAAAGATGTTATGTTTTGTGTATTGATGTCTTCATAGGCTATTTTTATTTTTTTGAATGACTTTGTTCCTATTCTTTTATATGGGCTTCTATGTATGGTAATGACCCTTATGTTATGTATATGATAACATTACTTAAGAATAGTGTATGACTTTATCTATTGAACTCTTGAGTAATGAAATCATATATGACATTTATCCTTACTCTGATAAGTAAAAATGTACAATTTAAGGTAATGCCCCTTAGGGTGTTACAAAATCACCACAAAGTTTAAATTTTCTGGCAGTTTCAAGCAGTTATAAATTAACTTCAGAGACCTAATTACAAAAATTGTAAAAATTGTGTATTTGAGTTGGATACACAACGGAATCACGATTCTATTTAATCTAAGACTTTTAAAAAAAAAAAAAGAGAGAGAGAAGGGAACACACCTTTGACAACAAGCTTCTGTAGCTTAAGGAGAGCAAGATTGAGGGAGCGACAAGGAGACGAGACAGTTGAGGGAGATGAGAGCGAGAGGGAGACTAGAGAGCGAGATGGGAAAGTGGAAGTAGGGGAAAGAGAAGGGAAAAGAGTGAGGGCGATTTTGTCTTTTTATTTGTTTGAAAAAAGTTTGGGTGAAGGAAAAAAAGAGGGGGTAGGCATTACGATTACATTTATTACAATATTTCCACTAATTGATCCGTTATCCGGCTATATAAATCCCAAATTCAACTTGTTTAAGTTATTTATGTATTCACTCGAAATACACATTAACTTGAGCATGAAAATATCTTTGCAGGTAACTAGAACTATCACTTCATCCGCCGGGATCAACAATCAACTGCAGTAAATTTGCCAACCTTGGGAAGGTTATGTATTCTTTCTAACTTGTGT
Organism: Spatholobus suberectus; assembly: GCA_004329165.1. Lineage (NCBI taxonomy): Eukaryota > Viridiplantae > Streptophyta > Magnoliopsida > Fabales > Fabaceae > Spatholobus > Spatholobus suberectus. The sequence continues at coordinate 9,689,505 of CM014729.1, read as the reverse complement.
TGGTGCTCGAAGCCTCGAAGTATCCACGAGTGTCCTAGTGACAATACTAATTTATTATTTTTATTATCTTATTTTTTAAACTGTCTTATTATTTTTATTTTATTTATGAGGTTACCAATTTGGAATTAATTAAAAACTATTTATATCTCTTACTCTCTTTTATTATATAACTTATGTTATATATTAAAAAATAAGTTTTAATTAAAACTAGATAGAAAGAATATAATAAGATGAAATATTCTCTGAATATGAAATATAATGATTTCAAACTTATAAGATATTTGTACTTTAAATTATTGTTTATTGTGCATTTTATAGTCTATTATTCCCAAAGGACCAAAAAATAATCCAAGTCATATTGTATTAAATTGAATTGAATTAGATCAACTTCAAATTTATAACTAAACTAAATAAATGATTAAATAATAAAATCAATAACATTAAATTGTGCAACTTATTCCTTCAAAATATTTAATCCAACCTCATGATGAGGTGACATTCTTCAATAAGATACTGTTGCAACATTTTCTTAAAGTAAAAAAGTGAGGCTAGAAAAGAGAGAAACATGCCACGTACCACGGGTTAAAAATGCTCAAACAAAATTTGAATTTTACTACCATGCAATCTCTGTTTTGAAAATTAGCATCCACCAAGCGAACGAAGTTATTTATGGATTTGGGTCTCCCATATTTCAACAAAAGTTACAAAAATTTGATGAAAACTACGGCAAAACAACCAACACACTTCCACAAATCACTACCCTAATGCCAGGTTTCACCGACAATCAATTTACTTGCACATTGTGGACATTTGGTTAACTAATCAGACCTTGATATAATAAACCAGCCGAAGCACAACGGGCATTCTATGTCTTGACAAAGCTCAAACGTTTACGCTCTATGTTAGCCAAGCGGATCAATATTGTATCAGCTGATTCTCCTTCAACCCATGTTATAGATTCCTGCTCTAATAGTTTTAATACCTGTAATCGTCTGCGAGACCCTTTAGTGTTATCTTCATTTGCATCAACGATAACCTTGAGGTACTCGAACGCTGATGGAGATACGGAAATATTGAAATTACCATAAAAAACAGGGAGGAAAATTTAAAACGTAATGCACTGACAATATAAATGATTTTTATATTGTCATTCAATCACAAACTACAATATATGATAAGTTTATTAATTTTTATAATAATTACATTAAAAGTTATACTAACGATAATTTCTAATTAATTGACAATGTAAAATATTTTACATTGACACTGCATAAAAATTAAACTCAAATTTAAAAAGGTTGATAAGTTATACTCTTCAGTAGTACAATGCCGTAAACTTACATGGAATGCCAGAAAGAGAGGAAAGATGACACTTCAGTAGACGTATAGCCTCCTTTGAACCATGGTCACGCAAGTCAAGCACCATTTCTTGTGCTTCTGTAGACCTGCCAATAAATATCATAAAAGAAATATTATATTACCTAACATACAAATTTTCCATACCAGCCTTCTTAACAAAGTAAAAAAAACAAGAAATGAAGCAATGCAAATTTAAGAGCGGAGGAGATTAACCTGGTTTCAAGAATCATTTTGTTAGATTCTTCATCGGCTTCGTGAGCCTTTCTGAGAAAAAACTGCCCCTGTCATCACCATACATGCGCCAGTGAATGACAAAATTTGAGTAGCTTGGGTAATAAATTATAGCTTAACGTGTCTAGTTAAGGCTGGCTTCCATTATCGTTGACAAATAAGACAGTTGAAACTCATGATAACTTCAAAATAAAACAAACATAATAACTTTTCTCATTTCAAAAACGTACTTTCTGAAATAATGGCAACTAATCCTCTAGAAGCTAGAGGAGCCTCCTTTATTATACAGTATTAGTAAAAAAAATAAAAGATCTGAATACAAGATGCAGCATTGCGCACAAGAATAAATATACCAATGAAACAAATATTTAGAAGTCATGAAAAAAGTCTACATTAATCATATATTATAAAGCAATTTATTGCTAGGCACAATTCTATCAAAACCTTACCTGCTCTAGAAGTTTTTCTGCTTTGATCTGATCCCCCTTTGCAAATGCATCAACTGCCTGAAGTGACAAGTGACCCATAAGTCTTTACAGTGTCATCGCAAAGACCCCACACCAAGTTATTCTACCTAGTAACTATATAATGATCAAATGTGGGACAAAATATAGCCCAAACAAAGAATGCAACATACTGCTTTATAATATTCATTCATTGCCACTCGGTACTCCTTCACAGCTTTACGCACATTCTGGTAATCTTCCTCGTCCTCTGGATCTGCCATACACAGCACTCAATCTTCATATAAAGTAAAACTCAACTCCAAAACAAGATAAAATAAAATATCTATATATTATATAACAAGAAATAAGAAAAAAAAAATGGTCAATGGATTTTTCTTCTAGGAATGGATCACCAATTCTTCCAAAATTCCAATACTTGGCCCACAAGGCTTAGGAAGCACATGCAAGTTATAGCAACAGCATCATAAAATACACTTTCTGAAAATGAAAAATCCACTCTCATACTGGATATATCTTGCAATCAATAAAATATAGACACAATTCTGCTTCTACAAAAGTCATGTAGCTCAATAAATGAACTTTTAACGACACAAAAATAGGAGTCCATTTTCCAGAATAACATGGAGTACCATCTATATTTTCTTGTTGTGAGAAGTCCATGTCAATGTTGAATTCTTCTGGGAACTCTTTGGGAGGTTCAAAAACCACATGCCCATATCGTGATTTCTTATTCAAATCCTTCACAATTCTTCTAGGAGCCTCCTCAGAATGCCCATGATAATTAAACAAAGTAGACAAGACTTCTTTCTGAAGATCATGTTTTTGTTTCTGTTGCTGATGTAATTCCATTTCTTTAGTTGAAGCTATGTTTCCATCACTGTATTACAAAGAAAATACAAATTACAACCCAAAATATCATGAGAATGAGTTGATTATGCCATTAGAGGATAATTTCAATCAAAACAAAGATAAAGTAGAAGTCCCTGATCTTTAAAGGTAAATAGGATGACCAAAAAAGTAGTAGATAGCAACAGAAACAAAAATGAAGTAGAAATGAAAAAGAAAAATTATACCCTCTGGGATAATTTAAATCCTCAGACTTTCTTTCAGATGAAGGGGCTTCAGATTTTGGTTTCATATCTGTAAACTGTAAATGTACAGTTAGCTTGAACAGCAATCAGGAATCTTAGATGACCATCAGAATTTTAATGTAGACATCAAGATATAATTTTCTGAACAAAAGGTGAAAGTCAAAAGCTAAGAAAATACAAAACCATCACCAACAAAGCAGATCAGGAAGCCAAAAGCTACTTTTATTCTTTGATAATAAAGTGCAAGGATAAAACAACCTATAATAGACATCCAACACACAATGAAAGAATTGTCAGAAAAAAAAGGAGCACATATATTTTTCACAAAACATTCCACATTCCTTTCAAACAATTTGGTTACAGAAACAATTCATGTATATCATTAGACATCATTCAAGAGGAAGGCTGGCATGTGGCAAACAACTTTCACAACAGGAGGTAACCCTCTCCTTTCCCTACAATCTGGGGTGGATTTAATCCCAAATCCTTGCACCCATTGCAAAGGAATTTCAAAATTTACAAATTATAAAATCTACAACCAAACATAATGAAAGTAGCATAAGTAAGCAGAGCTTCAAACATAAATAATCTTGGCATTCATACTTACTCTCCCAGCTGAATCACCAACAACAGCTGTCCTTTTGCCCAAAGCCATATTTGATTGATCTAGTAATTTCACCAAGCTCTGGATGATTGAAATAAATATTTATTAGGCATAGGAAACAAGTGCCATTTCTGAATGCACAACAATGATGCCATGGAAATTAGAAATGACACCAGAAAACGCAAGATCTGGGTAGTCTGAAGAGAAAAACCATGATTATTAATAATCTCTATGTCATTTTACTGGATAAACCAGAAAAAATAAATAAATGAATGATATCCTTGTCAAATTTACATTGTTTAAACCCTACATGAGATTATGGATGCGAAAAAAATAATTTTGTAGATTCTGATATGAACCCCGAAAAAGTGGGAAAAGAAAGAAAGAAATATCAATAATGGCAGCATAAGAAGGTTTTTTTTGTACCTTCTGCATATCATACCCACAAGTATCTGCATGTTTGCAATAAAATCAGTCAGCTGTTAATATAAACAAAAGAAATAATGGTAATAATAATACAGTTCAGCCTATGTGTTACTTGATTCAAACTCAATCATGAAAGTAATAATCAATAAATAAGGTATGCACATTAGTTGTCCGTAGATTGAAGAATATAGTAAATAGTCAAGTCAATATACTTGACAACTAATAGTAAGAATTGATAAAACAAAGTAAAAATCAGATTCGTTGACATAAGAACATAATGGCAACCAAGATAGAAATTTGAGCATTAAATTGGTTAAGTCAAGTACAGGAAGAGAGCATCCAAGACTTGCATCAGATCAACCTATAAACTGTTTTATTTTCTAGACATGTCATAGTTAATATTGGAGAACGTTAAACTATTAAAACGACATACATATGCAAGCCCATCATAATCATGTTCAAATGACTACATAATAAAATAACGAAATGTGCTATTAAAACAATGTGTTTTTTTTTTTTTTTAAAACAAGTACCTTCAGTTGAGTAATATATGAAGAAATTTTCTTAAAAATGGTTAGCTAATCATTGTAAGAAATTATACAAAGAAAAAAAAAATGAAATATCACTACAAACAATCAATAATGATTAAAACAAATCTGGTATGGGATAAGTTGAATCTTATCAATTGCGGATTGCAGAAAATGGCGGAAAGCTAATAATCAGCCATATCATATTGCAAATAGTGTCATGGACAAATAACAAAAGTCACATAGTGGTTGAAATATATGATATATATCAATTATATATGTATAAAAAATTAAGTTGTATGCAAATAAAAATAAAATGCATAAAAATTGGCATAATATTAACTCAAGTTCAATTGGCCAGAGATGACAAGAGGATGCAGGATGCATGCCACAACCGCAACACCCATTGCAGCCGTAATAATGAACGGAGTTGCAATCGCGGATCCAATGAATTCCGCAATGCCAACGCAATAGCGCTATAGCACTGCTATACTAAGAGCAGTTAGGAACAATTAGAGTTTTCTACAATGAAATGATCAGAAGAACAGATGACACAAAATGCCATTAAATATAATATTTAGAGAACGGAGGTTGTAAATAAAAAGTACATCAAGGAAATCTCAACAGACAAGAGGGGAAAAAGAAAAAAAGAAACAGCTTCAATATCATTTCAAAACCGCAAAAAAATGTGAAAATTTCATACCAAGAACTTGCCGTATCATATTTCTGTCAAGCTGAAAGCCATCTCCAAGCATTTTAAATAAGAAATCTTCCATGTCCTGGTGAAGCTGACCATACTTTGAGCTCGAAACATCCAGCTTGCTTTTTTCACGCCAGATTCCAGTCATCGGCAGTGACTTTGCATCCAACTTAGTCGGTTTCGTCCCACCAAAAGACCCATTTGGCGATGGGGCAGGTCTAACATAACCCTTGCCAATAATGCTAGAAACACTACCCACCGAAACCGGGCGAACTTTGGCCCTTGAAGTTTTCCTTTCTTGGGAAGAATTCTCAAGGGAATATCCATCCGATGATTCAGAAGACGCTTCATCAGTCCTGACATCCGCATTAGATGAATCATGGGCTGCAGATGCAGCTGAGGAGCTTCCCTGCATTTCATACAAAATTTCCCCAGCCAAGTCGGCGTTCCGGCTCGCCTTGCAATAGGCAGAAGCTATCTCTTCAAGAGAAAACACTGAGCCAAAGGCATCAAGCAAGCACTTCAATGCTTTCTCTTCATCACATTTCACAATATTCTGGCCAGAGACTTCCATCCCAATTAATTTGTCACAGAAAACAAATGAGCTACAACAAACAAAGAATTGGTCACTCTTTTCAAAATTCAATGCAACAGGGGAAAATTTTATCACATCCCAAGATTAAGCATAAAATCAAAGCACCTGCGTATGCCACTGAGAAAAGTGAAAGCTCTGTCCGTAAATAGATTAATAAGAAGTACTGAAAAGAAAGGGAAAAAAAAAATGTTAAAAGAGGTTTCCCTTGGGGGAATGACTGGTTAGCGTCGTTACTTCTTGGAAAAGAAAAATGATATCGGAATCATGGTATTCCTATTCAGACAATTTTTATTTATTTTTATTTCTCATAAAGAATTGTAAAATAAGGTTTAGAATAAAAATTACGAATGAAAGCGGAGCTAGGGAAGAAGAAAGATAACATATGAGCGAAGAACGAGGTCCGTGTGAGGTTTTGTCACGCAAATTGCGAGAATCAGTGGCGAAGCAAAGAAAAAATTAGGAGTGTGTGACCTCAAAACCAAAGCAAAAGAAAGGAAGGAGCATAGCATAGCATACCTGGGGCGGGGCTGGGTGTGAAAAGAACTGAGAAGAGTGAATCTACGCCCAACACATTTGCTCTAATCTAATCTAGTATTTATAGATGCAGCTGAAAATAATAATAATAATAATTGAATCAGGACTTTTTACAAAAAGAAAAACAAAAATCAAAATGTGTGCTCATGGCATCCAACTATTTTATGAATAAATAATATATGCACGGCGATTTTTATGTTCTATTTTTGCTGAAAATAAGATCTATTCTCACTCTCGGAAGCTCTTGAAAAAGTAAATGACTAATTAAGAAATAACTCTTTTCTCTACAAATACTGCTCGCATACGCTAATGGTCGTTTAATCATAGAACATTGTTAGGACAAGTTTTCTATCTTTAATAATAATTATTTTAAAAATTATATTATTGCGTGACAATGTATATTAAACTTAATTTAAAAAAATATATATGTAAATTTTGAATGTCTTAAATAAGAATTGATACATTTTTTACTTGTACTAATAATATTTTTAAATTAAAAAAAAACACTACTTATGGTGCTTATTAATTTTTATTTTTATAATTTTTAAATATTTCTTAAAGTTATCTTCTTCTTTTTTGCTTTTATGGCATTATTCATTATATTTATTATTTTTTCTTTTCCTATATTTTTTCTTCACTCTCAAAATATATGCACTTCAAAAAAAGAAAAAAACACTTTTCTAAACTTAATTAAAATTAGATTTTTATTTTTTATATTTATTTGTTTCTATAACAATAACAAACTCATGATTAAATAAATTCACCAAAGAAAATATATGGGGCTTTGTGCTCCTTTTTATTCACCCAAACAACCTAAAAATAATATTAATTTCTATTCTTTTTCCTTTCTTTCCTTTCCTTTCCTAAACCAAACAAAAGCATTAAAGTAATTATTATAAAACTCAACAATCTTATCATACTTGTCAATTTATGATTAAATGACAGTGTAAAAATCTTTACACTACCAATACATTCTAATTAAATTCAATTTTTTTATTACAATAGAATATTTATAAGTTTTATTATCTTTAATCTCTTTATTATAAATTTTAATGAAAAAATAATTGAAAAGTGTCTATTTAAATTTTGAATTTTGAATTAATAATATATTTTAATTTTATTTTCCAACTTTTCATAATACACACACACACACACACACACATATGCTAAGATAATTTCAAATTTTAAATACTTAATTAAGATTAAATTATTTATCTAGATGAAAAATATTTTTAATAAAATAAATAAAAAATTTAAATATTAAAATTTAATTAAGCTACATATTCATAAATATTATATTTATTTAACTATCAACGTTTAAAAATAATTACTCATAAGATATCACTTAAAAATATTAACATTGCAAATGAATTAAAAAATAGGCTTAATTGCATTTTGTATCATCCAAGTTTCATCATTGTGCAAATTTTGCCACCTTATTTTTTTCTCTAGCATTTTGTCACCTTATTTTTTAAATCTTGCAAATTTGCCCAATCATCAATTGTTCATTAAATAAAAACTAGCAAGACTGAGCAAAATTCACAAGATTTCAAAAATAAGGTGGCAAAATGCGAGGAAAAAAAAAACACATGGTGGAAAAATCCTCAAAATAATGAAATTTGAGTGGCACAAAGTGCAATTAAGCCTAAAAAATAAAGCCATACTTACATTATTCAAATTGAAACTTATGTGTGATTATTATGCTATAGAAATTAATCAAGTGTTATCATGAAAAAAAATTAATTTTGACTTCATATAACTATGATTTGAAATAGGCTTAATGAATATTTTGGTCTTTATAAAATACATGCCTTTTTTTTTTAGTCTCTATAATTTTTGTTTATTTGATTTAGACCCTACAATATCAAATTTTTTTCGTTTTGGTCCCTGTCATTAAATTTCTTCTGTTAAGTGCTGACGTGGTTCACGAAATGCTGCGTTAGCATGCCACATAAGATTACACATCAGCGACCAAAACAATATATATATATATATATATTACAAGGACCATTTTGAAAAAAAAAATAGGTTTTTTGTATGGTCAAGAAAGAATGTCGGTTATGTGCATTTCAATCTAGCATTTAACGATGGTAGTGCTAGCTCAATGAGTTCAAGGGCCATGGTGTGTGGGTTGCCATAACGAGTTGATAATGTTAGGAAGAAGAGTCTACTTGACAATTCTTGCTAGAATTCAACAATAATGTTTGGGGGTGTGCTATGTTGAAGGAGTTTGAAGGATTGAAGGTTGTTTTGATAAAGGGGAGCATTATAAATCTAGGCATAGAGATGAATGAGCTTCTAGTGTGTCCTGCTACGTATTGGGTAGCATGGTTTGCATAGGGTGGCATTGAGTCTTGTGAGCATGGTGGTGGAGTAGTGGTTTGCATTAACCATGCTAGGTTTGAGACTAGTGCGACCTCTGATACACAAGAAGTCTTGTTGTGGTCCAGTAGTCTGTATTAGGCACGATTCTTGAGCGTAGTGCCATTTTGGATCATGGGTGGAGCCTTGATGTGTTTTTTGTTTGTCCATGGTGTTTGTGATCCAATTGATAATGCCATTACCTTAAGAAGGCATTAGGTTGGATTGAATGATAAGAATTATTGGATTAGGCAAGATTTCAATGTTCAACTGCCTTTCTTGTTGAATTACTGTAGGAAAAACTTTGGTGAGAGATGGCAATGGCTCCATCAATAGAATTTGGGATCTAATATTTTGGTGTTCAAATCCAAGGCTTTGATTTTTCCAACACAAATATGGACTGATTTCTTTGACCAATATATATAGAAATTTGACACAAGGAGGATTTCTTCTCTAGTATTTCATCTTTAAGATTATCTTCATCCCAAAAAGTAGCTACCCATTTTTTTTTTTAACTTTTTGGGGTTCTTAAATGGTTCCCACCATTGCACATCACCCATGTTTACTTTGTTAGCAAGGAAAGAAGGTTCTTTTTGGTAGAATTATGAACACTAAAGCTTAAAGGGGACCTTGTAATATATATAAGTTTTCGAAATAGTTCCTATAATATTTTTTTAAAAAAATACTCCATGTAATATATATGTATGTATGTATGTATAGTCCTTGACATTAGTATGTTACTGTTAAGTGCTGATGTGTAATCTTATGTAGTATTCCGTGAGCCACATCAACACTTAATGGAAAAAATTTAACAACAGTGACCAAAACAAAAAATTTGATATTATAAGGACTAAATTGAACAAAAAAATTTTATAGGGACTAAAAACAAAAGGCATGTATTTTACGGGACCAAAATGTTGATTAAGCCTTTTAACTATCATCAATAATTAAATACATAAAAGATGTTTATTAGATATTTAAATAAAATCTAATTTAATATATTTTTATCCTATGTATTTAGTACACGAGTTAAAAATTATTAAAAGCACATTTTTAAATAATTTTAATAACTTAAAAATAAATATTAAATATTTTTTAAAATATAATAAATATTTTTTTTGATAAAATAGTATATGTTTATTTACTTAACCTATGCACTTAATGTATAAGATTAAAAAAATGTAAATAAATTTATACATTACAGAAGTGAAAATTACTTAAATGTTAATCATAACAAAAATGTTATGAATTTTCATGTTAAAACACGATATAATTTTTTCATTCTAAAGCAATCAATAATTATATTTTTTTATTAATTGTATTATAATATTAATACTATTACTTTTTATGTTAATATTTTACATCTATTTATAAATAAATTATTTTCTCAATAAAAGTATGATTTTATTTTATATTTCATTAAAATTTTTATAATATTATCCTCTCCTCTAATTTCACAGATAAATAATTTAACATATTTTTTTAATTTCTAGTTACTTTTAATTTAATCCAAACAACGGATGCGTGATATATAAGCTTAAAAATAGTAAATATACGTTATTAAATATTTTTAACTTATTTTAAAAATAAATGAAAAAATAGGCTATGCACTGACAGCATAAACACAATTTTACATCATTATCCAATCATAGAATAAAGTCATTAGTTTTGCGATTTTAATGTTATTGGTAGACTTTAAATGTGGGCTTTTATTCTCACCTTCAACACCTTTATTCTATATCAAAAAAAAGTGTACCAAAAAAAGTGTAAAATAGTTTTACATTGTTATCCAATTACAAACAACTATATATGATAAGTTTGTTCTATTATAATAATTACCTTAGAAATCATACCAACAATGATTTTTGATTAGTTAATAATGTAAAAAAATTTCCACTGCCAATTCATTGTCATTAAACTCAAAATAAATACAAAACAAATTGCATTTTAAATATGATAAAACATGTTTATAAATAAGTAAATCTTAAAAAAAATTATTTATTTTCAGAAATTATCACAAAAAATTCATCAAAGTAAGCAATTTTTAAAAAAGATTAAACTAAATACAAATTAAATATTTTTTAACAATTTTTTCATTTTTAAAATTTTATTATGTATTTGTCAACCGCACAATAAATAACTCTTTCTTTCTAAATAGGCATGAAAAATACTAACAATATACTCTTTAACAACTACTTTGAATACTCTTTATTATCGATTGAAATTTATTAAGAATTACATATTTTATAAGTCTCATTACTTATTTAATAAATCTCTTTCCTAATTTTATAATTTATAATAAATTTTAACCAATAACAATTTATATATTAAAAAGTGTGTTAAAAAAGTGTATTACTCCTCAAATAGACGTTTCACATCTTCTTTAGCATACAAAAACAACTTCCTTAAGAAGTTTTCCGTCGCTCTATCCACATGTTAACATATTAAAATAATAGAAGAAAGATTACACTTGACTTTTGAATTTTGATGAGAGACTTCGTGATTCGTGATTATATAGCAAATTGAATAATATGAGGAAATAGTTAGCCTATTAATAATGTATATTAAATATTAAATATTTTTTAAAATATAATTACTTATAAAATAAACATTAAATATTTGAGTTTAATGGATAAGTACTGTTAGTATAAAAATTTTTATACTATCAATTAATTAGAAATCATCATTAATATGATTTTTATGGTAGTTATTATAAAAATCAACAAACTTACTATATATGGTAGTCAGTGATTGGATGACAGTATAATGCATGGGCTATTTTCTCTAAATATTTTTTGATAAAATATTATATGTTTATTTACTTAACCTATACACTTCATGTATAAGATTAAAATAATATTAACAAATGAGAAATGCTAGCGTCATTTTCTCTAACACTCTCAATACTATTGACAAGAATTTATTAGAAATTACAAATTTTAATGGATCTCACCTCTTATTTAATGAGTCTCTCTCCTTATTTAGAAGTGAAATCCACTGAAATTTGTGATTTCTAATAAATTTCAACTTATATTAGAGAGAATATTAGAAAGAAAGTGTTAAAGAGCTGGTATTCCTCTTAACAAATTTATATATTGCAAAGTGAAAATTACTTAAATTTTATTCATAAAAAAATGTTATGAATTTTCATGTTAAAACACGATAAAAAATTTCATTCTAAAGCAATCAATAGTTATAATTTTTTATTTATTGTATTATAATATTAATACTATTACTTTTTATCTTAATAGTTTATATTTATTTATAAATAAATTATTTTCTGATTAAAAGTATGTTTTTTTTATATTTCAATAAAATTTTTATAATAATATCCTCTCTGCTAAATTTAAAAGATATATAATTTAACACATTTTTTTATTTCTAATTACTTTTATTTTAATCCATGCAACGGATGCGTGATATATTATCTTAAAAATATTAAATATACATTATTAAATATTTTAAATTATTTTAAAAATAAATATAAAATCAATCTTATTTTTAATATAATAAAAACATGTTTAAAATAACTAAATCTTAAAAAACAATTATTTATTTTTCAGAAAATTTCACATTAAATTCATCAAAGTAAGCAATTTTTTAAAATAGATTAAACTAAATACATATTAAATATTTTTAACAGTTTTTTATTTTTAAAATTTTATTATGTATTCGCAACGCACATGAAGTCATTCTTTCTTTCTAAACAGACACATCGCATCTTCTTTGGCATACAAAAACAACTTCCTTAAGAAGTTTTCCGTCTGTCTCTCCAAAAGTTCAAAAAAAAACATAACAGAAGAAAGATTACACTTGACTTTTGATGCGAGACATCGTGATTCGTTATTATATAGTAAATTGAATAATATATGAGTAAATAGTTTGTCCATTGATAATGTAAGGTTTTTACACTCTCATCATTGTTATATATGGTAAGTTTATTGAATTTTATGATAAGAGTTTAATTTTTATGTGTTGTTATTGTAAATAATTTCAGGTTTAATTTTTATGCATTGTTAATGTAAAATTTTTTACATCGTTAACTAATTAGAAATCATGATAGGTATAACTTTTATTTAAGATAATTATCATAAAAATTAACACACTTATTAAATATGACGATTTATGATTAAATGATAGTGTAAAACTTCTTTATATTGTCATTGCATAAACTATTAGTCTTACAATAATTATCTTAAAAATTATATATAACATTATTTGTGATTAATTAATGATATCACACTGATGATATGTAGAAGTTAAACTAGTTTAATTTATTATGTTTTTCATGATTTAATAATTAGTTTATCTCACTAAAAATCTTTGATATAGACTATAGATAATATTAATAAAAAATATTTAAAAATAATATTAATTAAATATACATATAATCTTAATTTAATTATTTATATTTTATATACATGCATGATTTTAATTTTCAATTATGTGTTTATAAACACAAAATAAACAATTGTTTCTTTTTAAACGTGCATACCACATCGAAAACTTCCTTGCCACGTTTCTGTACAAAACAAACAACTTCCTTAAGAAGTTTTTCACCTCTCCCCATAAGTTCAAATTTCAAAACATATGATGACTTATAGTAGCAAATTGAATAATATATTACTTGTATACTAGTTTAATTTCTTTTGGTACTTACGGTTTAACAGTTATTTTACTTCACCAATAATGTTTTAATATAAAACATAGATAATATTAATTAAAAAATATTCATAGATAACATTAATTTAATACACATTTAATCTCAAGCTAACTATTTACATCTTATATACATACAAAACGATTATCAAAATAGTTTTTTTTTTTTTTACTAAATGGGGTGAAAGAAAAATGCCCAAGAAAAAAATTATCGCAAAGAGGTCATGACTGCTGAGTCAACAATTCCAAGCTACAAAAAGACGGATAGGAATCGAAGCAGTGAATTCCCAAAGTGGATATGGCTTGAACATCTGCAAACGCATTCCCCTCTCCATAGATATGGCTCCAAGTTAAAGGACTCTCATGGATGAGAATAACCTATGAATTTCTTGAAGAAGAGGGGCACAAGGGTGAGAGGGACAGCACCCTTTCCGGATATATATGATTATACAAAAGTTGGGAGAAAAAATATCATACAAATGAATGAGAAAAATAGGTAAATAAAAATAACAAAAAAATCGAGTAAGAATAAAATCATATATGAAAAAAAAAATTCAAATGAACAAGGAAAAAATTATACAAATGAGCAGGAAACTGAATGAAAAAATAATGTAAACGATAAAAAAATATATTCGAACCAGTAAGAAAAAAATGTGTGAATAAGTAGGAAAATATAGAAAAAGTAGGTGATAAAAATAATTCAAATAAATTAGAAAAAGACTATGTATATAAGCATAAAAATGATGAATTTGGTTAAAAAAAATCATTCAAATGGACAAAAAAATTTGGCAGAAAAAACATTTAGATTTACAGAAAAATAAGCAAAAAAAATTATGCAGACACAAAATTGGGAGAGAAAATAGAATATGACATCCTCAATTAAATTTTATACAGACAATAACGAAATCATTATAACAAAATATTTCATATAAACAATAATAAAATAATTATTATTGTCATCTTTACTTTTTGTATTTCATATTAGAAACAATATATATATATATATATATATATATATATATATATGGGGAGGAATCAAATGACACCGGTGTAACTTACACCAATTGTTACGCCATTTAATAATTTTAAATTAGATAATTTTATCTCAAAACTCACCGTTGGATTGAAAGTTTCTTTAACATAAATCATATGTATAAAATTTTATATTAATCCAAAATTATTTGATACTTTATTCAAGTAGATAAAAATATACGTAATATATACTTTTCAAAATATAGTAAAACATGAGTCATTTGATTACCTTCTTATTGTTATTCAATTTTGACAAAATTTGACACAAACAATCTTAGTAATATGGAGTTATAATTCAACGGTTAGATCGATAAAAATCACATTCCATATCAAGTTATTGAATGGTATAATAGTTGGTATAAGTTACACTGGTATTATTTGATCCCTCTTATATATATATATATATATATATATATATTATAACCTAGGTTTAAATATATTTTTAGTATCTATAAATATAAAAAAATAGTTTGAGTTCTTCAATTTGTTTTGTTGACTTTGGTCTTTATAATTTAATTTTTTAAATGATTTCTATCATCATTTTGTGATGATTTAACATGAATTTAAATATATTATGTCATCACAAGGAATATTTTTAAATTTTTTAAAATTTATGAAAAATAAAATCAATGATTTCTCTTGAAAAACTAAAACTATATTTATCATATTTACATGGATTAACAAACATATTAAATCTAATAATGATGATAATATATCCATATATTATTATATTATCATATATAAAATCTATATGGTTATTTGTGGTCCTCGTTATTTGCGGGAATCATTTTGTATGTAAGTGGAGGAAGTCAGGGATAAAAAGAAAGAAAAGAGAGAAAGTGACATATGTAATAAATGATGTGATATAACAGAAAAAAAAATAAAAAAGTGAGATGAAAAAAAAAATATGAGTATAATTATTGTTTTATAAAATTTGTAAGGCTTATAAAATAAGTGAGTTTTGATTTTAATTATTGTAAATTTATTTTTGTTTTTCATTTTTCTAAAATTTGAAATTACGGTTTTTATTCCTCTAAAATGAGTGAATTTTAATTTTAATTTCGTAAATCATTTTTTTTTATTTTCATCTTTCTAAAGTTTAAAGTAACTATTTTTGGTTCCTAGCATTCATTTTAAGGTAAATAAATAACATTCATTTTAAGAATTTAGAAAATATTTTAGAGACGTCACATGCTAACATAGTTTCACAGACATTAATAAGTGTTACCTGAAATGGTCACTCGACTCTTATGTTAAATACATAAGTACTTAATGAATGTCACATGATAATAAGGACCAAAAACAATAATTTTACATTTTTTGGATTAAAAACTAAAGAAAATTTTTACAAGAAAACCAAAATTAAAACTCACTTAATTTATATAAAATAAAAATATAATTAAGCCAACCTATAATAATACTAGCATATCATGATAGTAAGGACTATTTAAAAAATTAAATTTATAAAGATCAAAATTAATAAAAAAATTAAAAAGTTAAACTAAAATTTATCATATTTATAATAACTAAAAACCTATTGCACACCAAAAATATCATATTTAAACTAATAATATATTAACACAAACTTCTTTGCAGTAGACAACAGAAACATATACGTTTTTCTTTTTAGTCACACAAGCACCATGACAGCTAGTTAAATGCACAAAATCCGGTTTTTATCTCCCACAAACTTGAACTTCATATGCCATTTTCTAGTCCTCAAACCTTGAAATTAATTGCAAGCCTTTGATATTTAAACACTAGACACTCACAAGCATGGGGTACCTAAAAATGGATACATCAAGATTGAAAAAATACTTGGCATTTTTGCTTTCTCTGAGTGTGGCATTTTCCTCTGATGCCAGCAGGTTCCCTCCACCTTCAGGTACAGCCCCTGATTCAGGTATGCATGGACGTGGCACTGGCAGTCTAGGACATGGTGCAACGGGTCCTCTACTTTGTACACCTGTTAATTGTCCCACCCCAAGTGGATTCTGTGGTGTAACATACATGAACTTGGAATCTCAACCCTGCAGCCACGCACACCAAAACAAAGAACTGGCTATGCCCCCTATCTAATTACTAAATTGATCCAACATGGTAAAGTTCTCAGCATGATATCCAAATCAAGTCTAGGCTGCACAGGTTGAAACGTTTCTGGACTTGACCATATGTAATAACAACGTACATGTTATAATGTTAATAGACACTGCCAATAATTGCTGAATAATGTACAACAACAATATGTGTTGAAATGAAATAATTATATATTTGTCAGGTTTCTTGCAAAATAGTTTCACACTCAGATTTTTTTGCTTATAACAAGAAGACTGATTCTGCTGAAAGAGTCCTTTTTAACATAGAAGTAACATACATTTCTACCGAGCCACTTCAGTAGAAGATTTTGCATTGTCTAAACTCTAAACCTTATTACTTGGGGAAGAAATGGCGAATGCTCACTTCTCCCCTTCATTAGACATGCATCTACAAACAGAATTTCTAGGATATTATTTGTTATTATTATTTATTACACAAGTATGAATTTGATCATACTTTTTGAGCAGAGTGATCAATTATTCTCTCTTGACTTCAGCAGCATCAGCCCAGTTAGCTGCACTTCCCGTGCGAGGAATGCTGGGAATCTTTGTGTACAAATCCACCTGAAAATATACACTCAAGATGTTTCCGCTGTCATCTTCGTGCACAACAGATCGAACCTTGTGCAGGGGATGATCAAAGCTTATCAACCCACTTCCATTGATGAAAATGCACCCTGCAGTCCAATTGAAAATGTAAATGAAAATCACAAATCATTCTGCCTAATTGGGAGTTGCAAGGATGCCGGAAAGGCTAAGGTCCAGTTTGGATAAACTTAAATACTTATAGAAGAAAATAAGAAGGTAAAATAAATTGAGTTTTTCTCATAAGTTACAATTAACTTTTGGAGAAACTAAATGAGAGAGTTTCTAAAATTAGCTTATGTTTATGGAAGAAACTTAATTCATTTTACCTTCTTATTTTCTTCACCTATAAGTACTTATTGAAAGTTTATCCAAACAACACCTAATTCATGAAGGCTTCAGCTTAACAGCTCTCATATTAAATGGTAGTCACAATAATCAAACACTAGTTATTTTTATCTAAATTGAGAAAGTTGAAACAAGAGAATTTAGAGAATGGAAAGTTAGTAAAGCTAAACTAACCCGGAGGAAAAGCTGCACAAGCTTGTCCACACCCCTCCATAATGAGTGTAGGGTTATCAGAACAGACTAAGGATCCATCTCTTGCCATTCCCCATTGAAATTCCACACTTCCTTCACGATCCTAACATAAGTAGCAACTATGTTAAAAGCAACACTTGCAAACTATCCAAGTAGAAGAGGCTTTCCTTGGCATCTGTAGAGTAAGAACAAACAAAAGGTAACCATTTGTGATCAGAACTCACCCTGGCTATAAAAAGAGTATATGTCCTGGCATCAAAGATGATGAATGCGAATTTTCCATCAAGATGTTTAACAACTTGGTCAGGTGGGTAGGGGGCTCGATCTCTTAGGGCCTTATAGGCTTCAACCACAATCATGGCTTCTGTTGCTTGTCTTGGGAGGCCATAATGATGTCTAAGATCAGCAACGTTCGCTAGAGCTCCCATAAAAATGCAGAAGATATCATCCAAAACAACAATAGACCTGATACATTCACAACAATGAGGAGTTAGTGTGTTTTTGTGTAAGGTTTACAAAATTTATTTTGGTTAAATTAAATTTGAAATGATGTGATTAATGTTTGGATATTTTTATTTTAAAAGTAAATTAATAGTAAAATTTAGTATACAATTTTTTATCCTGACGCAAAAGTTACTTATAGTTGTTTTAACTCAAATCAATTTTAGACATGAATCAATTTTTCAATCAAGAACCAAACATATAAACATTTATCTAAAATCCTGTTAGCTAAAATTTTAACATGATTTTGAATAATCCAACATAAATCCAAGCCCGCATGTAACCGACTAAGAAAATGAGAAATAGTTGCAAGGATATGGTTTTCAATAAATTAAAACAAAACAAGACATCAAGTTGAATCCCGAGACAAGGGCAGAAAAAATTTAAAATTGGAATTCATGTATATTTGCTTCACTGATTTACCGGTATACACAGTAGCTTAGTGTTAATTGAATACCATGGTTGTCCTGTATAATTTTGGTTGAAACGCATGATGATCAGAATTCAAAGCTAAGAACAACTTTGAACTTATAGTACTATTAGATACATCTTTCTTATAGAAAGCCAGTGCATGTACATGAGAAATGAAAATAGATAAATAAATCAAATAAACTTTATATCTACCTGGGGTGTATTGGACTTTCGTCTTCATGGGACAGAGCCATAAAATTCCCGTGTGAAAGGTTGTAAACTGCAGAATCCGGGTACAAAGATTGAAATTTATGTACAATTTCTTCCGGGGTCTTTGAATTATTGGATCCCATTGCCGGAAGCCTCAGTTCCTCCGGTGGTTTTCCAATGGCTTTTGCAAACACCGCCAACATTTTTGCTTATTAGTTTAGTTAGTTCAATAGTTCTTCAGCTGACAGCTTGTGCTCTCCTCAAAGCTGGTTTAATTATATACTTCCACAGGACTTACTATTTTGAGATGTAACCATTAAAAAATTCACAAGCTTACAAATAGACAAATAGTGGCATTGGAGATTATGCATGTGGCAACCTCACGGGATGGTTTCAGATTCCGTGGTGATACGTGTAATAATACCTAAGCAAGATACAAGTTACATGCAGAGATGGCACCGAAGCCATTGGTCTATCTGTCTATTACTATTGCAGTCTTTGAAAACAGTCCAATTACTGTCCGAACTATACTTTTATTTGTATTGTTAAATATTTACTAAGATCGTTATATAAATTACTATTGTTTATCATTTTAATTTTAATTATTTTCAATCATATAGATGTGAGATATATTTTGTCCAATAATAACCTGAAATCTTGATTGTGCTTATCGATAAGCATGGACCAATCCAATTACGTCCATCCATAAGCAACTTTGGACTATTCGAAAAACAATATTTATGTGACTGACACGCTTACCCATTAGCAACTTTTGGACTAGTTAGAAAAGATTATTTACGTGACTGAAGGAGTGGTCTACGTGTTTCTTCTCCCCATCGTCTTCTTCCGCTCCTGCAAGGGCAAAAGTGGGGCCCATCTACCCATGATAAGGCTTTGAGTAACTACGATTAAGAGATAGTGACAAACAGAACTGTAGAAGTCTAGAAGATAGACTTTAACTTAATGGGTTTTGAAAGCAGTCAAACTCCGTCCAGAGCAACATGTAAAAATGGTACTAGTTTACCATCAATTGCTAAAATCTAAATTGGATAAACGTGATTCGATATCATTAACGGACCTTCTAGATTCTAGCAATTTACCATAGTATAGCAAAACAAAATTCAATTCCCAAAGAATCAAGAAACTACCACCACTTATTCCACCCTTAAAAAAAAAAAAACCTATCACTAATAAATCGGATTTGGATCCCTTCACGTGAAATTTCTGTTCAGTAATATCTCAGTCTTTAATTAAAAATAATAAAAAGAGAATTTAAATAATATAAAAAGGAACACATAGAATTTTGATTGTGGAGATTTTTACCGGTGAAAATCTAAATAAAATCTCAATTGAGAGAATTCGTTCCCCCTTATAAATCAAGGTGTTTATTAATAGTTAAAGATTAAAGTTTAATGGTTATGTACTATCAGTGTAAAAAGTTTTATATTATCAACCCATTAAAAATTACCGTTAATATGATTTTTAAGGTAATTATTATAATAGTTAACAAACTTACCATACATAGTGATTGTGATTGGATGACTGTATAAAATTGTTTTACACTGTTAGTACATAACTTATTTTCTCTAAAGATTAACCGAGAAAGTTAGGTCAGAATTATATAAATAGATTATTCTTTTGTCGGTTGATAATTTTCTAATTATCAATATATTGTTTCATAGTCATTTTTGAAAATTTACGAGATTTTTTTTTTTTTTTTGGAGTCATTTAGATCAAGAAATGGTTCCAAAGCATGTTTGTATCTTTCAGGCCCATGTCTGAGCTCAAGTAATAGAAATGGCCCCAGCCAAAAAGAGACTTCCATTAGATAAAGATAAAGCATGGACCCAAAACAATAAAGTAAAAGGCACAAGTTTCAATTCTTTTAGGCTTGAATAATTTTGGGAAAAATGTATTTTATGTCTCTCTATTTTTTATTAAATTTGGTCTTAGTCTTCATATTTTTAAATTGATGATTTTGGTTCTTATATTTTTGAAAATTAGTGGAATTAGTCTCTCATTCTAACTCTATTAGCCTTGTACGCTTACGTAACTAACGATTGTCACATGGTAGCCACTTGTCGCCACATGTGATGTGGCAATCATGTAGATGTCACTTACATCAGAGATTCTATCATATTTCAAAAAGACGAGGACCAAAACAACGACTTTTAAAAAGGTAGGGATTAAGATCAATTTTGACCAAATCTTCAGGGACCAAAATCATGATTTTTAAAAAATGTTGGGATTAAAATCAATTTAACCAAATCTTCAAGAACAAAATACACTTTTGCCCTAATAGTAATGATTTATTGACACACTACCAAAATTTTTTAATATTGAGTAAAATTTATGTGAATCCTATTAAATAGGGAGTGAGATTCAAATTATTTAGTGGGTCTAGCTTATACACATTTGACATTTCAGTTAATAATAAAGAGTATGTCATTAATATATTAAAGAAAGAGTATGTTATTAATGTTTTTCAAATTAATAATAATGAAAAATAAGAGTGTGTTAGGGCTTGATGTCTGACAAGGAGTGAAGCTTCATGGCTTCCCACGCTACCTCCAAAATGGCCAAGTTCTCTAGACCGAAGATCCTAGATGAAGCTCAATGACGCTCTTCCCACTACACTCAAGCTTTTCACCTTATTTGATTTCTCGAAGAATC
Source organism: Spatholobus suberectus (assembly GCA_004329165.1). NCBI lineage: Eukaryota > Viridiplantae > Streptophyta > Magnoliopsida > Fabales > Fabaceae > Spatholobus > Spatholobus suberectus. The sequence continues at coordinate 9,667,903 of CM014729.1, read as the reverse complement.
GTTTTGTGGGTTTTGATGAACTTCCCATTGCATTAAGAAACAATAACAATGTGGATTGGGATTGAAAGATGCATACAACAGGGGGAAGGGCGAGATGAGAAAACATCTTTTACCTATTTTTGTTTTTTAGTTTTTAAAACACTTGATTTGCAAACAATTTTCAGAACTTAATTAATTTTAAATTAGAAGTTAATTGTTAAACAGTGAACATTTGTTTTGCAAAATAATTTTTAAAATCAAAAATTAAAAAGAGAAACAAACATGTCCTTATTAATGTTTTTTATTTGACAAATATTAACAAGTATGACCAACATGTCATTGGTCGGTGGTACTAAGCTCGAATCTCTTAAGTAAGGTCTTAGGTTTAAGCCTTGTAGATAGAAAAAACGTAGTTGGAAGGGAGACCCCACTAAGGTGGTCAATCAGGTTCTCCGGTAGAGATTAGTTATCGACAAAACTTGTGAATACTTCGCCCCTATACCATGGTTACCAAAAAAAAATATTAACAAATGTCTTAATGTCATTGATTAAGGAAGTAAAAGGTTAAAAAGTTTTATTGCAAAAGAATTTATTATATAACAATACAAAACTCATTTAATACATATTTTTTAAGTAATAAAATTTTTAATAAGGTGTATTTGATATTTCTTAATTCGTATATATTCATTGAATCCTTATTTATCAAGACTTAAATTCCTTAGCAAGCCCTAATTCTATCTAATTTTAGTTAACTCACTATAACTCATTAAGTGTGTGTTTAGTTTGGCATTGTATGTGCTTGTTCTCTGACAAAATTGCATCAAATCAACAGAAATTATGCAAAAGCTACACATGATTTACGCATGTTTGAGACTTTATACGAGGAACCAGACATGCATTGAATATTTTTTCATTTTTTTACATATATTTTATTAAAAATTATATAATTATGTGTGTCGTTTTCATTTTGTTAATGTATTTTATAAGCTTCTATATTATATGAAATCATTTTTTCTTTAATTAATTACCTAATAAAATTAGATTTTTAGCTTCTTAATCATTTTAATCAATACTTAAATTTCTTCAATCTACATTAAATATAACACATTTATTTTATTTAATTTTAATTTTTTTGAAAATTAAAAACTTTAAATAGTTACATATTAATTTAAAAGCTTTATGTGTGTATATATTAATTTATATTTTTGTCAATAAAATATTTTTTCTTTAAATATTTTTTAAATTTATACTTATTTATATACATCTATTTATAAACCCAAACAACGTGTGGAATATTTCCTAATTGTTTACAAGTTATTAAAGGCTTAGAGATTTATGCTTTGCTTCTTTAATAAAAATATCAAAGTTCAAATCTTAAATCACTCTAGATTCGGGTATACATAATTGTTGTCTTTTTGGCTAACATTATATACCTTTCAAAGTAAAAAAAGAATAATAAAATCACTTATTTTCCCATATGACTTAAGCACGTAAAAGAAAATAGACTAGCTCAAATGATAAATTTATTAAGTAAGGAAGTCTTATAACTTAATTATCATATTGGTCTTTTTATTTTACTCAATTTAAAGATGTACATTTTTTAATTATGAAAAAAGATTAAAAAAAGTGTGATTTCAAATGCATGACAATTAAATCCAAATTTGTTGGTATACCTAGCTAGCCTTGTTTCAACTTTGCCAGAAAAAACTCGCTTCAATTGGATTCAAGTTCAACTTTATTCTAATTTATAAAAGTAGGGTTGGGTTTGAGAGTGTATTTATCTATCCTTAAACTTGTTTGAGATTATTCTCTTAGGATTGCTTCTTGTGAAGATACTTATAGTCTATACTAAAAAAATAATTTAAATAATAATAAAATAGGGTAAAATGTATTTTTTGTCTCTAAAGATTTGGTCAAAATTGATCTTAGTCCTTACATTTTTTAAAAATCGTGATTTTGGTCCTTGTCTTTTTGAAATATGATGGAATTACTCTCTAATGCCATGTGGCTTCCACATCACATGTGGCAAGTACGTGGCAGCCACAAAGCGACCATTAGCCACATTAGCAAATAGGGCTAACAGAGTTAAGGTGAGGGATTAATTCCACTAATTTTTTTTTTTTGAAATACAAGGATCAAAATCATAACTAATTTGAAAGTATAAGGACTAAGATCAAGTTTGACAAAAAATAAAGAGACTTAAAATATATTTTATTTTAGTCCTTATAATATAGGGATCTATTAGTTTTGGTCCTTTTTATTTTTTATTGTATTTTCATTCCTATTATATATATGTATATATATATATATAGCTTTTTATCCCTGCCATTAGATTAAGTCCATTAAATGTTGATATGGCTAATGGATGCCGTGTCAGCTACCACGTGTAAGTTTTGCCAGATCAATCAATAGTGACAGACTAAAATCAAATAATTTTTTTATAGGGATCAAAATAGAAAAAAAAATTTATAAGGACCAAAATAAGAAAAAAGTTTTATAAGGCCCAAAACAAAAACAACCTTATATTATAAAAACTAAAAGGTTATTTTATAAAAAATATATATATATAAATTAAACCCTCAAAATTGCAAATGCACTAGTGAGAGGTAACAAAATCAAACTTACAACAAATCCATTGGTAAATAACAAAAAATAATGACTTAAATATGTTTTTAGTCCCTATAAAATGAATGAGTTTCAATTTTGGTCCTGTAAATTTTTCCGTTATTTTTCATCCTTTTAAAATTTGAAATAACTATTTTTTGTCCCTATAAGATGAGTAGATTTTGATTTTGGTCATTGTAAAACATTTTTCTTTGATTTTCATCCTTCCAAAATTTGAAATAGCTATTTTTGATCCCTTATAGATAAATAACATTGATTTTAGGAATCTAGAAATTTTTTAGGGGTGTCCCATGCTGACATAGTACTATATACAAGAGTGGGTACCACTTGGGATGGTCACTAAACCTTTCATTAAACATATAAGCAATTAACGAGTATCACATAATAGCAAGGACCAAGAACAATGATTTCTGGTTTTTGAAGGATGAAAATCAAAGAAATTTTTTAAGACTAAAACCAAAACTTACTCATTTTACTGGGACTAAAAACATATTTAAGCAAAAAAAAATTTATAAAAATTAAACCCTACACATACAACTTTGTAGAAATCACATAATGGTACAATCATCCTTACAAGTTATAAAAAAAATATATAACAAATGGGGAGTAGTAAAATCGAAACATAAAACGAGACAAAAGTAATAAAACAAATGGTAGTGCAAGAGAATGGAATAATAAAAATAAATAAATTAAAAATGCACAACATAGCACAGACAAATAATAATAATAATAATAATAATAATAATAATAAGGAGAGTTAGTGATGCACTAAAAGATAAGTAGAGAGTGAGATTTAAGGAAAATTAGTTTGAAAGTAAAAAAGAGGTTACTAGTCTTTGGTTGTAGATTAAGGGAAGGCAAACCTAAATTGTTAGAAACGAATAACAGAAAAAAAGTGTAAACTCTCATTTGAGGTAAAAAGAATCTAATTTCTCGAGTTACTAAGAATACTATTCTAAGGATATTATTTTTTAAAAAAATTACAACGTCATAAAGTTTTTGAGAATGTTACATTTTAATTCTTAAGGAAATGATTTTTTACTCTCCCTTTATTACTTGACACAGCTAGTGTATTTGTGATGTTTTGAGAATTTAATTTTTATAAATTCTTTTTTGAATTAAATAACATTTTAGTTTCTATAATATAAGGTTATTTTCATTTTAGTCCTCTTAAAATTGTTGTTCCTATTTTGATCCCTATAATTTTTTTCCTCTTTTATTCCCTAAAATCTTTTTATTTGATTTCAGTCTCTATCTTTTTGCTGATCTGACAAAAATTATATATGACAATAGACGTAGTAATAATTTGTTAACCATGTCTGCGTTTAATGGACACAGCTTAATTGCAGGAAAAAAAATATATAATAGAACTTAAAATGAATAAAAATTAAAAAAAGAAAAAGAAAAACCCCTATATTATAAGGATTAAAATTAGTTCTTTAAGTCTTTCTTTAATAATATCTTGTGGCGACAATATAAGTTGACTATTAGGATTAAAATGGGTGATTAAAAAAGGCTTTAGGTTTAATTCGTGCTCATTGATTGGCAAGTCATCTACAAGTATTATTGTACACACTTGCTAAGACATGTCACTTGTACCGTGCCAAAACTTTAAAATGGACCAAACTCTGGTAAACTTTCTTAAACCAAAATTTCATTTCGTTTAATTATATTTTTTTTACTTAGTTCTACCTTTAGTTTCTTTATTTTCGATTATGTTCTACTTTACCTAAAACCTGAAATTATTTTTTTTAATCCAAATACCTGAGATTTAATGATGAATTTGAATATAAAATAATTTAAAATTTTAATAAATTAGAAATTTAGAGGAGTGAGGTTTTGGAGGGAAATGAAATGTAAAATTTTCATTTCTGGTAAATATTTTCTAATTTGGCAATTTTTTTAAAACAAAAGAAATAAAATGATAACTTTTGTTGTTGATGTTGAATATATCTTCCAGTAATAAAGAACGATTGATGATTGTAAGATTGACCACTACTTTAGAAACAAAAATGTTCAAAATAAATTTTCATGTCAGCCATAAAAATAAAAAGCTACATTATAAGAATTGATTTCAAACATACACTGCATATGTTCGCTCTTCCTAGCTAAACAACGTTCCTCAGTCTCTACTCAACCGTGTATCATTGTATGGCATGCAATCGACCAGCTGATCTTCAAATGATTTTGTCTCATGTTGCTTGTCATCTTTTTTCAGCATTGTGGCTAGTTTTTGTTTCTGTTTTTCTGTCTCCCATGTACCAAAAGAAGAAGAATCTACTTGCAAGATTAGAAATAGATGAAAGGTTTTAGTTTCTTTTCTATATTTATATTACCTTACAATTTGACCAGGTTTATGTTAACATGATGTTTTTTAGCTAGGAAACATATATATTCATTTCATGCAATGATATGAGAAGAAAGAAACTTTAGAATGTGTAAAATTATAATCTATATATACATTCAAGTAAAGTACGACATTAATATGTCAGTGTCCAAACATCCAAACTACAATAATACATGGTAATGCACTAGTTTACGAGAAGGAGAATGCTAGCTCAATGGCTGATGCCAGCAGCTACTTCCATCTCTTATTTACGCCCCAACGAAACTAGCATCTGAAAGAAACCTGTCTACCAACATGAATAAGGATCATGATAAGCATCAGGAACTCTTAGAGAACCAAATGAAATTGAGATGAGTTAGGGAAGTTATGGGGATCACCAATATTTAACCAATTCACTTGGCTAGAATTGGAACACCACAGGCCGCAGGAGCATGCTTTCCTTTCTTAAACACAAGGTTTCCTCTGACAAAAGTATCCAAAACTTTTCCGGATAACCTTCTTCCCATATAAGCAGAAAGGCTCTAAATACCAAAAACGGTCATTGTTTTACATATGGGATTCACAAAAACAGCCAAATTATTAGCCAAATATATTTTCTTCATAACTTGAAAAATCATATAATACTAACAACATGTATTGATAAAGTGGGAAACACTACATCTTAATGAAAGGGTGAAAAACCTTATTTTTATTTTTGTTAATGGTTTCTCCTAAGAGAAAGGGAATTAACCAAAAATAAAGAAATAATATAGTGCAGAGTGAGGGGATTTTTTATTTTATAAAATTAGTGGGAGGAACAATTTGGTTCCTCTAGCATCTATTTTTCCCAACTGCAATTTCTCAAACAAGAAAACTTTAGCAAGAAGCCACCATATAACAGTTTGAGATGGTTTTAACTTATAATTAAGAACAAAGAAAGTCACAGACAGGATGAGTTTAATAACATGATAAAGAAAAATTAAAACGTACAGGATGCTTAAGGAAAACGGGATAATCATCATTCAGGTCAAACTCCAGCTCTGGTTGCCAAACTGCAATATCTGCATGGTTTCCAACTGCAATGGCCCCCTAAAACATAAATGAAAATTTAGTCAGATTTGAACTGATGATATTATTTTCTAAGAAGAATTTGACTTGACAATCTTGCGAATAAATATGTAAGTGCCTTATAATGTGGCTTTTTCAAAAAAGAAAATTACACAACCAAATCATAGAGAGAATAGTTATTTGTTTCAATTAGAGTGAATTCTTTTAGCAAATGATAATATTTTCTATTAACATATCAAAAGAACCATCTCTTAGGTTGCTATCTTAGACAATCTTAAATCTTGTAGCAATAATGAGGTAAAAAGCATAAGGTTCATGTCTTTTAGACAATCTTGAGGCAACGAAGGTTGACTATATTAGGATTGAAATAGCACGAGTAAAAGGCCTTGGGTCCAATCCTTGCTCCTTTCTTGGTAGGTCCAGACCAAAATCTTATTTCTTTTATTTATATTTTTCAGTTACTTGCTTCAAAAGAATTAATGCCAACATTGTTCTAAGTAGAAATGAAAATAATAAAATTAGAATGCAATTTATTTTAGTTATACAGATTGCAATAATTTTTTTATTGAGTATATACAGAATCAAGGGAATAAAACTATAATTATTTATTATACTATACTATGTCAAAGGCAAAGAAGGAAACTACAATTATGTCACCTTTGATTCTAACCCCGCAAATGTTGCAGGTTTCTTGCTCCACAATAATGACAATTGTTCTAGAGTTAGTCCATATTTCTTCCCAGATGACCACGTCACTGGAAGATCAAACTACAAGTCTCCCAATAGAACATCAGTTAGTCTTTAGACCAATTATAGCATCCAAAGTTGCAATATAAAAAAATCAAATTCAACTGAAAGTATGAAACAAGGAAACTAGCACATGGCTTTTTGATTAAAATATTGCATAGATCCACAATCATGGTCCTTAAGGATGACTGCATGCTTTATGCTAAATCATTTTTATATATAATTGTCTTTGGAAGCCACAGTTTTAGGTGCATTTGGGTATAAAACTTAAGCTCTTATTCAATAAGCTCTATCACATGAAGGTTTATGTCATAAATTTGATCGTGAAACTTACTGGAATAAGCTAAAATGAGCTTATTTTGATAAGCTACACCAAGAAGCTTATTAAAATGAGCTGAAAAGAAATTATGGAAGTCATGAGCTATTTTCATATGCTCAAATCAAGTAATAAGCTCTTCCAAACACTCTTATTGCCATTCAGTGGCAGCCCGAGAGTGATTTATATCACTATAACAAACTTTTACCCTTGAAGTGGACTTTCAATTTCCGAAAGGAAGTAAAAATCAGGTTCTGACTAGAATAATTATGGACCAAGAAAAGAAAGATTAAAAGGTGACAGAGCCCAAAAGGAATTAAATACCACAGTTCAACATCAGGAAATAGTGTCAAGAAAGGTAAGCAATAAAACACAAAATTATGCCTTTATATGATAGAAAATGAACAACTATTGAGCTCTTACAGACTATTGTAATAAGGAAGGCCTTCTGTTAGGGCACATGCATAGGTCTAGTCCTTGGAATAACACTCATCCCTCCCTTCCCATTAAAACACAAAATTATGCCTTTATATGATAGAAAATACTCAATCATATTATTGGATTGATTAATAAGTAAATAAAAACGAAGCTCAAGCATGAACATAAGATTCAATCTGATACTCTGGTGGTGGAGCTAACTATAGCCAAAAAATTCTCTCTTCATCATTTTAAAACTACCTCTTTTTTTTTTTTATCTTTATTTGTATACTTGATCTTTTTAAGTATTTATCCCTTTTGACTGAATTTTAATAATTTTTTCAAAGAATTTATCAATAGCTAAAAATAACAATATATCAGAATTTAAATTATTCATTTTAAATCTAAAATAAAATTTATATGTTAAAATATATTTATTTATTATAAATTTTAATTATATAAAATAAACATTTATCCATACAATGTCTGTACTAAAATACTAGTATACAGTATTTCAGTAACATAAAATATGTTATGTGATGTTCATCGATCAATTTAAAGATAATTTGCAAGCTACAATAGTCAGGCAGAATATGTACAATTCACAGATAAGTGAGAAAAAAACACATAGTTTAGCTACATTTCATAACAAATAATAAAACTACAATGGATATACTCACCAGATATTTGTATTTACTATAATGACCGTGACTAAGTATTCATTCAACGATCAATTACTTGTGGATTAATAATAAGAAAAATGGTGTAACTTCATTACATGAAAATTCGCTAACCTGCAAAGATGATACGCCCCCCCAAGCCTTCAAGAAGTCACCCTCCTCAAGAAGCTTGAGTTTAGGCACAGTTGGTGAATGATCAGAACTTAATAGGTCAATGTGCCCCTCCTGAAATGCAGAATAAAACAAGTAAGACTGATGAGATCATAAATGATTAAAGTAAGACAATACTTTGTATTGGTGAGGAGAGAAAGCGTACTAATACAGCCTCCCATAATTTTTCTTTGTTGAATGCATCACGAATGGGCGGGGAACACTTAAAACGAGTATCTCCATTTGGTATCTCTTCAGACGAGAAAGCTAAGTAATGGGGACAAGTCTCAACACTTATGCTGTCACCACGACTTTTTGCTTCCTGTAGAATATAAGTTTATAACATTAGCACTCATATCATGGGAGAAGAAGTTCGCTCATGCTGGAGTTTTTGAAACAAGAAAAAGCAGTTAAGGAAAAATAACACAAAATGGGGAAAAAGGTGTTTTAAATTTTTGTAACGGTTTTGTTGAGTTATGAAGAGAATAGCAATCATGACTCATGATAAGAAATAAAACTGATATCTCTGTTATTTCTAATTATCTCAGGCATAAATGTTATGTAATTTATTGTTTAACTAATATTTTAGTTATAAGATAAATATGGATTTACTTGAGAGATGCAAATATTACACTGCACTTCCCTCTTATGTTAAAATATATATTTTTCCCCCTTGACAGATTCAAGTATATTATACTTTATTCTATTTTTAAAATTTTCATTAAAGTCCCGTTAGTTTCTTTAAAAAAAATGTTATTAATTGTACATATTTTAAATAACTTGATAAAAAATACATATATCTTTATATATTCAAATATATATTACTATAATAATAATAATAACAATAATAATAATAATAATAATAATAATAATGTGTCTCATAATTTCTATTCTTAATCTAATAAAAAATTTCTATTTTTAATTATTATTTAATAAATTTTTTAAAATTTATTAAATTTAAATATATATTTAAAGAAATCTCTATCAAGTGAGTGAATGATAATTTAGTAAATTAAAAATATTTTAGTATATAATTTACTTAAAAATATATTTTAAAATCCTTCAAAGAATATTCTTTAACAGTGTTAAGTTAAATAGACTAATAGACTAAATTATATATTTTAACATAAGATAGGAGATGCATTGTAATAACCACATCTTTCAAAGGGAAAAAATGTAATTTATTATATATTTTAACATAAGATAGGAGATGCAGTGTAATAACCACATCTTTCAGAGAGAAAAAATGTAATTTATTCTATATTTTAACATAAGAAGGGAAGACAATGTAATACTTACATCTCTCAAGAGAGGATAATGTAATTTACTTTAATGGTGTTAAGTCAAATGGACTAAACTGTACATTTTAACATAAGAGGAGGGGGCATTGTAATACTCGCATATCTCAAGAGAGAAAAGTGTAATTTACTCTTAAATTTAAACATTTTTGAATATATAAATTATATTTTGGATTTACAATAATGAACCATTTAAAGTGTAATATAAAACTTTTTAAACTATTGACAATTTCTTCAAAAAAATAACTATTGAAATTCATTTTAGAAATAGGGAGGGTAGACACTTAAGATTTCAGAAGATCAAATATACAAATAAAGATAAAAAGAGGGTAATTTGATATGGTTAAGAGAGAAGTTTATTGTAATTGTAGAAGTTGTGTGATTGAGAGTGTATACAAAGAAGAGGAAAAAAAATAGAGAATGCCTGATTGAGAAAGTAAGTAGAGTACGGCTCTTATCCTCCTAGTTGTGTATTCTCATTTATAATATAAGAGTAGCTTGTACAACTCTAGCGTGGATGCATTTGTGGGAAACAATATCAATAGAGGAAAAACAACAGAATTTTTGGATGATTAGGATTATCTCTAATAATAAGGATTACTATATCTTCTTTTAAAATTTTAATTTTGTTTAAGTTGTGTTTGGATAAAAAATTTTAAAATTTCAAAAAAATTAAAATGCTTGAAATTTGAATAGTTTTAATTTAAATTTTCTTCATTTATTAAATGCTTTATTTGGATAAATCAATTCAAATTTTTTAAATTTCAAATTCTAAGTTTAGATATGACTTTTAATTTTCACCATATACAAAATTTATTTTTAAATATATATTTAAAAATTAAAATTTAATATTAAATTTTATCAAAACAAATATTAGTTAATTTTTAAATATTTAATAATTTACAAATAATTTTACTATCAAATAATATTTAATAATTCAAAATATAAATATTGATACTGTTACATCAATATTGATAAAGAGAAAGAAGAAAGAGGGAAAGAAGAGAGAGATGGGAGCGAGAGGAGAGGGAGATGAGATTGAGGGGAGAGAGAAGAGTGAGAGGAGAGAAGAAAAAGAGTGAAGAGAGGGAGATGAGAGAGAGGAGAGAAATAAAAGAGAGAGGCCATAGAAAAATAGAGAACAAAAGAGGGAAGAGAGAGATGAGAGAGAAAGAAGAGAGAGAGAGAAAGAGTGAGAGAGAGAAGAAGAGAGAGAGTAGAGAGAGAGAGGGAGAGAGGAGAGCAAAAATAGACATAGAGGTGAGAGAAAGTGAGTATAAAAAATTTCAAATTCTTACTTTTTTGGTGAAATTTGAAATTTTACAATTTTAAGTAATCAAAATACCTTTATAAATTACTAAAATTTCAATTTCTTATTAAATTTCCAATCCAAATAATATATTTCACCACAAAGTATTTTAAATTCCTTATAAAAATGAATTACCCTTTTAAAATTCATTATCCAAACACAAGGTTATGGTTTTTGTCTTAATAAGATTCTGTGTAAAAGAATCCTTAATTCCTTATCATTCAAGTTTTGGTTTTTATTAGAATAATTGTTAGTAATTGTTACTTACGATTCTATCAATTCGGATCCCTTTTTTATCTATAGCCTTATAAAAAGGTAGACTTGGATTAGAGGAACAAAGGAAGAAACTAATTCACAAAAATCTGTGTTAGTCTTGGAAGGGTTGTTTCATGGGCGAGTCTGCTTCTCGCTTTCACTATAAGTCGTAGGAAGGAATCTTTTGTGTCTAGGCCCATGACTTGGTCCTACACAAAGGTTCATAACGAGCTCATACTAAGATAGTATTTAAGATCGTGAATAGATACTAAATGAATATAGAAACACCTAGTAATTTAGAATACTGCTATGTAATTTCTCATTTGATTCAGAGATTAAAAAAAATTAAATTACATCATATTTTATTTAAGGATACATAATTTATCTACATAGAGATTGAAATTTATATTTCAGAGTCTTTTCCTAACCCAGTTATTGACATCATTCTTCAAATCTGTATTCTCCCTTCTCTAGGTTCTCCTATCTTTCTCTTATTTTCTTTCTTGTTCTGTTTGTATCTCTTCGCTTGTTCTGTATCAATTGGTAAATTCCATATTTAATTTTAGCTAGGCAACTCAATGCATTGCCAGGAGTCCATTATCAAACAGCATTGAATAATGCTATTCATAGTAAACGATGAAAATAGCATACAATACCTTAATCAGATCTAAGGAAGCACTTGAATCAGACAAGTGAGCAATGTGAACATGTGCTCCTTCTAAAGAACCACCAATTCTAGTGTGCTTCGTAACACCTACAAGTTCTTTAATAGCTGCTTCCTCCCTGGAAAAGTAAAGAAGAGCTTTAATATTTTTTTCTGGAAATTTCATGAGCATTATGTGAATTAAAGATACATGATATTGTGCTCATCCAAGATTCCAAATGGATTGCATCATAGAAAAACATATATTGTTAGATTCTCTTAAAATATTCAAGAACATCTTGAGAGTCATGTCTTCGTAAGTCATAACCATTTCCTGTTATACAAATTACAATGCTCTAGAACAGGGGTAGTTTCATCTTCTCAACACCCTAAGTCACACGTTTCACCTCACTGGGCCCAAGATTTCCACTCAATTAGGAGTCCCACACCTATCCCTCATAGGAGGGAGCTCATTAAGGTCTAATTCGAGCCGAAGCCTTTGGTAAGCTAATTTAGCTGTGAAAACTTAGGATAAGTTTAAGCAATAGTCTAACCAATTTCACATTTTGACATGACAGAAGGAACAAGCATAACAAATCATTTATCTGGAATAAATTTATGGCTTAATGGCATGTTTATTTATTCAGAAAACAAAGTCTTAAAATGTCTTACCATGAAGGTGGCCTAGTGTTGAGATAGGTCAAGTAAACACGCGGATCACCTTTATCATTAAGGTCCAAATGATTTTTAGAATGGTGTTGAATCTCAGCATGCACAAGTAAAGGCCTTCTATATCTTGCCAACACAGACAATCCCTCCTGACAAATACATTTGCAGAACAATTGGACAAGGCCAAGAGGGAAGCTACTCCTTAGTGTAAAACATTTACCCTAGCAGATCTTTTATGAATGAAAAGTAATGCGAGCAGACCATAATATATCATGCAAAGCAACAATCCCATGCCATGTTAATATGCAAGCGGAATTGGGTATGCAAAGAAGTATAAAGTGCAATGAACTGATTAAAAAAAATTCCCAGCTATAACTTCATAGTTTGGAAGGAATGTACCTTGATATGGTCAATAGTAGTCATAGGAAAGTCATTAATTCCTGAAGGACACATAAAAGACTACAAACACAAAAAGGTAAAAAAAAATAAAAATTAAGTGTCAGACCAAAAGGCAAAAGATACTATCATACAGATATATGATGACTTGTACTGTGGAGAGACAACTCATGTCATAACATATATTTTGAAGAAATCATGTTTAATTCCAAGATGATGGGATGATAAATGAAGTGAACACAGAAATTCAGGAATCCCCAGCAAGATAGAGCTAAACCACTACAGAGATATATACTAACGAGAGAGAGCCAGTGCCCGGAAATGTCCGGAATACATGTATTCTCGGCACTATGGTAAATAAATCAAATTAATGCTAGGTAAAGTATCTAATGTAATTAACTTCTTTAAAAAACCTGAATCATGAAATTGACCCCACTGAATATGTCCTTGACCTCTAATAAGCAAAGTTGCAATAGTAATGCATAAATTCTCAAATGGTTACCTTCAAACCAAGAACACCAGCACTTAAGAGACCTTCAAGAATACTTGTATTAACTGCATTTTCAGGGATTAGGCCTCCCCAAAATCCTGTATAAGATAATAAAAAAAATCTCAGAAACTCAATTAATTGTATGCTAAGGCAGAGTTTGTTGGTCATACCAACATCAACATAGATTTTATTCTCCGCAGCTTCGAGCTGGAAACAGGTGGAAACTCATGTCAGGAGAAGAAAAAATTATTCAATTCAACAAGTAACCATAAGTAACCTAGCAAATTCAACACTGCCAAAGACAGATTACCCATTCAGGATCAACATTTAATTGCGTGGAAAATTTTAAATGATATATATCAGAAGGAACTCTTCCTTCTATCTCTTTGAAATGAAAAGATTCATCATAAGAGGATGGATATGATTTATTAGGTATTATATAGATAAACTTTTAAAAAATTTAAATGCACACACAGGATCAATCACTGATACCTTAAGTTTCAGTGTTTCCTTAGACACAGTTGTAGGGTGATTGTTTAGAGGCATGTCAACCACTGTGGTTACACCACCTGTTGAAACAGAATGTTGGAACAGATCAATGTAATGTATATAAACCAAATTAAATAAATTATGCACACCAACAACAGTCGACATAGACAGGACAACTATCATTAGGAAGAGAGTAAAAAATGATTGAAGTTATCCACCAAGTAACATCAGATGAGGACTGATAAGCCATAACAAGTTTTTGTTTTCTTTGTTCTAAGCTTGAAATCTAGATGTACTTAAGAAGCATAGGAAAAAAATACTAAGATTTCCCCTGAAATATCCTATCAATTTCTAAGGTATACTACTTATGAAGGAAATGAGTAGATCAATAGAGGAAGAACATCAGCATACCAGCAGCAGCAGCTCTGGTACCAGTATCAAATCCTTCCCATTCAGTTCTTCCTGGCTCATCAAGATGTACGTGCCTGCCGAAGTAAGTAATTTAAATAATTAGAGGGAGGATGACACACGGAAATCATGTTAAGCTATAAAATGAACCATATGGAATTCCACTGATTATAAAGGTTATTGATAATCAACTATTTTAGTCTAGCATTCCTACTCATAATACAATTTGTTTTTCTTCTAAAAGTTAACAGAAATAAAAAGGATATGAAACTGTTTTCTTCCTCTTTTTTATTTTTATTTTCGTTTTAGCCTTTTATTTTCCTTAATTTGCTTTAGTTGTTTAACTTTAGGGTGCTCATGAAGCAAAAGTTATTCTGCAATCTGCACTAAGATAGCATCGAAAATTAATGATAATAATTAAGATAGAAAGAACTTATTCTATATTAAGTGCTATTCCTACTTTCTCTCTTATAAATTCTTGCATACCCAAAATTATTATTTCACTTTTCAATATTGATGTATTTAGAACATGCATCTGCATCAACAGAACAGTGGCAGAAATAAACAATAAGAAGATGATTTTCATTTTTCACATCTTACACATCAATCAAGCCAGGCATGACAACAGCGTCTCCATAATCAATTACTTCTTCTTGCTTAGCCTTCCCCTGCTTACCATATCCCTCAATGACAGATATTATTTTCCCTTCTTTTATCTCCACTGTTAATGGTCCACAAATATAATCAATTAACACATGTACATAGACCATAGTGATAGACTGGTGAAAGATTTACATGTACAATTGAAACAACAAATGGACAAGAGAAAATATGGTCTTCAGAATCACTATTGTTGAATTGATGCTAGTGCCACTCAGTCCTAACTCCTAAGACCTTCACCTTAAGTGTATCCCTTTTTCCCTCTATCCTTTATTTTAAAGTAAACCATCAATTTGATCTTTAAAGTATTATTCTCTCTCTTAAATGGTCTTTAAAGTAAGAAAAATTATTTAAGTAGTCCTAGAAGTATTAAAAATCATGCTAAGTAGTCAGGGTTGTGCCTAGAACTTATGAAGCCTAAGACGAAATTTACATTCAAATTTTAATTTAATACAATTTGTCAATTTTTATTTTTATTTTGCTTGTCAACTACAAAACTATTTAGCAAAGTTTTATAATTAAGTATTTTTAACATTTCACTCTTAATATATAAAATGACAAATTCATTCAATCTATTCTTTGACATAGGTAAGCTTAGATAAGATTTGAGTAATTTTAATTTTAAAAAACTATTTTTCAACAATAACAATAGTTACAAGTATTGTCAATAATAGTTTAGAAGCAATGCATGTCTTTAAAAAAGAATATAATCTTTTAATATAATGTAATATCTTTAGAGGAATATTTTTTTGTATGCACTTCTTGCAGTATCTTTAATTTTAAAAATATATCAAGATTATTATAATATTTTTTTTCATTTCATCCTCATCTAAAGTTTTTAATTTTTAGAATTCAAATAAAAAAATTAAACGTGATTTCACATTTTGAAAATTATTCAAATTGACTTTCAATTAAAGATGTAAATTAATCTAATATATATACTAAATGATTAATACAAAAATAATATTTAATTAAATGTGTAATCTTATCATTAAAATTTTTACTAAAATATCTTTTTTATATATCAATCATAGATTCATTCATTAAATTTAAACTTTATAATAATTTTAATAGCCAATTTTTAGGGAGGGAAGAGTTAGAGTTCAAAATGGATGCAAAATAATTTTCTTAACTTTTTTAAATAAATAATAAGATTACACTAAATGGTTTACAATACCACTTACATTCATATCTTAAGATTATATAGTCTTACTAATAAAAATAATAGTAAACAATATATCGTATCATAACAAAATTTATCACCTAATAATTTAAATTCATAATAAATAATTTATTAAATATATGCAAAACAATTGAAACCTTAAATAATTGGGAGCTTAAGACAAGTGCCTCATTGGCTAAGTAGTCTCTTAAATATTGGAAAATATTTTAAATTAGTTCTTGAACTTTATTAAAATACATCAACTTAAGAACTAATTTCATATATATTTAATACTTTAGGAATTACTTAAACAATTTTATTATTTTAAGGGAGAAAGAGTAATAATTTGAAAACTAAATTAGTGCTTTGTTCCTTCACTTTAAGTTTGGTGAATGGAAATATTTATCTTGGATCTTTTTCTCACAACCTCACTTTTCTTTTTATTTTGCCATAGGTATCCTCTAATTAGGGGTGCAAATGGCATGGGTTAAGTTGGGTTACTCTTATTTAAGACCAAACCCATTAAATTTAATTAGGTTGGGTCGAGTCGGGTTGAAATTTTTCAGTGACCCAACCCAACCCAACCAGTAATTTGGTTGGGTCGGATTGGGTAATTGTGTCACGCACAAAAATATTAATATTTCAGAAAATTAAAAAAAAATACAAAAAACAAAAAAATAGGAAAAATACATCCAATGTATGTTCAAATTAAAATACAAGTCCAACAAATCCAACATTAACAAGAAAAATATTTTCCATGTATCAAATGAAATGTAAATAACTTAATTAGTTAATTAAGCGAAAGTAATAATTTTTTTTATTAAATAATAAGAGGTTGAGTTGAGTCGAGATAATCAAATTTAAAATATCTCAACCTAGTAACTTAATCCAAACTTAATTAGATTTGTTGAAAATATTAAAAAAAAAAAACTCAACCCAACTGATGACCCAACCCAATCCACTCAAATGTAATTAGATTGGGTCAGGTTGGTCGGATCAACAGATTAGTCCCACTTACACCCCTACCTCTAATAGGTAATCATGCTCTAAAAACAGTGAGACAAAAAAAATCCCACAACCTTACTTTACACGAAAACCTTCACAACTCACGGGACAAAATGGAGTAAAACAAAAACATAACGATCACAAGGGTTGAAAAAGCAAAACCTGAACCAGAAATGATCCCTTGTGGGGTCACAATGCGTTTGCTGGATATCCAGAAATGGCGATGGTGAAGAAGGCTGCAATTATCCCCTGGTAACTGTCGCACGAAAAGTCAACATTCAATCCTCAATACATAGCACCCCAAACCCACATCCTCTTCAATTCTTAGATCATGGTAGTTGAGATTATCGTAACAAAAATTCCAAACTAGTCACAGTAACTATAGTGGCAAAAAACGAGAGAGCCTTGCGCCCAACTTTTAAGTCAATGTTGAGCTAAAGGTTTTTAAATTTTCAAACTGGTTTTTAACAAATTACAAAGAGCATGAGAAAGAATCAAAGTGAATATATGGTGGACCTTTATGAGAGGATGTAACTGGGCCCTGTAAGAATCTTGCAAGTAGAAGAATACTACGAAGGAAACGAGGATTGTTAGCAAAGGCATCACCCTCCACAGAAACTGCTCCATTTCACACTATCACTATTGTGCCCTCTCTCTCCTTTTATAGTTTGATTCTGGTATGGTTATTAAAGCAGACAGAACATATTACAGATGTCAGCGTAAGACCAGGCCGTGTCTGGGGAAAAATTTTACATGGGATGATTTTTTTTTTTTATGTTATAGGTATGAAATATTTATTGACTTTGTCAATAACTAATCTCTAACCAAAAAACCTGACTGATTATCTTTGATGTGGATCTCTTGTCTCAACTGTATTTTTTTCATCTATAAAACTTGAATCTAAAACTTTACTCAAGAGATTCGAGTCCAATTTCAATGGAACTAATTTTTTATTAGTATACACAAATCTTATTCCAATATTACTTATTAATTTTATTTTATTCTTTTAACTTTTGAAACTGTAAATTTGTTAATTAAAGTTTAATAACTAAGTCATTTCAACATCTCACTATTCAATCACTATATTGCAACATAGTTGATCTTAATTTAAATCTAAAAACTTTTAATTTTGAAAAACTATTTTTGATAATAATAATAATTGCAAGAGTTACTAACAATATTATATAAACATTACATGTATTAAAAAAATAGTTTTTAATATAGTTTAATATTTCTAATAAGGCATTAATTTCTTTTGTTAGTGTTTCTTTCAGTACCTTCAATTTAGGAAAAAAGTCAAGATTACTAATATCAAATTAATGATCATTAAAACTTAAATTGTTTAAAGATTAATAAAAATTTTTTATTCATTCTCTTTTAAATTTTTCAAATATTGAGATTGAAATAAAAAAAAAGTCTAAAATGATTTCATAATTTAAAATTTGTTCAAATAAACTATGAATAAAAGAAAATAAATTGATTTAACATGTATACAACATAATCAAAACTAAAAGAATTAATTTTTAAAAAAAATCAAAACAAATAATCTTTAACTACATCAAGGTTGTGACTAGCTATCACTAGGCCAACAAGATAGCCGCTTTAAGCTCCCATCCAAACTCCTAATTTTATTAACATATATTTTAAAAAATTAATTTAAATTATAAGATGATAAATTTTATTATATTATTTATAATTCATTTTTTAGTAAGATTATGCAATATATATATATATATATATATATATATATATATAATAGATTATTTGAGAAATTTTATTACTCATTTTAAAAGTTATGAAAAAATTAATTTAAATTTATTTCAAAAATTGACATTGAAGTGAATAGAGAATAAATTTTATAAAAATTATAGGCTTAATTATGTTTCTATTCCTTGTAATATATCCATTTTATGTTTTTGGTCCTTATAAAATTTTTCTTCTGATTTTGATTCCTTTAATATTTTATTTTACTATTTTGGTCCCTACCGTTATAATAAATTGTTAAATGTGACAAAATTGCCACATCAACAACCTATTTGACATGTCACAATAGCAATTATGCTATGTTAGCAACCTACTTCACATGCCACGTCAGCAATAGAATATAATTAGAGGGACTAAAACAAAACCTAAATATATTAGAGGGACCAAAACAAAAACTAGGTGTATTTATAGGGACTAAAACATAAAATTAGTATATTTAGCAAGACTAAAACATAAATTGGAGTGATCTTTCATATGACCAAAACCTATACAAACAACAATCCAAAGCTTCAACCCTCTAAGAACCTACATCTAGCCTCAACGTTCCACCATAACAATATACCATCTTCCACACAAGTCAACCCAACACTATGTTACCAAAACCTACTAGGCATAAATGGATGTTAAGAACTTAAATCTAACTTTAGTGTTCCACCATCACAAGGCACTATCTTTCATATGAGCCAACTCAACACAATGTTACCAAAACCTACTACCCATAAATGGATGCTAAGAACTTTAATCTAACTTTAGTGTTCCACCATCACAAGGTATTATCTTCCACATTAGTGATGCATTAAAAATACGATTAAAGGCAAGCGTACCTTTATTGCAGTAATAACAAAAGGACGTGAATCTCGATATTGAACCTAAAAGACTAAATGACGATTACCAGTTTTCAAAGATTCTATATTGTTTAGGTGAAATTAAATAGGTAGTAGATTGATTCAATAATGATAAACGTGCAACAAAAATTGCAAAACAAGCTGTGGGAAGTAGAGAAAAATTCAAAGGGAAATAGACTTAAGGTTGTAGTTTTCTTTGTACTCTTAAATTCCTTCAATTATCAATGTTTCCCTACGAATTTTATTGTCAATTATTGATCATGACTTGTAACAATCCTTTCTAAGTTAATTTCCCAATTGATCATATGAGACTTTAAAACCCTAGAAGGTACGAAAAACAAAGGGGAGAATCAATTAATCTAGTGTCAACTGATCCTGACCTATATATATATATAGGAATGAAAAGCATAAAATGAGTATATTATAAACTAAAAAGATATTTAAGCCAAAATCATATAATTCACAAAAAAATATTTTGATAAAAATAATAATGATAAGATTACACATTTAGTAAGTAAGACACTTATTTCTGTAGATGACACTAAAAACTAGGGAGTTACATGATTTTAGGGCACATCGTATCAACTTCAGATTTGTTAATTTGATAGATGATGGATTATCTGAGTTGAATCAATCAATACTTGAATGAAAATAATCAAATTTTATTAATTTGATTTTATTTAAAATCAAATGTATAAATAATTTAAGAAAAATCATCAATTTCATCCTTAAAATTTTACTCCATTTCATAAATTAAACAAATTATATAAGTAATTCTTTAAGTATTAGAAATCATATCAAATAGTCTCCCAAATATTGAAAAATCTTTCAAATTAGTTCCTAACCATTAATAAAATATATCAACATAGAAACTAAATTGATGAATATTCAATATTTTAAAGACTACTTATATAATTTTATTAGTTTAAGGATTAGTTAAAAGAGAGGAGTAATATTTTGAGAGACTAAATTGGTTTACTCTTAATTTAATTTATTTTTTAAGTTCATTGGATTGGTCTAAACTAAAGAACATGCCTCGTGAAGAATAATGAGAGAAAATAAAACGACATACCATCCCTTTCCTAATCAGTGAATTCCACCTTCTCCAATGAGCAACAGTACGAGGTGGCGCACGTGGACCACCTGCATGGCTGTCTGTTGGTGTTCCATTTTCACAGAGGAGTGCTAGTAATAGTGCAAAGGGATGAATTATTCTTTCTTTTTAAATTATTTTTCTCACTGTATAAGATCGAATTTTTTTAATTTTGAATTTTTAAAGGAATTATTGATCTTTAACTTTTCGAGATGCCCTTAATGACCAATTAATGGTAAGTGTTTTTCCTTGTGGGTATCATATTTCAAAAGGAACTTGCTGAGTTGATTTGTGTACGTGTCTTGTTTGTACTGTTATATAAATTATTACTCCATGTATTACGTGATGTAATATAGACAGTGGATTTGTGTATCAATGCGCGAGCGAATTATCTAGAGCATGGTTGTTTGAGTTTAATTAGTAAAATTAATTTAAATTTTGAACATGCAACTATATTAAAAATATAAGGAGACAATTTTGTTACTCATAATAATCGTACTTAACTTAAGAAATATTATCTTTTGTAAAAGGTACCTGTGGGTTGTGGCCTATACCAAAAAAAAAAAAAACAATAAATTTGTTCGTCTTTTGTTAAATCTTTTTCATAGCTCAGTGATAATTTGATAAGTAAACAATTTTTTCCATGTTTCAAAACATTGTTAACCAATATATTAATTAATTGATTACGATATATTAGATTAAATGTTGTGGTTTTTTTTTCTATGGTACCTCGTCGTGACATGAGGGTGGAATGAAAATTCCAAATTTTGTTAACTTTTATAAGAACTAAACTCATTTGTTTTGGCTTTCTAGCCCCATATTGTAGGTGGATCTCGAAATATATGAAAGACTCCAAGCTTCGAAAAGAAACATATATTTTTTATAACTATGTTATAGGTGCGAAGTATCTATTAGCTTTACCAGTGATTAATCTTTGCCGAGGAACCTGGCTAATCACCTTTAGTGGAGTCTCCCCTTTCAACTATTTTTTTTCCATCCACAATATTTGAACTTGAGACTTTGCTTAAGAAACATCTTGTTTAAGGTTAATGCATACAGAATACAGAACATTTAATAAGATATATTTACTCTAAAATACATTTATTTAATATAGGATATAAATGTGGGGTTTTTTTTTTTGTTTAAGTGCTTTTTAATTAAATAGGTTACAAATATAACATTTCACATAAATAGGGATGGCAACGCGACATGTTGGGGTTGGGTTTGACTATATATCCTTCTCCTCGCCCTCGCTAAAGGCATAAAAGGTTTAAAGATGGGTATGGAAAACAAAACTCAATCCCATTTTCGTCGGGGTTAAGGAACCTACCCCCCTTTATTTAAAAAATTTAATATACTTACATATAATTTAAAATAAATCATACACTAAGTTATTAATTTATTTTAATTCAAATAATATATAAAAATTAATAAACAATATGAATCATAAAAATAAGAATTTAAGAACTAAATTATTTTCTAATAAATTGTAGAATTTCAATTTTATTTTTTAAATATTATTATAATTTAAATTATTTAGTTATTATAATTAATTTGTTAATTTATTTTTTAATAATTATAAAATTAAAGTGTAAAAAATATGTGTATATATAAATGGTGTGGGGTGGGTTCAGGGGATGGGGTTCACATCCCCAACCCCGCTTTTACAAAGCAAGAAAAATCTGAATTCAATCTCGTTCAAAGTGGGTTTTTTCGTCAAATTCGGGTCGAGTCAAACAAGTATAAGCGGGTCCATATTTAATTGTCATGCTTACTTATTAAAATCAAATCTAGTTACTCTTATGTTAAATAGAGATATATATGAAAAAAATAATAAATGAGGCTTGAAATTTGTAAAACATTAATAGATTTTTAGTAAAAAGAAAATGTTAAAACATCAATAGTTTTGGAATGGAGGTACGTAGTACTATTTAATACACTCTTTATTATTGGTTAAAATTTATAAACAAATTACAAAATCATGAGTGACACTCATTAAATAAGAAGATGAATTCATAAAATTGTGATTTCTAATAAATTTCAATCAATTAGTTAAAAAATATATTCAAAAAAATATGTTAGAAAATATGTTGCAATTATTTTTCTTTCGTATATTTGAATAATGCTATCAAGTACTAGTACTCGTATTTCAAAAATATTATTTAATGAATTAATAAATAAAAATATTATTAAAAATTATAATAAAAACATATTAAAAGCATAGTAAATGATATACTTTTTATGATTTTTCTATTTTTTATCACTTAATCACTGTCTTGATTAGTATTCTCTTTATTCATTTTTTTCAACTTGCAGTTTATTTTTCTCATTCAACGCTACCGTTTCAAGAGGTCCAATTAATGATTAAATGTGGCAGAATAAAACAACCGTTAATAAATTTTACCCCAAAAAAACTTTATTAAAGGAATAATATCTCCTTAATAAATCTCTATATACTTACCTTAATAACAAAATTATAAAACCAACACGGTGTTATATGATTGGTACATAACCTTGTTCCTTAATCATGTGGTCAGGGATTCCATCCGTAGGTTTGTGTGTATGAAAAAGTTCCTGTTAAAAAAGGTCAGCCTCTTGAATAGATTTCAATACCTCAAGAAAGTAGTCTTTAGCTTTCAATTAGGTAATACCTTGGGTTCACAAAAAAAATTAAAATTATTAAATAAAAACATTTAAAATCTTAAATTATTTGATATTTTTCTAAAGAATTTAGTTAGACAGGTTCCTTATAGTGTCATCTAATTATAGATTGATATGTATAGTAAATTTATTGATTTTTATAATAATTATTTTAAAAGTCACACTTAAAATGATTTCTAACAATAACAATATTTATACTGACAATGCATGAAAATTAATTTTTTTAATTAATAACTAAAAAGTTTAACAAGATAATTAAATTTATACTTAATAAAATAATAAATAAATTCATAACAAAAAATTCTTTTTTTTAATCTCAAAACACGGTTTTTTTAATTAATGTATCAATGGCTACGCAGATATCCCGACTTCCTAACTGTAGGTACTAAGGATTTTTCCTTTCTTTTTACTAGTTAATTGAACATTTTCCACTGTTAAATTAAATAATGAAAAAGAAAACATCAATGCACCTTTCAAGGTATAGTATTGAGAGAACAAAACTCTTTCTCATTGTAAATATACTGTCAATAGTTTACCAATAAAAATAGCTTCACACTCAACTAAATTTATTCCAAACCTGATAATTTTTACATAAAACAAATCCAAATAGGGTTGCCTTACGAGGACCTACAGATAATTTGGCTTAGAACTTGAATTTTTCAAATTGAATATATCTTCCAGTAAGAAAGAATGATTGATAATTGTAACAGAAGACTATTTCGGAGACAATAAGGTTCAAAATAAAATTTCATATCAGCCATTAAAAAAAAAGCTACAGCATGATAAGAATTGATTTCAGACACACTGCATATTTTTTCACACTTCCAACTTCCAAGCTAATCAACGTTCCACAGTATCTACACTACAATCCACCAGTTGATCTCCAAATGATTGTCTAATGTTGCTTGTCATCTTTTTTCTAGTCTGGTGGCTAGTTTTTATTTCTGTTTTTCTCTCTCCCATGTACTAAAAGAAGAATCTACTTGAAGATTAGAAATGAACAAGAGGTTTCAGTTTCTTCTATTTCTCTATTTATATTCCCTTACAAATTGACTAGGACTATGTTAACATGATGTTTCTTAGCTAAGAAACGTGCATATTCTTTTCATGAAATGATATGTGAAGACAGAAACTATAGAATTTGTGAAGTTGTAATCTACATATACATTCAAGAAAAGTACGTTATGTCATTGTCCAAATATCCAAACGATAATAATACATGGTAATGCACTAGTCTATAAGAAGAATGCCAGCTCAATGGCCAATGGCAGTATCAACTTCCATCTCTTATTTATGCCCCAATGAAACTAGCATCTGAAAGAAACCTGTCTACAACATGAATAAGGATCATGATAAGCATCAGAACTCTTAGAGAACCAAATGAAATTGAGATCAGTTTGGAAAGTTATGGGGATCACCAATATTTAACTAATTCATTTGGCTAGAATTTGAACACCACAGGCTGCAGGAGCATGCTCTCCATCCTTAAACACAAGGTTTCCTCTGACAAAAGTGTCCAAAACTTTTCCGGATAACCTTCTTCCCATATAAGCAGAAAGGCTCTAAATACCAAAAAGGTCATTGTTTTACATATGGGATCACAAAAACAGCCTAATTATTAGCCAAATATATTTTCTTCATAACTTGAAAAATCATATAATACTAACAACATGTATTGATAAAGTGGGAAACACTAGGTCGATATGAAAGGGTGAAAAACCTTATTTTTATTTTTGTTAATGGTTTCTCCTAAGAGAAAAGGAATTAAGAAAATAAATAAAGAAACAATATAGTCTAGAGTGAGGGGAACTTTATATATATATATATAGGTCAGGATCCATTGACACCAGGTGTCAAAGTTAATCAAATTACACCTTCAATAACTTTTTATAAAATATAAATTTAATTAATCCAACAGTTGAATTATGTGATATTATCTTCTTGATCATGTATATCAAATTTTACATAATTTACATATATTTTAATATCATATTACACGTTAAAATAAAGTGATGTAATAATCTACTAAATAATTTTGTAATTGTATGAAATTTTGTATACTTAATCTAATTAATAAGAACATCAAATTCAACACTTGGATTGGTTAAACTTGCATTCTACAAAAAGTTATTAAAAGTGTAATTTAATTAACTTTGACACTTGGTGTCAACGGATACTGACCCTATATATATATATATATATATATAGGGAGGAACAATTTGGTTCCTCTAGCATCTATTTTTTCCAACTACAATTTGTCAAACAAGAAAACTTTAGCAAGAAGCCACCATATAACAGTTTGAGATAAGTTTTAACTTATAATTAAGAACAAAGAAAGTCACAGACAGAATGAGTTTAAAACAGGATAAAGGAAAATTAAAACGTACAGGATGTTTGAGGAAGACAGGATAATCATCATTCAGGTCAAACTCCAACTCTGGTTGCCAAACTACAATATCTGCATGGCTTCCAACTTCAATGGTCCCCTAAAGCATAAATGGAAATTTAGTCAGATTTGAACTGAAAATATTTTCTAAAAAGCGTATCTGTTACTTGACAATCTTGCAAGTAAATATTTAAGCGCCTTATCATGAGGCTTTTTGGGGAAAAAAAATTATACTACCAAATCATAGAGATAATAGTTATCTGTTTTAATTAGAGTGAATTCTTTCAGCAAATGATAATATTTTCTAGTAACATAACAAAAGAACCATCTATTAGGTTGCTATCTTAGACAATCTTAAATCTTGTAGCAACAATGAGGTAAAAAGCATAAGGTTCATCTGTTTTAGACAATCTTGAGACAATGAGGGCTGACTATATAAGGATTGAAATAGCATGACTAAAAGGCCTTACTTAGGTTCAATTCTTGCTCCTTTCCCGGCAGGTCCAGACCAAAATCTTATTTCTTTTATTTATATTTTTCAGTTAATTTCTTCAAAAGAATAATGCAACATTTTTCCATGTAGAAATGAAAATAATAAAATTAGAATGCAGTTTATTTTAGTTAAAAACATTCCAATAATTTTTTTATAGAGTATATACAATATCAAGGGAATAAAACTGTAATTATTAATTATAATATACTAAGTCAGAGGCAAAGAAGGAAACTACAATTATGTGTCACCTTTGATTCTAACCCCGCAAATGTTGCAGGTTTCTTGCTCCACAATAACGACAACTGTTCCAGAGATAGTCCATATTTCTTCCCGTATGACCACGTCACTGGAAGATCAAACTACAAGTC
Organism: Spatholobus suberectus; assembly: GCA_004329165.1. NCBI lineage: Eukaryota > Viridiplantae > Streptophyta > Magnoliopsida > Fabales > Fabaceae > Spatholobus > Spatholobus suberectus. The sequence goes on along the minus strand of CM014729.1, from coordinate 9,641,201 downwards.
TCCCAATAGAACATCAATTAGTCTTTAGACCAATTATAGCATCCACAGTTACAATATAAAAAAATCAAATTCAACTGAAAGTTTGAAACAAGGAAACTAGCATATGGCTTTCTGATTAAAATATTGCATAAATCCGCACAATCATGGTCCTGAAGGATGACTGCATGCTTTATGCTCACCCTCTAAATAACTTTAAATCATTTTTATATATAATTGTCTTTAGAAGCCACAGTTTTAGGGTGCATTTGGGTAAACAACTTAAGCTCTTATTGAATAAGCTCTTATCACATGAAGGTTTATGTCATAAATTTGATCATGAAATCTATTGGAATAAGCTAAAAAGAGCTTATTTTGATAAGATACATCAAGAAGCTTAATGAAATGAGCTGAAAAAGAACTTATGGGAGTCATGAGCTATTTTCATAAGCTCAAATAAGCTTCCCATAAGCTCTTCCAAACGTCCCCTTATTGTCATTCAGTGGAAGCCGGAGAATGTTTTACATCTCTAGAACAAAAACTTTTACCCTTGAAGGGGACTTTCAATTGCCGAAAGGAAGTAAAAATCAGGTTCTGACTAGAATAATCATGGACCAAGACAAGAAAGATTAAAAGGTAATAGAGCCCAAGGATTTAAATACCAAAGTTCAATATCAGGAAATAGTATCAAGAAAGGTAAGCAAAGATGGCAACTCTTACACCCTATCAATATTTTAGCTGTTCAATTCCATGCAAAATTCAAATATGTTCATATTATTGCAGTAAGAAAAATGATCCAATTTCACCAAATATTTATTAACCTGCAAAGATGATATGCCCCCCCAAGCCCTCAAGAAGTCACCCTCCTCAAGAAGCTTGAGTTCAGGCACAGTTGGTGAATGATCAGAAGTTAATAGGTCAATGTGTCCCTCCTGAAATGAAGAATAAAACAAGTAAAACTGATGAGATCATAAATGATTAAAGTAAGACAATACTTTGTATTTGTGGAGAGGAAGCGTACTAATACAGCCTCCCATAATTTTTCTTTGTTGAATGCATCACGAATGGGCGGGGAACATTTAAAACGAGTATCTCCATATGGAATCTCTTCAGACGAGAAAGCTAAGTAATGGGGGCAAGTCTCAACAGTTATGCTGTCACCACGACTTTTTGCTTCCTGTAGAGTATATATGTATAACATTAGCACTCATAGAAATTTGCTCATGCTGGAGTTTTTGAAACAAGAAAAGGGAGTAAAGGAAATAAAGGAAAAATAACCAAAAGGGGGAAAAAGTGTTTTAAATTTTTGTAACAGGTTTTGTTTAAATAAAACTGATATTTCTGTTATTTGTAAATATCTCTGGCATAACCGTTATGAAATTTAATATTGTTCAACTAGTATTTTAGCTTGTGTATTGCAGGCGATAAATGTTTTTTTATATACTTAAAAGAGAAAAAAATATATACACTGACAATCAATTACAAACCACCATGTATGTTAAATTTGTTAGCTTTGATAATAACCATCCTAAAAGTCATTGATTTCTAATTGATTGATAGTGCAAAATCTTTTATATTGACAGTACATATAAAGTAATTTTTAACTATTAAAATTTCTCTTAAAAAACTATTAAAATTCAATTTAGAGATAGAAATAAAAGAGGATAGATTAAATAGACAGTTAATAAGATAAGAATACAAACAAAGATAAAAAAAAAGGGCAATTTTTCTTAGTTTGATAATAATTGATATGGTTAAGAGAGAAAATTTTTGTAATTGCGGACGTAGTATGCAAAATACACATTCAAAGGAGTGAAAAAAGTAAATATTGAGAATGTCTAATCAAGAGAGTGAGGAGAGTGAGACTTCACTCTCCAAGTTATATACTCTAAGTTATTATAATATAAGATTAGATTGTACAGCTCTGTGTATGCACTTGTGGGAAACAATATCAATAGAGGAAAAACAACATAATTTTTGGATGATTAGGATTATCTCTGATGATTAGGCTTACTTTATCTTCTTTTAAAATTTTAATTTTGTTTATGGTTTTTGTCTTGATAAGATTCTGTGTAAGAGAATCCAACAGGATTGTTCTCAATTCTAGTTTTGATTTTTATTACGATAATTGTTAGTGATTGTTAGTTATGATCCTATCAATTTGGATCCCTTTTTTATCTATAGCCTTATGAAAAGGTAGACATGGATTTGAAGAACCAAGGAAGAAACTAATTCAGAAAAATCTGTGTTAGTCTTGGAAGGGCTTGTCTGTTTCTCCCTTTTGCTATTGTGTCTAAGCTCGTGACTAAATAAAAAGCTCATACTAGGATAGTATTTAAGATCATGAATAGATACTAAATAAATATAAAAACACCTAGTAATTTAGAATACTGCTATGCAATTTCTCATTTGATTCAGAGGTTAAAAAAATTAAAATTACATCATATTTTATTTAAGGCTGCAGAATTTATCTACATAAAACTTGAAGTTTATATTTCAGAGTCTTTTCCTAACCCTGTTATTGACATCATTCTTCATATCTCTATTCTCCCTTTTCTAGGTTCTCCTATATCTTTCTGTTATTTTCTTTCTTGTTCTGTTTGTATATCTTCGCTTGTTCTGTATCAATTGGTAAATTCCATATTTAATTTTAACCAGGCAACTCAATGCACATATTAACAGGAGTCCATTATCAAACAGCATTGCAAAATGCTAGTCATTCTAAACGATGAAAATAGTATAAAATACCTTAATCAGATCTAAGGAAGCACTTGAATCAGACAAGTGGACAATGTGAACATGTGCTCCTTCTAAAGTACCACCAATTCTAGTGTCCTTCGTAACACCAACAAGTTGTTTGATAGCTGCCTCCTCCCTTGAAAAGTAAAGAAAACTTTTCATAATTTTTTCTGGAAATTTAATGAGCATTATGTGAATTAAAGATACATGATATTGTGCTCATCCAAGATTCCAAATGTATTGCATCATAGAAAAACATACTGGACGGATGTTTCATGCAGTCAGATTCTCTTAAAATATTCAAAAAACATCTTGAGTAACCACTTCCTGTTATACAAATTACAATGCTCTAGAACTGGGGTACTTTCATCTTCTCAACACACTCAGTCAAAGCTTTCACCTCATTGGAGCTCAGATTTCTATTCAATTAGGAGCCCCACACCTTCCCCTCATAGCAGGAGCTCATTACCTATTCGAGCCAAAGCCTTTGGTAAGCTAATTCAGCTGCGAAAACTTGGGATAAGTTTAAGCAGTTGTCTAACCAATTTCATGTTTTGACATGACAGAAGGAACAAGAATAACAAATCATTTATCTGGAATAAATTTATGGCTTAATGGCATGTTTATTTATTCAGAAAACAAAGCCTTAATATGTCTTACCATGAAGGCGGCCTGGTGTTGAGATAGGTCAAGTAAGCACGCGGATCATGGTTATCATTAAGCTCCAAATGATTTTCAGAATCTTGTTGAATCTCAGCATGCACAACTAAAGGCCTTCTATATCTTGCCAACACAGACAATCCCGCCTGACAAATACATTTGCAAAACAATTGAACAAGGTCAAAAGGAAAGCTACTCCTAAGTGTAAAACATTACCCTAGCAGATCTTTTATGAGTAAAAAATAATGTGAGCAGACCACAGTATATCAAGCAAAGCAACAATCCCACCCCATGTTAATATGCAAGCGGAATTGGGTATGCAAAGAAATATAAAGAAGTGCAGTGAACTGATTAAAAAAGATTCTCAGCTATAACTTCACATAGTTTGGAAGGAATGTACCTTGATATGGTCAATAGTAGTCATAGGGAAGTCATTAATTCCTGAAGGACACATAAAAGACTACAAACACAAAGAGGGGGAAAAAAAGGTTAGACCAAAAGGCAACAGATCTTATATGATGGCCAGCACTGTGGAGAGACAACTCATGTCATGACGTATTTTGAAGATATCATGTTTAATTCCAAGATGATGAGATGATAAATGAACACAGAAATTCAGGAATCCCCAGTAATATAGTGCCAAACCGCTTCAAAGATATATACTATTGAGAGCCAGAGTCCAGAAATATCCAGAATCCATATATTCTCGGCACTAAAGTAAATAAATCAAATTAATGCTAGGTAAAGTATCTAATGTAATAATTAACTTCTTTAAAAAAGTTGAATCATGAAGTTGACCCCACTGAATATGTCTTTGACCTCTAACCAAAGTTGCAATAGTAATGCATAAGTTTTCAAATGGTTACCTTCACACCAAGAACACCAGCATTTAAGAGACCTTCAAGAATACTTGTATTAAGTGCATTTTCAGGGACTAGGCCTCCCCAGAATCCTGTAAAAGATTATAGAAAAAAAATCTCAGTAACTCAATTAATTGTATGCTGAGGCAAAGTTTGTTGGTCATACCAACATCAACATAGATTTTATCCTCTGCAGCGTCAAGCTGGAAACAAATGGAAACTTATGTCAGGAGAAGAAAAAATTATTCAATTCAACAATTAACCATAAGTAACCTAGCAAATTCAACACTGCCAAAAATAAATTACCCATATATCAGAACTTTAACTGCATGGAAAATTTTAAATAATGTGTGTCAGAAGGAACTCCTATCTCTTTGAAATGAAAAGATTCATCATAAGAGGATGGATATTAATTATTAGTTACTATATACATAAACCTATTACTTTGAAGAAAATTTAAATACACATACAGGATCAATCACTGATACCTTAAGTTTCAGTGTTTCCTTAGACACAGTTGTAGGGTGATTGTTTAGAGGCATATCAACCACTGTGGTTACACCACCTGTTGAAACAGATTGTTGGAACAGATCTATGTAATGTATATAAACCAAACTAATAGATCAATAGATGAAGATCAATAGATGAAGACCATCAGCATACCAGCAGCAGCAGCTCTGGTACCAGTATCAAATCCTTCCCATTCAGTTCTTCCTGGCTCATCAAGATGTACGTGCCTGCCAAAGTAAGTAATTTAAATAATTAGAGGGAGGACAACACACGGAAATCATGTTAAGCTATAAAATGAAACATATGGAATTCCACTGATTATGAAGGTACTGATAATCAATTCTTCTAGTCTAGCATTCCTGCTCATGATACAATTGTTTTTCTTCTAAAAATTAACAGAAACAAAAATGATATGAAAATGTTTTCTTCCTCTTTTTTATTTTAATTTTAGTTTTAGTTTTTTATTTTCCCTAGCTTCCTTTAGTTGGTTAAATGTAGGGTGCTCATGAAGCAAAAAATAAGGCATTGAAAATTAATAATTAAGATAGAAAGAACTTATGCTGGCAGGAAGTAAATACTGTTTTCAGTTCCTATATCTATATAATCTTCCTTGCAAGCATGCTACTTTTATAATGCCTCCTATGCATCAATCTGATCGTTCCAAATGAATTTTACTTACAACAACCGCTACCAAGATTAATGAGACAAAACTCAATAAAAAAAAATGTACTAGAACCACATTTCCATGGTAATTTTAATATTACAATAAGTGAGGTCAGCTATATGGATCAAACATTGCAAAAGAGTTCTGTCAAAAGCCAAGTCTACAAATAGGCCATGTAGATCTAAATCTTCTTAATAGTCTCTAATTTGGAGTTTTTCTTGGTTTCCCACTCTCGTTCCACCTATAATTATTTATTAGGGTATCCTCCATTTGATTAACTCTTCACCACTGTTTCTATTGGTCTTCTTCTCACATGATCAAACCATCTTAGGTGCAATTTTACTATATTTTCATCATTAAGTGCTATTCCTACTTTCTCTCTTATAAATTCTTGCATACCCAAAGTTATTATTACATTTTTCAATATTGATGTATTTAGAACATGGCATCTACAGAACAGTGGCAGAAATAGACAATAAGATGATTTTCATTTTTCACATCTTACACATCAATCAAGCCAGGCATAACAACAGCATCTCCATAATCAATTACTTCTTCTTGCTTAGACTTCCCCTGCTTCCCATATCCCTCAATGACAGATATTATTTTCCCTTCATTTATCTCCACTGTTAATGGTCCACAAAAAAAAGAATCAATTAACACATGTACATAGTGATAGCCTGGTGAAAGATTTACATGTACAATTGAAATTTGAAACAACAAATGATCAAGAGAAAATATGGCCTTCAGTTCACTATTAATGAATTGGTGCTAGTGCCACTCAACTGAGTCCTAACTCCTAAGATCTTCACCTCCAGTGTATCCCTTTTTTCCTCTATCCTTCATTTTAAGATGATCTTTGGAGAATGGAAATATATTTATCTTGGATCTTTTCCCACAAACTCACTTTTCTTTTTATTTTACCACAGATATCCTTCATTAGAGACAATCGTGTTCTAAACACAGTCACACACAAAATCCCACAACCTTACTTTACACGAAAACCTTTACTACCTCATGGGACAAAATGAAGAGACTAAAACAAAAATATAATGATAAAGGGTTAGAAAAGTAAAACCTGAACCAGAAATGATCCCTTGTGGGGTCACAATGCGTTTGCTGGTTATCCAGAAGTGGCGATGGGGAAGAAGGCTGCACTTATCCCCTGATAACTGTATCACGAAAAGTCAACAACATTCAACCCTCATTACATACCACCCCAAACCCACACCCTCTTCAATTCTAAGACCATGGCAGTTAAGATTGTCATAACAAAAATTTCAAACTAGTCGCAGTGACTATAGTAGCAAAAAACGAGAAAGCCTTCTGCACAACTTTTAAGTAGAAGTTACTGGTTTTTAAACATAATCATGAATCAAAAAACATGAGAAAGAATCAAAGTGAATAGATGGTGAACCTTTATGAGAGGATATAACTGAGCCCTGTAAGAATCCTGCAAGTAGAAGAATAATACGAAGGAAACGAGGATTGTTAGCAAAGGTAGTACCCTCCACAGAAGTTGGTCCATCTTTCACTCTCACTATTGTGCTCTCTCTTCTTTGATAGTTCGATTGTGTATTTATGGTACGGTTATTACAGCAAGCAGATAGAGTAACAAACTATGGGGTTACATGATTTTAGGGGACATCATATATCAACTTCAGATTTCCTAGTTCAGATAGATGATGGATTATCTGAATTAAATCAATTTCTTAATTAAAAAAAATAATCAAATTTTATTAATTTATTTTGTTTAAGAATTTAATAATCATATACTATCAGTGTAAAAAAAATTTATATTATTAACTAATCAGAAATCACTGTTGATATGATTTTTAATGTATTTATTTTAAAAAATAATAAACTTATAATAAATAATAGTTTATGATTAAATGATAGTATAAAACTGTGCATAACCTGATTTCTCTTTTTTAAAATCAAATGTATGATTAATTTAATTTAATTTTTCAAGTTTATACGATTGGTCTAAAGTAAAGAACAAAGCCTCGTGAAGAATAATTGTAAAAGAGAAAATAAAACGACATAACATCCCATCGCTAATCAATGAAGGGAAATGTTATGGTGGACCATCAAATAAGTGGTCCACCAGTGGACCATTAATTTAAACCGTTAGATATATGAATAAAAAAAATTAACGGTTAAGATTTGTTGATCTGATTACAATCTCAACCGTTAATTTTTTTTATTCATATATCTAATAGTTTAAATTAGTGATTTACTGGAAGACTACTTAATTTGATGGTCTACCGTATAAAGTGTCTATCACTGAATTTCACCTTCTACTGCGTCAGCAACAGTACGTCGTGGTGCACGTGGTCCAAATTAAAATCTTATTAAAGTTATAATAAAAATATATTAAAAATATCAAATGATATGGTTTTTATTATTTTTTATAAAAAAATGTTAGTAATATATTCTCTGACATACTCTTTTAAAGATATTTTCTTTTGTTGGTTGAAATTTTTTAAAAATTACAAAAATATGTAAATTTCACGTTTTATTTAATGACTCTCTCTTATGATTTTCTAATTTTTAATAAATTTCAATCAATAATAAAATATGAGTTAGGAAGAGTGTTAGAAATGTTTTCCCAGCACTCCTCTTTTTCTATTTTTTATATATTCTTTTTCTATTTTTTATTCCATATTCACTGTCTTGAATAGCATTCTCTTTATTTTTTTCTTTTTGCTTGCAATTTAATTTTCACATTCATATTTTTGATATAATAATTTTCACATTCAAAGCTACCGTTTCAAGGGGTCCAATGATTAAATGTGGCAGAATGAAACAACCGTTAATAAATTTTACCCAAAAAAGAACTTTCATGAAGGAATAATATCTCCTTAATAAATGTCTATATACTTACCTTAATGAGAGAATTATTAAATATCTATATAATCACCTTAATAAGAAAATTATTTAATAAAGGAATAATATATCCTCAATAAATGTCTATATAATTATTTGATATTTTTACTTAAAAACTAAAAAAATTATCAAGAACCACTGAACACGTAAATCAACTAACACAAGATTAGTTCAGCTTAATTAATGGTTTCAAATTCGAGTTCTGTGTATACAATTATTTTAATACTTAAAGAAAAATTTTGCTACCTATAATAGTCCTACCAACTCGAGCAGAATTGTTTCCCATAAATAATATCTATAGTCTGTACAAAAAAAAATTACACTTATTCTTAATAAAATAACATAAATTCATTACAAAAAATTTTTTTTCTTTATCTAAAAAATATTTTTTTAAAATTAAATATTTGTGTAAGCAAATATATCATGAGAAGTTAAATAGAAGTACCTAATTTTTTTTTATCTAAAATCTTAGTATTTAGACATTACATTTGACCAATGTTTTTAAAACCAGGCCAGTCATTGAACCGATCAAGGCATTGGTTCAAGGTTCAATGGTTGAACCGTGATTGAATCGTAGTCGAACCGATATTAATAAAAATTAAATAATACATATAAATAATATTAAAAAATATAATATCATAATTTTACACTACTAAAAACTAAAAATAAGACATCATTATATAAAAATAAGAATATAAAACTTCCCCTGGCCGAGGAATTATAGCCATGAATTGATTCTAAATAAGTAAATAACTAAATATCATAAATTCATATTATGATTCTAAATATATTAAACCAAGCATAGGGACTATTTCATAAAAAGATGTCGAAACTTGAATTAATCTTTATGGTTATTAGCTAAGAGCCTAAGAAGAATGCTCCCTGTATGATTTAACTAATTCTTGTGTGTGGATGTTCATATACCCACCTAATGCAAATATGAAGTCCAGGAAATTGGAAAATGTTAGAACAATAATGTTATAGCCTATATGTATACTCCAAAATATTAAAGAAAAAAAACTATTTATAATTAAATGTTGTAATTTGTAAAAATAGAATATCTTAAAATTAAAAGGTTATAATAAGTTAGTAACAGTATATAACAATAATTGTCTCCATAACCCAATCCTAGTCATTATAACATGTAAGTATTGGGCCTTTAGTTTTCTATTTCATTTTTTTTTTTAAAGTCCAAAATGACGTAGTTTTGGCCTGAAATAAATGACTCAGTATGAACCGATTGGTGACCAGTTTTACCGGTTTTTAATCGGTTCACCGGTTCTTAGACCAGTTTTTAAGCTATCTAGTTTTCTGGTTTATTTGGACCGGATACAGGACCGATTCACCAATTTTCCAGTTGAACTGGCCGGTCCGGTTCTTACAACAGAGTATTTGACCAAGAAGTGTAAATATGTTAAGTTATTCGTGAATTATTGAGCTTGACTCATTAAATATTGATCAAACTCATTTGTTTAATTAAATAAACAAAATCAAGCTTGAAATTGAGCTTGATTATTTGAATGAGCCAAATACAAGCTTTATGAGCTCAACATTAACGACTTGTGAATAACTCATTTATTTTAAATTAATGATAAGAAATTTACTAGTTAAGAAATTGTGAATTTTTTTTAATGGATTATAAAAATCTAATAGTCTAGAATGTTCAAATTTTACATACCACATGTTAAGCACATATTTCTATTTGTAGATTATCAACTAGTATTAAAATGTTTATTAAATACTAAATTAATAAAGTAGGAAAATAATTTTAAAAAATCATAAAAACAAATACAATTAAATTATATATGAGCTAAGTCAAGCTTTTAAAAAAAAAAACAAGTCAAGTTCAAACTTTTAATTATGTTTATCTAAATAAATAAATCAAATTTAAACAACTCATTTTTTTCACAAACGAAACCTAAATTTCAAATACTCAGTTAAGCTCTAGTCATTTACACCCTTACGCTAAACCATCTAACTATTCCAATTTGATTTCGATAATACCACAATGGGAAATAAATTCGTTTCTATCAAATTTTTTTCGCACTTACATTGTTAAAGTCACGAACTTGAGATCATTTTTTTTTATTTTTTTATAAGAGGGATCGAACTTGAGGTCATTGTCATTGGTCAAGGACTCAAGGTAGAATAACTTACACTACCAATTAATCTGCGCCCGAGATGCGGTAATCATGGATAATGAAATATCCATGGTTTTTTTTTTTAATTTCATTTTTTTTTTGTGTAAAGTAATTATATAAAGATTAAAAATCATTAAATAATCTCTATTATAAAATAATATAACTATATTTTATTAAATCGTTTTAATTTAATTATTTAAAATATTATCATTTCATTGATGCTATCTTTTTCTTTTATTGTAAATTAATATTTTAAATAATTGTAAATAAAAATAATATCTTCAGAATATTTAAAATAAATAATAAAATGTGACAAAAAAAAATTTAAATAACTCAAATTATATATATATATATATATATATATATATATATATATATATATAATATTTATCTCACATTTTTACATATGAAATGAGTTAAATAATTTTTTTATTTTTAATCATATATAAAATGCTCTAAGTGACTAAATCAAAATATTGAAAATGATAATATTATAATTACTAACTAAAGTTATTATAAAAACCCACTAGGGGTTAACTTAGTGGTGAGAGGTTTAGATAGTTTACATATGGTCTTAAGTTCAAACTTTGTTGCAACCATTGTACAGACAAAAAAAAAAACTAAAGTTATTATAAAACTTACTTAAAGGAAAAATGTGTACCATGCTTTTAAAGTGTGCACATATTATAGAAGTAAATACTTGGACTTGACCTTAGCCCAACTTTTTTTGTTTTTGGTAGAGACCACAAGTATCTTTCACTGGAGGCAATCTTACTCGAGACGGATAGGACCACTATGGATGGCAAAGCTCTCCTTTCGAGTATTTAATGCAACTACTTACATAAGACTCGAATTCAAAACCATTAGTTAAGTTAGAACAACTCCTGTCAGTTGATTTACATGCTCGAGGTTGACCTTGGCCCACACCTACTATTGATTGCAAGCATCATAATGTTTTGTTTGGTAGGAGTAAAAATGAATAAAAAGCCACTAAGATTAGCTTAATGGTGGGAGATTTAGATAATTTTCACATAATCCTAAGTTCAAATATTGTTGCAATCATTGTGCACCAAAAAAAAATAAAGTTATTATTAAACTTAATTTTGATTAAAGAAAAAATGTGTACCATGTTTTTAAAGTGTGCACGTATTATAGAAGTCCTTGACCTTGACCTTGACCCACTTGCAATTAATTGTCGATAGACGTGGGTATATAGACCTAAACCCGTAGATAGTTCATTTAACCCACAAACCAAGCAAGTTAGGACCAGCTATAATGTCAGTCCATTTAAATGCGGGCTTATTTTAGCTCAATATGTTTAACTCGCAACTTAAATAGGTTTGGTATGCAAGTTAACTAGGCCAACTCGCGAACCAATTATTTTTTAAAATATTATTTATTATTTTATAGTTTTATATTTTTATTTACTTAAGACTATTTGATGTGTGGATAGGATTATTAAATATTTGAATCATTTCTACTTGGTGTTTAGTATATATTAAGATATTTCTTAGTATTTGAATATTTATAATTTATTGATATAAAAAGTTAGAGATATTGAGCTTCTTATGATTTATTTGATGTTTGAGAGATATAGATGTAATTTTCTTTTTAAATTTTACTATTTCATTAATCTATGTATAATTTTTATATTTTTCATTAGTCTTATGCAAGATATTTTTCAGTTTTTATCATTTTTTGATTTTTTTAGGTTTTCAATTATTATTATTTTTACAATTTTTCAATTTTTATATTTTTTATTATTGGGCCCACAAACCAGTCCTTTAACCTGCAAGTTAAGTGGGTTGGTTGCAGACTAAGCAAAAACATGGTCCATTTAATAAGGGAAAATGATAATTCTACCTCCCTAAATTGATACACATACCCTCTTTCCCTTTTTTTCATAATTTTTCCCTAAATACCCTTTTAATTCATTCTCTAATTTCAAATCAGAAGCTTTCTTTCCAAACACGCACCTCTTTCCTCTCCTCAACAACTCACCCCCTTTCTCTACAAATACGACTCACCCTTTTCTTATATACAAGAGTTTCTTTTTCAAAATTGCTTACCTATCACTCGCTTCTTCCGCTCACCCCTTGTGCCTTTTCTTTGCTCTGCCACTCACCCCTCAGACATCTTACTAACATGGTATTCTATGTCTATATACAAATAAAAATAAAATAAAAAAATAGTAATGAAAAAAATACAAATAAAATTAAAAGAATAGTAATGAAAAATAAAAATAAAACACTTATGGAAATACTATTCGAAATTAGTAATTGTCTATTCTGGAAAATAATTTTTAGAACTATGAAACATGGTTTCGAAAAAGAAATTTTCGAAACTATGAAACATTATTCCAAAAATTACTTTCCAGAATAGACAATTGTTTATTCCAAAAAGTAATTTCTAGAATAGTGACAAAAACAATAAAAATACAACGATTTGCAAAAACAACATTCAATGTTACTTGAAATGCAATCACCAAAAGGCATCGCCTGATACAAATGATGAAAATGCACTGCCTATCACATTCATTATCACGTATCACACAAATTGTGAAAAAAAATATTATTTTTGATAGAGAAAAAAAGATAAGGAATGAAAATAAAAGTAAAGGGTTTAAATAATAATGATGATGGAGGCGCAAAAATAGGGTTAAAGAATGATGAAGATGGGAGTGCAAAATTCAGGTTTTAAGAATAATGAAGATAGAGGTGCAAAATTAGTGCTTAAACAATAATGAGGATAGGGTGTAAAACTAGGTTAATATTGCTTTGATATAAAGGTTATTTTGGTAATAAAAAAATTATTTTAAAAAGGAAGGAGGTATACTTATTAATTAGAGAGGTATAATTACCAAAAGCCCTTAATAAGTAAGTCATCTTGGTCTAGTTCATTTAATGTGGGCCAAAACAAATTGAGCTAAACGGACTAGACTAGCCCATATACCCACCTATAATTGCAAACATCATAAAATTTTGTTTGGTAAAAGTAAAAATGAATAAAAAAGAAGATAGAATAAAAAATATGAAAAAAATAACATTTAGTTAAAGAGAAAAAATCGAAAAAAAATGTGGGTTCCAAAAACAAATTCTCTTATTGTGTTAAAATGAGAAATTTTTCCGACCCCAGACTTTGTCACACTAAGGGGGTATTTACCCTACTCATTGTAGATTGTTTTGCAAGTACCTATAAGAAGTAGAATTGTCATCCCTACCCATAATTAGGGGTGGAAATAGGCTAAGTTAAGCTAAGTTTTGTTAAGCCTGAGCTTGTCCTGTTTATCTGTCGTAAGTCTTTTTTAAAGGCTTGACCTGACCTACATAAAAGTCTAGTTTGGCCTACAAACTTGTTTAAAAGTTTACTTTATGATAATTTAACTTCAAGATAAAGGTGAAAATATGTATGTTAGCCTTTATAAGAATTGAGTCTAACTTATTTATATGATATAAATATATTTTTAAGGTATAATCTGACATTCATGATAATTTATTTAAAAACATATTTTGCAATAAGACCTCTAATTAGGACATATATTTATCTTTTAATAAATTTATAAACTTGACTCTTTTATGTAGGTCAACATGCTTAATATCTAAAAAAAATGTATGATTTTAACACATTATAACAAATTTAGTATAATAATAATAATAACAACAATAACAACAACAATAACAACAAAAATATTTATGTTTAGTTAAATAGGTCATCCTGTTAGGCCTGAAAGATTTTTTAAATGACCTAGAGTCTCTCTTTTTTAACTAAATAGACTTTAATAAAACTTTAACCTGACTTATTTTTTAAAAAAGCCTGACCTAACCTAAATGAGCTAGGCCATAGACCTCTAAGATACGACATCCACGCATACTTTGTGCAAGCAGCAACGTTGGTACGAATAACTTCTCTTAAAAAGTGTAACAATTGACTTTTTTTAAGTAATCAAGAGATTAGTTTGCATATGATGGGAGAGAAAATTATTTATTTTTAAAAGAGAAAACTGTTTCAAGAAAAAAAAATCATTTTGGGGTCTTTTACGAAAACAAATTTCATATCAATTAACATTTTTCTTTTGTAACTATAATTGATTGGATATTAAATCGACCAAAATTAAGTATGAAACTTTCTATGTAGGTGGCTGGCTTAAAAAAAATTGGGTAAAATATGAGTTTTTATCATTTATTATTTTTTGTACTTTTTTATTATAAAGTATTAGTTATATACAATTTTTCTATTATCCCCAATTTTTTTAAAAAAAGTATACTTGATTCCTTATTAAATATTATTATTAATTTCCTCACTCATTTCACAATAGAAAATAGAGATAATAATAAAATATTGTAATGAATAATTAATATTTTTTGTTTTGTAAAATTATATATATATATATATATATATAACACACAAAAGGCGTTCTGTTAAAAACTAATATTTTGAATATTCCTAATGGAGGTTCAAATATTTATAATGAAAATAAACAACTAATAAATATTTGACAAATTTTCTCGGATGACTCTACATTAACATCTATAAAGATCTTGTAAAGATAAATTGTATACAATCATTGTTATTCATAATGTTCAAACAAATTTTGTTTACCGCATTTTCCCTTCAATATTATTAAGGCCTTTTTCTTTAAGAATTTTCTTTTGTTCTAAACACGTTTGAATTTTTTCGTAATAATTAGACAGGTTTAAAAAAAACAAAATATAAAAAATTATAGTCCGAATTATTAAATTAATCTAATGTTCAACTCGATCAATGTTGAATAGGACTTTTATAAAAAAACACGCAAAGGTTGTGGTATATGAACACTGTCACGTATGCGACACTTTTGAAGGTATTTATTGCAAGTGTCCGTGGTTTTCAACAATTCCATTCAAGGGGTGGTACGTGATGTTGATTATCATTTCTTCAACCTCGGCAGTCATAAACAAAATTTTCATCGATCCACAACTTGCTAAATGGATATGTGAGCAACTGAAATGAAATTTAGGGATATTTCCCATCCTTCACGGTGAGGAAGATGGAGAAGAGACGAAGGAAGGAAACAGAAAAGATAAGAAAAGTGATGGGTGATAAATTAGTAATATGACTAATAAATTAGCTTATATCATGCAACATCATCTTTTCATTAATCACGTTATTACTTAATAGAAATTCTCTGACGATAGGAATTATATATGCACACTGTTTCAACTAAATATTAGGCAAAAATTTAATAAGGATTAAAACCAAAACAAATTTATATGAACTGAAAAGCCTCGAAACTGAAACAATTCAATTACACAGGGTGCGAGCATCTCAGTAAGTAAAAGAGAAAGTAATCCGATAAAGAGTATATCAAATACGTTGTCGCCTTATATATTGTAATTGTTAAGACATGGGGCATATGCTCGCTCGTTCATACCTTCTTTTTGTCCTTCTACGGACTTTCAGATCATATATTTATTTTGCAATCCACATTTTGAAGTATCACGAAATTCTGTATGTGATTAAATACAAAATTAAGAATAGGCAAATCATATAATTAAATTTAGATGTGCGTATATGAGAAAAATATGAAGAACGGGACTTACGAACTACAATTCGCTAGTGGATCAATGGGGAACGAAAAGTGAATCCTACAAAATTGAGGAAGTTGTATGGCTCTTTCGTGCTTGATGCCCGCTTGGGTTGTAGCTTTCTTGACGCATTCACATATCGATCTGCGAACATTAACTGTGTTTGCCTCTCGAAATATTGTCGCTAAACTGGTACAACAATTATGGGGTGGTGCTAGTGGACCCAAACGCAGCAAGAATGGCTCACATGGCAACAAGTAAGTTATAGCTTGATTGCATGTTATAGCATCTATTTGACTTGCAGTTAACATGGTTATTAGCAAGCCGAAAGCCATCATAGACACATAACGAGTCGCCATTTTCTTCTCACACATCTTACAACAAACCAATGCATAACTTCGAGATGAAACTTGAAAGTCGTTATTAATAGACAAGCACTTTGAGCGTTAATTTATTGGTAACTTATTTAATTCAGACATATTATGCTCACTTTTTGAATTTGTCACCTTTTACACACTGAATTAAAGATGATAATTAATTAATGGCCTTTTGCTTTCTTTCTATCGTTTTGGGCTCATATAACTTGTATTAAAACCTTTTTGAACATTGGCAAATCTCTATTAAAATTTTGACAATATCGAAACGGTACGTAATCAAAACCTTCCATATGTTTATATATATATATATATATATAACATATCTAGTGAGAGAACTTTTTTTATATGAAAGTGAGAAAAATGAATATTGATAATTAAATCTTGTCATAAATAATCAAAATTAAAACATTTAAAGTCATGTAAATTTTTTAAAAAGTCACATGACTTTTTAAGTGGTCACATAACATTAAATCATGACCATTCATGTATGATTGTACAGCCCAAATTTACTCTTCTCACTTTCATATAAATATAACCCTCTCACTAGATATGCCCCATATATATATATATATATATATAGAACTATATGTACTAAAATCCAAAAAATAATGACTGAAACCATCAAATAAAATAGCTATAATTATATATGGTCCTTCCATTCTTAATATAATTAATTTATAATATATAAATGGATTATTATATTTATTGAATTGTTATAACAATGGTTAATCCATAATTAATGTATGTCAATGTCTAATTTATCAAAAAATTAACATGAAAATAGGGCAATCGACTTTTGACCATAATAAATAGTAATTAGCCTCCTTCAAAGCAAAGGAAAATGAGATAAAGTAAAATAATCGTAACCTATTTATATAATTTTAATAGATAGAAATTATATGTACTAAAATCCTTAATAACTTTAAAAGGTAACATGTAATGATATTCAAATTAAAGAATGAATGAATGAACGAATGAACGACGATGAACGAATGAATGAATAATAATAATAATGATACATCAACTTTGCCAAAAAATAAATTTAATAATAACAATAAATTTTCAAAACCAAAAAAAAAAATGATGGAAGAAGTTAGATTTATATATCTATATAAAAAGGTTAAATTTAAAGCATATTTTTCTATTCTAAATAATGTTTTATAAACTAATTTTTTAAATTATATATATAAAAGGAGAATTCAACTTTATATAGCCATTGATTAAGTCTAATTAAATTTAACGAATTTTACTTTATTAAATTAGCATTTAATGATATTAAAATAATGAGTGAAACTGTTTTTAAATTCAATACTATTTATAGTTATTAATTAAAATTAATATTATATTACTGTTTTTAACCATTGGCTATTGAATTGCTAGATTGTACTATCTATATAAGCTCGAACAAAAAGAAAAAAATATATCATTTCTCTTTTCATTCTATTATAATATTTCTCTTCCCTACATTTTTGGCAATTGTTTCTAGTACCCTTGGCCTACAAGAGTATGCTAGCTATGTTAACCTTGAAGAACAACTAGATGAAAGTCACTTTTAAGGTATTGGTATATATCATTGCACAACTTTATTCCATTGATCAATACTTTTTCTTCTAACAATTTAAAGAGATTTTCTTAGTGTTAATTCATCGCTCTTTTGCTCTGTAAAAATATTCATCCGAATATTTATATGGTGTCATTGTGGTGAATGATGCAAACTTGATTGAGTTCTTACTTATTTTCAACAACAATGTCAATAAGTAATTAAAATATTTATATTAACAACACTATTTAACACCTGTTTTAGTAAATAAAGACCACTTGCAATTGCAACAAGGTTTGTAAATTAAAAGAATAAAAGTTTTAATCTTATTGTTTTATTCATTCGATATAAAATAAAGTGACCTAACTTATATGATACATAAAATATTCATAG
The DNA here is from genome assembly GCA_004329165.1 of Spatholobus suberectus. Lineage (NCBI taxonomy): Eukaryota > Viridiplantae > Streptophyta > Magnoliopsida > Fabales > Fabaceae > Spatholobus > Spatholobus suberectus. Next base: position 9,622,888 of record CM014729.1, on the reverse strand, counting down.
ATAACATCTCTAATTTCATATATATTTTTTAATAAAATTCAATGTCTAATTTATCCAAAAATTAGCATCAAAATATAACAATTAACTTTTGATCATCATCATCATCATAATAATAATAATAAAGTTTTTTCTATATTCATAAAACTAAATATTTTGGAACAAAAAAAAAACCTAAATAAAGCATTATAGCTCTTTATTGTATTCATTACTATTTATTAAATATAATACATAACATACCTTAATAATATTATTAAATATCATATTTGTGAAATATAATATATTTATTAAATTTGATAAATATAATATATGCTTATTAAAACTACTACTAATAATAATAATAACTTCACATTCATAACACCTAAATATAACATTATAGCTTTTTATTGCATTTATTAGTATTTATAAAATTTCATAAATATTTCTGAATGTATGAGTTTTTTTTTTGCAAAATTAAATTTAATAAAAATTTAGAAAAATTTATAAATTTTATAAAATTAACAAAATTATAAAATTATTTTTTTTGCAAATGTACGAGTTTCTTAATGAGTATTGCATTTATATAAAATTAACAAACCCGTACAACACACAAGTATAAAATCTAGTTGGTGAAAAACTATTATTATTATTAAATATTATTTTTTTTTGCAAAGTTGGTGTTACTTTTTAAAGTTATTAAGGATTTTAGTACATATAATTTCTATCTATTAAAACTGTATAAATATGTTATAATTATTTTATTTTATCTTCATTTTCCTTTGCTTTGAAGGAGGCTAATTATTATTTAGGAATAATACATTAGCAAGTCCCTGAATTTTTTAGGTTTTTGTAAATAGGTTCCTAAATTATAAAAATTTATAATTGAGTCTTTAATCTTTTCCAATTTTTGTAATCAGGTCTTTAGGGTTAATCATTAACTTTGACAAAATATTCTTTATTTCTTCCTGATCTAGGGACCTAATTACAAAAATTGAAAAAGATTAAGGACTCAATAACAAATTTTATAGTTTAGGAACATATTTAAAAGAAATCCAAAAAGTTCAAGGACCTATGTATTATCCCTAAATAAAACTTAGTAATGAGAGACATGCTTTGTAATTTGCACACCCTATAAATATGCTTTCAAGTTCCTCTTTATCCTAAAAATTAAAAGAACCACTTGGTCACCCAATACAATAACACTTATATATAACAAATTATAAAAGAAAGATTAACTGACATTCAAGGACAAAGTTGTGTTTTAAGTAAAGTTGTCAAAATGAGCCACTCGATCCAAACTGCCCCGACAAGTCAACGTTTGAAAAGCGGGTCGGGCTACGTCGATTTTCATATAGGCCACAGTTTTTTTGGCTTATCTGGCCTAACTGACCAGCCAAATTAACCTCTTTTTTTTTGCATAAATTTATATATTTTTATACGTAAAAATAAAAAATACCATGCCACATAAGTTAGGTAAATTGTGGGCCAACCTTTTTACAGCCCCAGCTGGCCCGTTTGGCCCATCAAACTAAGCAAAATTGGCCCTATTCTTTTTGGGCTTCAAAATAAAGAGCTTAACCCAGCTTGGCTTGGTGGGCTGGTCCAAGCAATCGAGCTGGACCAATTTTAACAACTCTATTTTTTAGAAGGGGTAATAACTTTCCTATTTTTTTTTAATTTTTCTATATGTAATTATTTTAGAAAATATTATTCCCTTCATTTCAAAATAAAAACATTTTAACACAAAAAAAAATTCATACTAAATAATTTTTGAGTTTTTCTAACTAGGTCCTTAATTTTTTTCCAATTTTTGTAATTAGGTTCCTAGGTGTAAGTTAATAGTTTGTAAACGGACCATTAACCTTAGGGACTTGATTGCAAAAATTGAAAAAAAAAATTAATGATTCATTTATAAATTTTTATAGTTTAGGGACCTATTTTAAAAAATCCAAAAATTTCAAGAACCTGCGAATGTATTATTCCTATTATTTATGATAATCAAAAGTCGATTGCCATATTTTCACGTTAATTTTTTGATAAATAAGACGCTGACATATATTCAATATGGATTAACCATTCTATAACAATCCAGTAAAAGTAATAATCCATTTATATATTATAAATTAAGAGTTTAATGGTTATGTACTGTCAGTGTAAAAAGTTTTACACTGTCAATCAATTGAAATTCACCGTTGGTATGACTTTTAAGCCTATCATTGTAAAAGTCAACAAATTTACCATATATAATGGTTTGTGATTGAATGACAGTGTAAAATTGCTTTACACTGTCAGTATATGACCTTTTTTCTCATAAATTAATTATATTAAGAACGGCATGACTTGATATAATTATAGCCATTTATTCATATATTATATATTAATTATATTAAGGACGAAAGGACTAAATATAATTATAGACATTTTACTGTGATGGTTTTAGTAATTATTTTAAAAACTTTAGTACATAGAAATAGTTCTAAAAATATAGAAAATGAATTTAAAGATGACTTTCATTCAATTTTTTAATATCACTAAATGATACTTTAATATAATTAAGTTAATTAAATTTTATTACATCTGATCAACAATTATAAAAATTTTAAATCTCTATCAACGGCCGTAAACAATTCAAGTCTCCTTTAGATATATACTAGATGTTAAACACGTGCCTTGCATGGGTTTGTTTAAATTATATATTTTTTATATTTGTATTTAGTAATTTTTTAAAATATATGTACATAAATAAAAGTATTATTTTTTAAAATATTTAGTATTATATTAAATATAATTTTATTAAAATTGAGGAAGATAATTAATTATATTTTTAAATGAGCAAATAATGTTTTCAAAAATATTAAGTCTATTGAAATTTATTAGAATTTGTTTTTTCTCCAAGTAATAATAGTGATACAATACTTATATGAAATGTATAAATTTAAAAAGAATGTACATATAATAAACCTAAATGTATATTATATAATTATTTAAATTTGAGTATTCATTTTTGTTATTGTGGATATTATGTTAACATCTACTTGATTTTTATATAATTATAATTAATAATTTTTAAATATTGTAAAAATTAAAATTTATTTTGAATTTTTTGAAATAATGTGATTTTTATTAAATGGATATAATTGTTAATTATTTTTAAATTATATTTTTAATCATTTTGAAGATATTAATTATAATTATGCGATATTGTTGAAGTTTAGTTGGTTAACCACATCGTGATATAAATTGAACAATCTTGATCAGTGCAATGAGATTTTTCTGTCATTATTAATTACTATTACTATTACTACTACTATTATTATTACTATTGTTATTGTTGTTGTTGTTGTTGTTGTTGTTATTGTTATTTGTTCTTTGATTTTGATTTCATTATATTTGCTATTTTTTAAAATTATTTATCTATAAGGATTATTATATGTTTCAAAGTTTATATCTAATAATTTAATTATTATAAGGATTATTTATCTTTAAGAATTATTATTTATTTGTATTAATAATTTTTTTATATTATTACATTTTTTTTCATATGTTACTATTTTTATTTCTCATTCTAGAATTCAAAAAGACAACATTATTAATAATAATAACTTCACTATTATTGTATACTCTATAATTGTTCTATATTTACTATATGTAATGGGTATTTATAATTTTTAAGGTATCAATTTATCAAAATTAAAAATCATAATGCCTTATAATTGATTGTTATGAAAAAACATTGTCATTATTATTATTATTATTATTATTATTATTATTATTATTATATTTGTATATTATTTGTATATTTTTATATTAAATTTTATCATTTGTAGATTATGCACTATTTAATTTATCAATTTAATGCATTACTATTAGTACTACTACTATTATTATTATTAAGGTTTGAATTTATAAGAATAAAAAAATATAATATTTATTATTATTATTATTAACTTTTAATCATAAAAATTGTGTAATAATAATCATTAATGTAATTAATTTAATTATTTATTAAAAAAATTGTTGGAAAGTAATTCTTTATCAAAAGTAAACCTCAAGAATATATAAAATTGAGTGTTCATTTTTTGTTATTGTGGATATTATATTAACATGTATTTTTTATGTTTTTATAATTAATTTTTTTTAACTATATTTATTGTAAAAATAACAGATAATATGAGAAATACATATAAAATAATATATAAATTGATAATGATACATACAATAATAAAATATTTTTATTCTTATAATAGAAATGTATTTTTATTCAAAAAAACATAAAATTAATTATGTATTATACTTAATAAATACATACAATAATTAATAATATAAAAAAAACTATTTATTTTTACATTTAAAAAAATACTATATTAATAACATTAAAATTGCATTACTTTTTTTCTTAAGTTTATTTTATTGTTATAATTTTATTACTCTAATATATGTTTTGTGAACAATAATAACTAAAGATGTATTTCATTATTTATGAATTTAATTAATTGATCGTTATTTGTTTTGTAAATAGATTTTATGATTTCTTTATTGATAAATATTAATTCATATTTATTTAATTATTTTTTGTATTTTTTATCTTTTTAACTTATTTATAGTTATTTAATTTTTTTTATTAATTCATATGCTTTGATATTTTTATTCAACGACTGAATTTTGAAATAACTTTTATAAAGTTTCATATTGATTAACATTAAAGTTTAACTTCGTATTTAATACAATTAATAATTCAATTAATAAAAATTTGAAAAAGTCTCGTATTGAAAATTTTAAATTCATATTTATTGGAAAAAAATTGCAAAAAAAAAAATCAACATTTTAGCAAATTAAGGTATTGCAAAAGTCAAAATTGGTAGGTCGTATACTAATTATCATTCATGCTATTGCTAAAATATTTTTTCTTTGTATTTTTTAATTGACAAATAAAATTGATTTAATAAATTTTTTCTATTTTATTCAAATTAAATTTATGACTAGTGTTAACAGTGCAAAAAATAATATGTACAATGAAATAAAATTCATGCAAATTGAGTTGAGTTTGATTATGTAAAAAAATTTATTAATTGTACAATGTATTTGGTTGCACAAACATAAACATGTTTATAACTAACAATTAGTTGAACAAACACTAAAAAAGTTGCTATAAAATTAATCTTTTTTTTATACATCTAGAACTTCAAAACCTCGTTTTGCTCCTTATCACATTTTTTTTTCATCTAGTTGCAACCTGAAACAAAAATTGTAGCAAAAATAAATGTTACATTTCATATTTATGGTATTAGAGTGTATTAGAATTTGCTATATAAATTTTACCTAAATCTATCGTTATTCTTTAACATGTATACTTCTCTTTCTTACAAAATTGTCTTGAACTTACGTGCAATATTTCTTCCTCTAATAACATACATATAATTACTCTGAAACAAACAATGTAAAAAAATAGCATAAAAGAATATATTAAGCAAAATATTAATGAATCAATACAAAAAAAAATACTTAAAATTGTTAGAAAAAAGGGTTGATCAATAGAATAAAGTTGTGCAATGATATAATCAAAATGCTTACCAATCAGGCTTAAATAAAAGATAGCGATAAGTAAACCATTAAAATAGAAAAAGAAATAAAAAACTACTAAAATCAAGAACCAAAATGCTCGTTCTCATAACATTTTTCTCGAGCTTATATAAATAATATAATCTATCAATTTAATAGCCAAAAGTCAAAAACGATAATATAATATTAATTTTAATTAATAGCTATAGATAGTATTGAATTTAAAAACAGTTTTGTTCTTTGTTTTAATATCATTAAATACAAATAAGAAATGGCTTGAATTTTGTTTCTAAACCTTTCGAATAATGTTACGTTGGTAATTATATAACTAACATCATCATGGATAAATTTATTTTTATTATTAGACTAAAAATGTTTTATTTGAGAGTATATTAATGAAATATATTTTTTTAACTAAATTAAAAAATAAAGTATAATGATACATACATAATAATTTATTTATTAATTTCTATCCTTATATAAGTAACTAATTATTGTTTGTGAAATATATTTTAAAGTAACTAATTTAAAAAAATTGAGCATAAGTAGAAATATAATATATAATGTTACTACTTAATATCAAAATTATCAAAAAGGGTATCCTGAGCAATTTCAATAATAGGGTTCATTGATATTCCTAGTATAGCAGATGCTATTACACATACAATCATACTCAATTCGTGTTACTATTTAATATCAAAATTATTAAAATTAATATTCAATTAATCAAAATTGTATAATAAATAGCATTAATGTAAGCAATTTAATTTTTTATTAAATACAAATAGGTCCACTAAATTTAATTACATCCGATCAACGACTATCATTGTAACATCTTGTTTTTCCTAATGTATGATCAAGTGTTTTAATAACTAAAAAGTGAAAAACTGATATGTAATATAAGCAATTAAAAGGAATAAATGAATTGTTGTTATGTATGGTATGTTGTATGTAGTGATGGCTTGGTGTTGTTTGTTTGAAATTCTGGTTTGAATTTAGGAAACTTGAAATATGTGCTTGAGCCAATGAGATGTATTGTGAGTGTGATTTTGGGCTTGTGAGGGAAAATAGTTAAGTTAAACCAGTTTTGAGATAAGGGGAGTGACTTGGTGAGATTTGGGCCTTAGTTGGTCAAAAGTCCGTGTGAGAGCTTCGAGAGGCCAAAGTATATAAGGGAAGGGGGATGTTTCCCTCATTATCTTCTCTCTCTTACTTCTCTCTCTTCATTTCTCTCTCAATCTCTCTCTAAAAATCTAAAGTTGATAAGTGTGTTAGAGGATTTCTAAGCCCACTTAGTGATTGTGGTAAGAGAAGGAACAAATTTGCGAAAGGTTTTGGCTCAAGACACAAGTTTCTCAAAGAACCAAAATTCAAATTCAAAGACTTTTAGAGGTAAGGGAAGCTTATAAATTCGTTGTTCTATGTTAGGGACTATTAATATGTTGATTTTTTGCTTTGGAAACGGTTGAAACTCTGTGGATGTGGATATATTTGGTGGTTTTGATATTTTGGGGAAAAATGGATTTTTGGGAAAGATTTCTAATTTTTGGTGATTAAATGTTGAATTTGTTGTAAAATTTGATGTATATGAGCTTGGTTGAGGTGGATTGATGATGTTAGAACTCTTATTGATTTGAAAACTGACTTTATATGGTTGGGGAGTTGAATTCTCTGCAAAAAATCGCATTTTTTTTTAGATTTCGTCATAGATAATTGATTATGGGAATCACATAATCGATTATTTAGGCTTCAGTAAAAATTTTCCTGAAACTGGTTCTGGAATAACCGATTATGAGAATCCATAATTGATTATCCCTGCCATAAAACGAATTCTGGTGCATTTTTACTAAATTGATATAATCTGTTACTACAGTACTTAATTTGTTATTTCAAAATTAAATGTACTATTTCAGATTTTAAAGTTTCTGTTTCAAATTGTCAAATATTATGTATATACACATATAAAAAGGGTATTATACATTTTTAAAAGTTTTATTTGGGAGTGATGGAAAGTGGTCTAGTTTAAATATGATTTCTCTAAATTAAAGAAATTGAATTATTTTGAAGGGTTTTGTGAAGCTCAAGATTTGCCAATCTTCCAAATGGCTTTCAAAGAAGGTCTTGGTTTTCAAATTGTAGTTGATTGTTGGATTGGTTGTAAAGTGGAAGGTTGCTTAGATATGACCTCCACTTGCTGTGTATGATATTGTTGTATGAGGTTTCTCATGAGGTGGGCTGCTTGAATAGAGCCTTACCTATTGACTATGCTTGAGGCTAGAATGGGCCTGCATGGTGTTGATAATAGTTGTTGGACCACAGGTGGTGCTGAGTAGGCCACGTGGTGTGCGTATGTCACCTTATATATATGCATATATTGACTTGTTGTTAGGTTGATGTTATGGTATGTTGTATGCATTCATGCATATGTTGTTGGTTGAGGTTGTATAGGCCTCACACCATATGCAGGTAGGCATGGAAGTTGGGGGTGAACGGAGCTACGACTCAGATAGGCCTCCAACCTAGTGCTTGGATGAAAAGTGGGGTTTGACAGCTAGGCCTAGAGGATGAGTGGATAGGTAAATCCCGTAAGAGGCCAAGGCAATGCAGGCCTTGTGTCGCAGTATACCACCACCCACATTCACTTATCCTAACAACCATAAGTTTATCCAACTAATCAAAGTTTTGGTAATCCCTGAATGGTGCTAGATGGCCATGGTAGGGGATAAGACCTGACTGATTGCCCGAAATGTAGAAATCTCTCGAGAGTTGTGTCATTCATACATTGACATATAAGGTTGACAATATGATGTGTTGTGTTGTATGGTATGTAGACCCATTTCTTTGATGATTTAGATTCTATCTTGGTATGTTGATGGTGTGAGAATATGAATTGTTATATTATGTGGTTTTATTATATAAGCTTACCTTTGCCTTGCTGTTTTGTTTTGGTATGGTTGCTGCTGTTGTTGTTGTATGTTGCTATGACTGTGATGATCACGTCATTTTGGCGTGAGAGCAGAAGGAAAGACTCCAGCAGATCTTGCATCTCGCAGTTGATAGTGGATGTCCTAGCATGAGAGGTTAAAGGCCCTTCTTGGGTGGAGCTTTTCTGGAAGTTCATTTCTCTTTGGATTTTGGATGTATATATTGTATAGTTGACCAGCTATAGGGAGTTTTGTTTTTGTATCTCCCATACTTTTGGATATTTGGGGTTGTATATCGTATTAGATTATGTCTTATATGTATATTTTATATAGCATGTTGGTTACTTATTATTAAATATCTTAATTATGTATGGGGTTGTATGTAGTATTGTGGCAACATAGGATCATTACAATTATAAAGTTGAAGTTTCCATCAACGACTAACTTTTGTTCAAGTCTTTTTTACTATATATATAGAATGTAGATATAAATATAGATAGATAGACTAGATTTTATACTTATGCTTTACAAGGGGTTTATTTATATTATATATATTTGTAATATTTATAATTAATTTTAAATTTGTAAACATAAATAAAATCAAGAGTTTTTAATTAGATTAAAATTGAGGAAGTTGTAAATATATATATATATATATATATATATATATATATATGATAATTTATTTATTAATTATTATCTTTCATTATTATTTTAAATAAATGATTATAAAATTTTTATTTATAATTATTATTGTTCGTAAAATATATTTTAAAGTAACCAAATTGAAAAATAAAATAGACTTATATATATACATAACAATTTACTTAACTACATATTTATAAAACATATTTTAATAACTAAATTAAAAAAAAGTATACTATATATACATAATAAAGATCATTGTAATATCCCAGATGCTGACGAGGGTAGGAGTGATCGTCAGTACAAAAGAGATAAAGCACAGACAAGGAGTGGCTCCTGGTAGGCTTCCAGCAAGAAGGACATATGAATGAATCGAATACACACCAGAGTGAGAAAGATCCAAAGATTATGCAAGTGTGGGACTGTACAGTTGAAGATAGCTTAAATGATTAATTAGTACTATCTATACCAACAAGATACATTTACTTTTCGGTAGCCTATCACTTAAGAACTCTACAATTAAACATGCTTGACTTTGAGCAATTCTGCAATGGGTGACCTCTTGGTCTTCTGTTGGTTTGTGGGGATAGTTGTTAATCCTAAAAGTGGCCAAGCGTTACAAAGTGGTATCAGAGTTGGTTGTCGATGTCTCGGAAAAGGCTACCTATGGAGGGTTTTGACTGGTGGAGGGTTCTGACCAAGGAAGTTGAGTGAAGTGTCGTAGAGTATGAGCTACCAAGACGTCGACTCTCAAGGGTGGTGCTATGATACGTACTTTGGTATTATATGGTGTCACAAAGTGGTATCAGAGTAAAGGCTCTCCCAGTACGGTGTGGTTCGAGGACGAACCAAGCGAAAGCTGGTGAGCATATAACATCTCGGATGTTGATGAGGGTAGGGAGTGATCGTCGATGCAAAAGAAATAAGGCACAGATAAGGAGCAACTGTTGGTAGGCTTTCAACGGGAGAGACATGTGAATGAATCAAATACACATCAAATAAGAGGGATCCAGAAATTATGCATGTGTGGGACTGTACAGTTGAGGATAGCTTAAAGGAATTAATTAGTATTACCTATACCAACAAGATGCATTTACTTTTCAGTAACCTATCACTTAAGAACTCCATTTTGAAGCAATTCTAGGATGGGTAACCTCCTAGGAAGCGAGTAAGGACAAAGCACGCTGAAAATTCTTCTGTTGGTTTGTGGGGATAGTTGTCGATAAGTGGTATCAAAGTTGGTTGTCGGTGTCTCGAAAAGGGCTACCTACGAAGGGTTCTGACCGGTGGAGGGTTCTAACCAACGAGGAAGTTAAGTGAAGTGTCATCGAGTGAAGTATCATAGAGTGTGAGCCGTTGAGATGTCGACTCTTAAGGCGGTGCTATGATACGAATTTTGGTATTATGTGATGTCACAATCATCATATTGGAATATGAAATAAATAGTACTTATAACAATAATTAAGATATAATTTTATAGTAATAAAAACTATGATGGTTTATTTGAGTATTATGAATATGAAAAGACTCTATAATTTATTATTATTATTTATTCTTTAATTTTAAATCATTATATGCTATTTTTATTTATCAATAATGTTTATTATAAGTTTTTATTTCAGCATAGAAATTATTCTTATAAATCATGTTATTATTATTATTATTATTATTATTATTATTATTATTAATTGTCATTATTTAAAATGATATATTTGAGTGAAAAGCTACACCGTATTTTCAAAATTAAACATGCATAGCATCATAGGTTCTGGGGTAAAAAAAATGTATACATTTAATTTAGTTACTCACTGTGTCATCACTTAGGTATTCCATACGGTTACACATTTCAAATTTAATGTAATATATTAAAAAATTATAGTTATGTCATTAATGTATTATTAATTTTTTTTAACATCATTAAATGTTAATTTAATTTCACTAGGACAATTATATTTTATAAAATTATCTTAAATTTAACTACATATTTATAAAATAATTGATCTTGAAATATATATAACTTTTTATAATATTATAATATTTAATGTTATTATTATAGTATTTATATATTTAACTTTTATCTATAAAATCCTTATTGTTATTTATTATTGTTCATAAAATATATTTTAAAGTAAGTAAATTTAAAAATATAATAAACTTACACATATTCATAATAATTTATTTCTTAATTTTTATCATTAATTGTTAATTAAAATAAAATATTGTGAATCACTTTAAATTTAACTTCATGTTATAAAATCATTAGATTTGAAATATATCTAACCTTTTGTAATATTATAATATTTAATGTTATTATAATGTTTTAAGAAAAAATGTTATTATTATAGTATTTATATATCTAACTTGTTTTTATCATCTTTAGTTTTGAAATATATATTATTAACTTAGAGTTATCAAAATTATATAATAAATAGCATTAATGTGAATAATTAAATTCTTCATTAATTATATTTAGGCCTATTAAATTTGATTAGATCTAATGACTATTATAATGTTCAAGTTTTGATCAACGGTTGATGTTTGTTAAAGTTTCCTATACACACACACACACATAAAGAGAGATGTAAAGTATTAAATTGTATAATAGATAGCATTAATGTAAACAATTTAATTCTTCATTAAATAAAATTAAATCTATTAAATTTTATTAGAACCAATGACAATTATGAAGTGAGAGGGTTATATTTATATGAGAGTGAGAAGAGTAAATTTGGGTCGTACAACCATACATGAATGATCATGATTTAATGTTATGTGACCACTTAAAAAGTCATGTGACTTTTTAAGAAACATACGTGACTTTAAATGTTTTAATCTTGACCATTTATGACAAGATCTAATGGTCAATATTTATTCCTCTAATTCTCATATAAAAAAATCTCTCTCACTAGATACATTTCCTATATATATATATATATATATATATATAGGTCAGGATTCATTGACACCAGATGTCAAAGTTAATCAAATTACAACTTCAATAACTTTTTGTAAAATGCAAATTTACCCAATCCAACTATTGAATTATGTGATATTATCTTCATGATCATGTATATCAAATTTCATATCATTTGGACTTTTCTAGATATGTTATCTAATATTGAATATTTACATATATATTAATATCATATTGTACGTTAAAATAAAATAATGTGATGAACTATTAAATAATCTTGAAAATATATGAAATTTTGTATATTTAATCTAATTAATAATAATATCAAATTCAACAGTTAGATTGGTTAAATTTGTATTTAACAAAAAGTTATTAAAGGTGTAATTTGACTAACTTTGACACCTAGTGTCAACGGATCCTAACCTTATATATATATATATATATATATATAGAGAGAGAGAGAGAGAGAGAGAGAGATAGATAGATAGATTAGAGGTTTTGTTTAAATTTTTTATAAAAATTAATCTAGAATATTTTTGAATTGTTTTTTTTACAAAAATATTCTTAATTATGAGTTAATTTTCTAAGTTCAATAAATAATAGTTAAAATATATTAACATCTTAGACTTTTTAAGAGCATTTTGGGAACTTTACTTTATCTGTTCATATATATAACTAATAAAAATTAAGGCAAGAAACATATTACTAATGAGTAATGAAGAGATTAAAAGAATTAAAGCTAATAAAAATATTTTAAAAAAGAATACAAATATGTCTCACTAATGTCAGGTAATTCAAAATGAAAAAAAAATAAAAATACTACCTTTATTTTGTGAACAAAATATATTGCCTTTGTCTCTATTTACAGGAACGCTTTGAAAATTTTGTTTGTCCCTTTTTATAAGATTCTTTTTAAATTTCTCTTACATTAATTATTTTTCATGTAAATACTTTTAATTATTTTATACTTTTTTAGTCAATAAACAATAATGCTATTAATCGAATAAACTTTTTTCTCTCGAAGATGACTAGCCATAAATAAAAAGATAAAGTATATAATTATTATTCCTTTTCTACACATTAATTAATTAGGTAGAAAATAATTAAGCGGAAAGAGTGAGATAATAAATCTAATAATGCAAAACGTTTAAGACTGACTAAATTAATCTGAGTTGTGGAATTAGTAGGAAATTAAAAGATCCGTAAATACATATATGTGTGACTCCGTTGACCGTTGACAATTATCGAGTCGTCCCTATTTTTTGGTTTTGGTTTTGGAGAATCAGATTTACTAGAAAAGAAAGAAGATGATGCCGCAACAGTGGGCGTCTCCCTGTGGAAACCAATGCACCAACAAATACGCTGCCCTTACCCAAATCCCATGTATACTATTTTCCATTTTCCATTTCTTTTTTTAAATATGCCCCCGCTACATTATTATTCTGCATTTTTCATAACATAAAACACTACTTGTGTTGTGTTATTGTAGGGCGAGTATTCTGCAAAAAGGGGTGCAACTCAGACGGGGAGACATGGGAGGAATGTGAGACCATTTTCCTGCTTTATTCATTTTTCTTTTCCTATCATAAAATTTCTTGTTATTCCCTTAAAATCTAGGTTAGATTTCAGTTTCTTGTGTTTCTTTTAATATACAATTTGGTCTCTTAAAGTGGCATCTTGTATTGCTTTGGTTACTCAAAGTGCACTTCCATACAAATTGGTCTTTGAAAGTATCAGCCTATCAGCTTTCTATCAAGTTAACCCTGTCAAAAGCAACACAAATTACTTACCACTTTAGGGGACCAAATTGTATATAAACTCTCAAAAATAATTGTAGAATTTGATTTTATTTAACAATTCTAGAGGAGCATAATAATTGCTTGAGTGAAAGACTGTACCTTTGGGAAATTAGGTTAGTATTGGGATTTGGATCCACTTTTCTAACAGTTAAACCACCTTGTTATTAAAGAAATTAAATAATTAGTATTTTTTGTATGCATGACATCATAAGACCATGTTAACTTTTGCTATTGAAGCAACACAGAATGCATATACCAGGTTAAACTATGGGCTTGCCTCAGTAGATGACAGTAAGTTGCTATTGGAGAATCATTATCTTTATCTTTAAACTCACTTGGTTCATATCAATTTTCTTCTTGGCATATTCTGATGAAAAGGAAGGATATGATTATGTCTCCCGTAAATGCAATCCTCCAAAAGCATTAATTACTAGTAGACCATACCCTTAGGGAAACTGATGTAAAACCTATGAAACATAGATACTCCATTTAGTGAGTCGTACACGTACCATGTATGGGTACGCATTGGGTACTCCCAGAGCACATACTGTTCGTGTTAGAAAATACACAGACTGGGGAGTCCTAAGGCCAATTATGCACTCAAGAAACCCCAGCTAGCTCTACTATGCATGACCTAGTGTGATAGTGAAGGTATCACGCCTATTTATGCAATGGGTTCTCTAACGGCCTTATAACCATTCCCGCCTTTTGTAGGGGGGTGACATGTATGGTGTTGTTCTCATGTGTGAGAGGGGTGGTGCTTATTGGGTCCTTCCCATGTGCATGAAGGGTCTAGAACTCCTGTCTTGGGCTCATGGGCATCGTCAACCATAGAAGGGTTGTGTGTTTGGTCGGTCGGTTGGTCAGTCGTCATGGCTTACTCAGCCATAACTTTAGTTAAGTGTCTTGGTCCTTTGACCATACAGAAGCTCAGCTTTTGTTCTGCATACTTCGGTTGACTGTTGCCTTAGCATGGTTGGACAGTCCACATACTATTCTTATTTTTTAAAAAAGAAAAAAAAGGGCGCATGACTCAAGAATTGCTCCAATGTGACTGGGTATGGCTTGGTTACTAGCTAGACCCTTTTTCTTTTTCACAAAAATGACAAATTTTCGGTCAGGATTAGGGATTTTTTAGAAGTTTTAAATTGTGGTCAGTCACATAAAAAAACTTGACGTTATGCCTGAAATTGCAGTCGCAAACCATTTTTTAAAACCTTGGATTTTTTCCTCTTTTTTGCTGGTTATGATTTATGTCTCCCTACTCAATCAGACCCATTCATCTTAACTGTGAGAGGAGTGTCTTCAATTTCACTTGATGCTGACCGTGAGTTGGGAGAGTAACCCAACTGGTGATGGCAGTGCACAATTTAAAACAGTCAGCACACTAATTGGGTTTAGTTAATTTAAGTTTGTTAATTATTTTTACTATAAATATTTTCTCAACAATCTGCAGTTATTTTCCTCCATTTATGTGACACTGTGAAATTTATTATCTTTTATTTAATTTTATCATTATCTGTGTGTGTGTATAAATGTACCCATTCCTACAGCCGTGAAAATTGTTGTATCCCATACCCACATCTGTTCCAGTTACCATGCCTGTATTTATACAACATGTGCCTACACATATCAGACTAAGACACACAGATGCAATTCAGAAACAGGAGCCTAGTCTTCATTCCTGTCATAGTCAGAGGTCTTAGCACACTTTGGATTACCCGACTATGCACTGAACCTTGTCATGAGGGCTGAAATAATGGTTGTAAAAGTAGCTCTTGCAAGTTGGCCGAATTTGATTCTGATGTATGAATGATAGATTTTTGGTCAACCAGGTTTGGAAGAATGCAATCAAATATGTTACAAGGACCCTGTACTAAAGGACCAACAGTGGAGTGCTTATATTGATCGTTCCCCTGGGGCTGCCAGTTATTCGGAGGTGTTTTCTTTTCCCCCATCCCATGCTTCTTTTACAGTTTTACTTCCCGAGTTGTCGTTTTAGTATCTAGCAACATGCAACATAGTTTCTTGCTGGTTTGGTTTATTCTAAACTAAAGAAGTTTTCTTTTAATGGTTTCTCCTCTCAACTCATAATTTTAATGGTAAATTTCAATTTACAACCTTGAAGTTCTGTCCAAATCAAAATATGTGTATCAACTCCAAAATTTCATAACTTACTCTATCAAGGTTCAAATGCATGCATTACTACCCCTTGATTAGTAAATTTTTCCCCCTAAATTGCATCAAACTCACCAAAATCCAAGGTGCGTTGGGAGAGACTGTCAGTTTTGCATAAACTATAGACAAAATAATGATCCAATACTCTATCAATTGTAGTTGTATTTAGTGGAAAACCGAACACTAACATATGCTAGAAAATTAAAGCAACTATTGCAAACGGCTCTTCATTGTTAGTGACTTGGTTTCGAGTTTTAACTCGTACTAAATTTAGTTTGAATTCATACCTATTCAACTCAAGCCTATGATTGTAGTGTTTGGTTTTGGAGATTATAGCTGGGGGGAAGAATATAAAATTGGGTAAATATCAGAGGCATATGCTGTTACACACATTACATTTTCCCCCTATTTGCTTACCAAATCCTGCTGACTTACTGCTATATATCAATCCCTGAGTGCAAATGATAAACATATATAGCATTCTATAATGTCTTGTACCAATGCTACATTTTTGTTTCATTCTACTTTTTTTTCTTTATTAAAACTTGATCACCATTTTAATTTAAAGTTTCAGCTTTGGGTTTGATAGGTGCTACACAACTATGTTACTTTCATTTTGGTCGGTGCTTACCAAATAATGAGCTACAATTGATTCTACTGCTTTATTTGTTTTAATGTGGTCAATTAACTAGTTGTTTAGCCAGCTCCAGAAATTGGCATATAGCTAGGCTGTTGTCCAGTTTGAGGAATCTTATTTTCATCTCTGAAAGGTAGACAGATTTGGGAGGCCAACATTTAAAAAAAATCTGTGTAGTCTGTGCATCATTTGTCCAGAGTTCCTCACCAAAAACTCAGTCCCCATTGGTTCTGTGCATGTTCCAGCGATATACAAATGATATCTTTTGAGTTTTGATATTGGTTTGTAACTGAGAATTTTGAACGTAGCGAGATGACATCTTACAAGTTGTAGGAGCAAGAACATCAAATTTAGGTAGACGCTCTTTAAGTGTTGTGGCATTACTAAGTCAATGGAGATTTATTTTAAAAATACTTATTTTGCTTTGTTCTTGTATACCCATTCATTCAAAATTTTAATATCTGTATGCTGGGAAGTGGGATTCACCTCACATGAGGGAAAGTAAAAACTTTAGTAAATAAATATGCCCACTGGCAATCACTTGCAACATACTCATAGCTCTTAATGACTTTAGTTATGGAATAGTTTGCTTTTGAATTAATGATGGTTAATCCCTTCTGATACAGGAATGTTTCCATGCATGTGTATCTGGTTGCGGTTATAAGGTCAGTTTGATTTCAAGAACCTAAATTTTGATTAAATTGTTATGTGTACACCCCCCCCCCCCCCCCCCCCTGGCGGGGGGGGTTATATTTAAAAAAAAAAAAAAGACAAATAAAAGGACTCGTAGGCCGGAGAATCTTTCCAATGATCACACAAGGGAATGATTTTTAGCCTGAGTGACTTTTGGACTTCGCATGCCTGCTTCACATTGGGCATTTTTTGCTTGTAGTTCTCTGGAAAAGAAAATGAAAGGTAAAATGTAGTAACTGTGATTTTATATATTTTCTTTAGTGATTTTACATCCATATCCCATATCATGCCCATAGCTAGAGAGCACAACATGGTTAAGGGGAATTTCCGTCTCACAAATCAGCTCAATGGCCTTGAATCAATTACGTGTTTTTAATCTGAAAAATCATGTAGAAATGCACCCTAGAACTTTTTTTCCCGTCACATCTGAAGGTTATCTGCTAAAAATTACACATGGACTTACGAGTTACGACGCTTCTGTGAAGTATCAAAAGGGTTACTTTCATTTTTCTGGTTTCTACGTAAATTTAATTCTTGGAGAAATAATCAGTAAAAACTAAAAAAAAAAAAGCGTTGATTTGTTCCTTTATTTATGGCATATTCCATATATGGAACCATAGAAAATTGATTGCATTTTCTTTGCTAAATTGGTTAATATTTTCGATGGAAAAGATTAAATGTTAGGATATGTAGTATCTTTAATATATCAATATTTTTTTTCCTCTTGCCTTCAAGCAGTTTTTCCATATTTTAAGTTGTTACCGTTAAATAGTCAATTTATTTGAGTTAATCATATTTTGAAGGTTAAATTAATTTGTAGGTTCTTTTGAACTATTTGGAGATTTTTAAATAAGTTCCTATATTTTAGAAGTTTGTAATTAGGTTTCTGAACTTTTAAATCATTTTTAATAGGGTCTTTGACCATATTTCCATTAGGGTTCTGTTAAGTACGGGAACTTAATTGAAAATTTTCAAATAATTCAGTGATGAAGTCGCTAATTTAATCCTTCATGTAAGTTCTTGAATTATTTAAAGTTTTTCACTTAGGTGCCAATACTTAATGAAAGCTTAACAAAAGTGCGGTCAGGGATGCAATTGAAAATTATTTACAAGTTCAGAGACCTAATTGTAAGTTTTTGAAGTATAGAAAATAATTCAAAAATTTCCCAATAGTTCAGACTTATAGATTAATTTAACCTATTTTGAAGTGTACAACTTTACTTATTATTGAATGTAAAAAATTTGCAAAAGTCTACATGAGTCTGAAGGCTATATTCAAATTTTTACATGTAATGACCCAACTGTGTATCTTGCATGCTGCAGTTTGACGTCAAACAAGACAAAGTTGATAAAGTTAGTCCTAACAGACCTCCAAAGCCTGCCCCAGTTCAGAAGAAGCCGAGGCCACAACCCGTAGAACCTATTGACCTGCCTGAGGATATGCCTGGCACTTCTGCATAGTGAAAACTGATAAACAACATAGTCTTCCAAAAAACAAAGAGAGAGAAAACCTGTATTTAACCATTCTTTTATAGGCTAAATTTTTAGGAATTTATTTTTGCGTTCATCCTTCTATCAGCATGATTTGGTTCATTTTATGGGCAACAGTATAACTGCTAATGCCTTTTTGCCTTGAGATTCTAGAATCTTGATGTCGTCTGAAAGCAGGGAATATGGAAAATTTGGTAGTTGGATAACCACAGGTTTACTTTGTCTTTCATGATTTTGTTATGCTTTGTTTGAATTAAAAGTGAAATACATAGGAAAGACATAGAAAAGAAAGAAATATACAAAAAGTATTTTTATACTAATTAAAATAATTATTCTTTTTATTCCATTACTTTTTTACATAAAATTATTTATTATTTTTTTAAAATCTGTCTTAAAAAAATTAAAATGTTTTTTAAGAAATTAAAAAAATGAAAATAGAGAGATCATTTCTTTCTTATTTCAAGCCAATTTTTGGAAAGAAAGTTTTTTCTTTTTGTATGTCTCACAGAAATATTTTTTTCTCAAATAAATAGTAAAAATTTGATATTTTTATTTAATTTCCCTTTTTTCTATCTTCTTCTACTTCATTTTTACCTAAAGAAGCAGAGGGTAAAAGAAAATTTATCAGCTGGAGTTTTAATTTTCTGTCTGAATGTCTGATGGTGAATTACAGGTAATTTGAGAAATTTTGGAGTTTTCCTCATCTCACAAAATGGATTTTGTGGTTAGCAACTTAGAATTCTTCTTCATGGTACAATTCACATTTGTCCTTTGGCATTGCACTGACATTTTAATCTCCTAACGTTGTTACTTTCATGGCATAAGTTAGATCTTTGATGACAATCAATATTCGTAGTTGCTACGTAATGAATGCATTCTTGACTAACGCAATTTGAATTATGAAATTTACTTCCCATCATCTATGATGAACTCGTCGGAAGTCGATTGAGCTTGAACGTTATTTTTGGTAGACAGCGTTAATTTTACGTCCACTATTCTTTAATTTGGCTTGAACTCTGTTAGTGTGTTCACATGCCAAAACAACTATTTCACAATTCGGGAAGAAAGTCAATATCAAGTATAAACTTTTGGAAAGGCCATCCAAAATGCAGCTTTTCTTAATTATATAGAGTATTCACCTTGAAATTTCTTTTTTCCAAAATTATAGAAAAGTAATATTGAAATAAGTAGCATAAACTTATAAAAAGTAATGTTGCTGCCCAGGATCGAACTGGGGACCTTTAGTGTGTAAGACTAACGTGATAACCACTACACCACAGCAACCCATTTGCTAATGTTACGAATAATAGTACTTAACTACTTGTTAAATTGATAGATTTGAAGCTTTATCAAACAAAATAATTTCGGTGTATCTTACCTACTTCATCAATCATCGTTTTTGGCAGCTAAACATTCTTGAGGAAGAATCACTTTGCGTTTTGGTATTTATGATGGTGGCAATGGCAACTGCAACAGCTTGACTAAGTTCATTGCTAAAAATCTTTGGTTGCTTTGAGTTTGGCAGAGTAATGGACAACAGGTCAACATCTTACCTTTTTTCATCTAGTAGGTAGTAGATTTCTTTTGTTCACATCACGAGTTAATAATTTGGTTTTGAATATTATCTTCTGTTGCCAATAATTCGCCTTTCTGGACTTACCTGAGGATCCAACATTAAAATTAAAAATTTAATGAATATACACTGTCAATATAAAAACTTTTACACTATTAACTAATTAAGAATTATTATTAGTATGACTTTTAAGATAGTCAACAAACTTACCATACATGATAAATTATGATTAAATGACGGTATAAAATTATTTTACACTGTTATTAGTACATAGTCTGTTCTCTAAAATAAATTGCATGAAGGACTTTATTAAGTCAAACTTTGGTGTCTGTAAATGGTTAGGAATGGCAATCAGCGTATTGTTTACAACTTAGCTCTCAGTGGAACCCTTGGCTCACTACTCTCATATCGGGAAAAGATCACTAACAAAACTGCCATAACATTGTCCTAATGTGACTGCTTCAGAGGCACAACCGCTCAAGTATATACTAAAATGGGTGATGATTTGTTCAGTTTGATCTCCAATTCCTTAAGTAAAATGCTCCGCCACCACAAGAAGCCTTTGAATGTTGTAAGTATTATTCATCGTGAACATTTTCTAGCATATGTCTGAGAGAGAGAGAAAGGGAGGGGGGGAGAACATGAGTGCGTATGATTGTATGAACAAATATATTTTGCACAATTGTTAGCTAATGAACAAATGACTTGCTATTTGGGTCAAAACTACGGTACATTCTTCCGTTGCACATAAAATTGTCCAAAGTAGGAAACATCACAAGAGGGAATGGGGATGAATGATGTGTATGGGAACATCTATGCGGTTTTACTGGACTTTCTCTTCATTCGGCTAAAAGGTCCAACTGTTCGATCCATAATGTACATGTAAATGACCTGGCTCCAAGATCTGTAGGATGCTAAGCTATCATAAAACTCTGGAGCAATCTCCTTCACCTTGTGAAGCTTGTTACCAGGAATTCTTGGGAAGTCATGGTGTTCATTATGGTAGCCCACATGCCAAGTGAGATGATTCAAAGGTCCATAGTAAGAATATGTCTCCTGGTCAGGACTGAACACATAGTGCTCTGAAATGAAGTGACCAGCCATTGGATGCATCCCACCACCAACAAATGTTGCAAGTATCAGATAGGCAAGGGATTTCCAGCCCCAGAAGTAAACCATTGCCACATCAAGTGCTATCTGAACAAAAAAGTTGATGAATTCCCAAATGCCAGGAGGCTTTGGCTTAAGAAAGAGAGGTCTAAATGCATAAAAGAAGAGCTGTAAAAAGACCCAAATGGTTTTTGCAAAGACATTCGTCACAACACGAGCTTCAGTGAGGCTAGGGAGATCCATATCAATGCCATCTACACCTTGGAAGCGGTGGTGCTCCAAGTGATACTTTTGGAAAGTTACAGACATGGGCACACCAATAGGGAGGTTAGCCAAAATCCCTAACCAACGGTTGTAGACTGGAGTTGAGAAAGCCAAGTTGTGACTCAACTCATGGATAGCCAAAAAGAGATTGTGGTTGAGAAATGAGCCAAAAAAGTATGCTACTAAAAATATCTTCAGCCACCCAGCATCGTGAAGTAAAGCAGCAGTACCAAGCTGCAGCAACACAACTACACTAATCTGCAACAACACAAATTTCAAACACCATTAACACAAACCCTACCCAGATTTGTAGAAACTTATCCCTCCACCTAAAATACATTTCAAATCCATATCCTAATCTAATATCATGTACGTATCTTTGATGAAATACCACTTATTAATAAAACAATAAAGTACACATAATTTTTTTTAGTTAAATTTATGTGCATTATCATTCTAAAAACTTTTATACCGTCAAACAATCAGAAATCAATTTGTGATTGGATACTCTCCGGGCATATACTATTTACTTTTTCTTCTTTTTTTTCCAAACTTGAATGATTTGTGCAACTTCAATTTTCTCAAGAGATCTAAGTGGTATATCTATAAAAATAAAAATAAAAGATGAGTGCATCAATGTGGATTCATCTTCAGTAGTGGCTCAGTTTCAAATACACACATTATCAAACCAATTGAAAAAAAAAAAAAAAAAAGTGAAAATTGAAGAATAAGAATGACAAGAACCCAAAAACACAGGCAACAACATTGGAGGGAAGCCCAGAAAGTTAAAAAGCGAGATTTAAATGGAGAATGAGGGAAAGATTGAACCTTGAAGAAGGCGGAGTGGTCAGGGCCAAAGAGTTGTTTGATTTGAGGGTATTTGGAGAGGATCTGACGACGTCGTGTGGCATGGGGTTCGTCGGTGTAGGACCAGAAGAAGTCCCCGGCTACGACCCCTTCTCGATCTTCTCCTTTACCCATCTCTCTCTCTCTCTCTCTCTCTTTTCTCTCACATCACAACCTTTGATGGAACAACGGTATATTTATTTATACAAAGAATGAATGAGAACGAAATTGGAAAATGACTAAGAATAGAGGGGACATAATTACGCCCTCACTCACTCATTCATTCTCACTGGTCACAATTTGTTTGCCCCGACATTACAGCCTGGAAATTTAGAGGACTACCCTGGATGTAGCCAGCTAAACAAATCTATGTATGCTATTAGCCTTTGCTAATCTAGTGTGTTATTTGATTAGATGGATCCCTCTCTTTTTTAACATTATTCCGTCACTCCCCTGTCTGCTTTCAAATATTCTGTCTTTTAGCTTATGACACTTTTCCACCATTAAAATTTGAAATTTATGGCAGATATATCTTTTCTAAGTTCTAGTTCTACGTCGCTCTTCATGGCTTCCACCCTTCCAACTGCTATAATTTTTTTTTTTTGAGATCAAAAATATTTTTTACGGAAAACAATATTATTTGAACTGAGTAAAACTATTATAAACAACAATATTCTTTTTTCGAATATTTAACACAACTGTACATTTAATTAATTAAATTAAAACAATCTCACGTCAATTAATCTACATGCTTGATGGTCATCATAAATCTATGTACAAGACATCCAAAATAAAATACACACACTTTCTCCAAATATAATTTTATCTTATCTATGTTTGCTGAAACTGTTTTTTTTTTTTTTTTAACATTATTAATTATTAATACACCTTACCGTGATTTTTAATACATTTTTAATGTAATTTTCAATTAAAAAAAAATCTTAAGACCCTGATTAATAGGGCTTTTTATTTTAATAAGGGTCTTTCTTAAGAGAAAATCTTACTTGAGACATAATTAAATGCTAACCATGTGTTTAGAACAATATCTTTATTGTGTGTATTGTTATATTTTTGCATCAAATCAGAACAAAACACAGAAGCTACATATTATTACTACTAGAAGAATCCTAGTAAGTGCAGAAGCTACATATAAATCCAAAGTCTAACGTTCAACAATGTTAAACCAAACATACACTTAATGGGATAGAAATTTAACCGTGACGCCACTTTACACAGAATTAGTTCCTTTCATTAACTGGTAAATCCCATTCATATATCTTTGTTTAAACGGTTATAAGATTTTATAAGACTATTTATAATTACATCTATTGATATTAACATTAATTACACTTATAACATTTTTAATTAAAAAATTGCGTGTATATCCTTCGTTTCTGTATTAATCTTATATGTTACCCCTGTTAATTTTAATAAATACATACTTTTACTTTTACGTACAAAATAAGCAGATAATATCCAAAGATAGCAAAGTAAGGAATCGGCAAAGAAGATATATATAATTTTATGATAAAAGGGTATAAATCTAATTAAGACTAACCTCAGAAAATCTTGACAATTATCACAACTTTAACGTTTACTTGCTAGATTAGACACAGCAGTTGTACATTACTTATATCATCAACATCTGGCAGAAGCTTCGTCATAACGAACCAAAGCTCTCATAAAATACCCTCGTGTCATAATAAAATGCACACATTATATTTCTCTATTTAAAAAAAACATATTTTCGTAAAATATTAATATAAATTTAAAAACATTTTTCCCACAACATTTATTGTAGGGTGCCAAAATGGAGCTGGTCCAATGAGTCTTATACCTGGGTTGGATTGGGTTGTAAAAATTTAACTGCCAAGCTTATTTTTGTTTGGCCGCCCAAAAATTTTCTGGCCTGCGATGGGATGGAATAGCCCGTGGGCCCAATTTATTTTTTATTATTTTTTTTATAATAAATAGAATCACAAATAATAAATTTAATATTAGATGTAATGTTAATGTTCATTTTAAAATTAGTATTCTATGTACATTGATTTTTTTTTTTGTAATTTTTAACACTCTCATTGTTACAATTAATTCACTCTATTTTATTTTTATTATTACATATTATATTTTTCTATTTTATAATACGAAAGACAACCCATATTTTTATTTTTATTTATAGTGATTAAAAAAATTATTAACTTGTTATATAAAAATTAATTTTTTTTATATTTTAAAAGTGAATGGCTCATGAGCCAGTTCATTTGACCCACAGCCCGCTGGATTAGCAAAATTTCAGCTCATCATTAAATTAATCAGCCCAGCCCAACCTGAAAAAAATGTTGACCCATGATGGACCAACCTGAATAAATCAAGCCGAGTCGAATTAACAGCTCTAATTCACCGTACTAATTTTAAATTCATTTAAAAAAAAAACCGCGATAATACATTTCTAACAGTGGAGGGTAATGATGTTTAGATTTCGCAATAGTAATTCAGACCAAGAATGAGTTCATGTAGTAGTGGGCATACTTTGTTTTAGAATTTTTTTTAAAACAAAATAAAAAACTGAAAAAAAATTCTAATAAGCTAAACAAAATATACACTTCATGTAACAATAGTCACATTAGGCAGTTCCATGTCAACGTTAGTCCGACTTTAGATCATCTACAGCTGTACACATAAAAATATAGGCTTAATTATGTTTTTAATCCTTCAAATTTAAAAAATATATTTTTAGTTTTCTAAATTAAAAATTAATCTTTTTAGTTCTTCAAATTTTAAAAAACATTGTTTTAATCCTTTCGAACCACCTATAATATCATTTATAGGACAGATTAAATTAACTATACAGTATCAATTGAATTCGGTATAATATTTTCACTGATAAAAACATTAGTGGATGGGTTTTGCGTGACAAGTTTACTAACTGTGTTTAAACAAAAAGACCAAAACTGAAATTTTTAAAATTTGAGACTAAAAAAATAATTTTTAATTTGAAGGACTAAAAAAATTAATTTTTAGTTTAGAAAACTAAAAATATACATTTTTCGAATTTGGAAGACTAAAAACATAATTAAGCCTAAAAATATATCTCATTTTCTTGTAAAGCAGAAGTTGCAAAAACAAATGTGGGTGAATGACACCACAACAGTCCAGATGCAGTTATTACTTATTATGCCAACTGCACATGATCTTTATCAATATTGGTACAGACCTGGATGCCAAATCCCACTACAAGAAGCAGTAAAGTGCAATAGCCAAGTTCTTATCGATGAAGTTTTGGCAGTTGATTTCCCATCAAATGCATTCATAATGTAATATTAGTTTTGGTAGGGAGGGGTATTTCTCAACTCAAGAGATTCACATTTTTAACAATCAGAGGCACAGAATATGCAAACCTCTTCTCAATAATAAGTAATTCAATCTGTACAGGATATACAAATGAGCTACATACAATTTACCATCTCAACTTCACCACCAACCCACAGTAAACACAGGGCTGGATGCTTCTGGAAGACGTGGGAAGCAACACTGCGACTCTATATGAACTAAATTTACCGAATTACATTCGGAGTTTATGTGATGTGACTAAAATGAAAGAAACTACCCATCCAAGACCACACCAGAAAGCAAAATCTGTCTGTTGCAATCACTCATCTTAGGTGAGAGTCATATGTGTCAAATAGAGAGTCTGGAATGATCAAAGGCAACTTATCTATGTATATGAAAAGCCTTCTAAGATTCTCCCTTGTCACTGTTTCCATGTCTATTACATCCCTACTATCGGTGAACACCCAGAGATCGCCCGAGTCTACTCTCTTAAGACTGTCACGACAAAAGGGGCATGACTGTGATCTTGTCCTCCTGCAAAACACAGCCAATTACATGAAGCTTTCAACTAAACAAGAGAACACTCAAGGTAGGATGATGTAGCAACTAAAATTTTATTTACTGAAATATGAAGCAGGAATAAATGAGAACACCAAAAAAATATACATCTCTTACGACGATGTACCAATTTAAATGAGAATCAGAGCACAAGCATGGATATTTGGTTAGAGAACTAAGAGAGAAAGTCATGTCATACCAAGAAATTTGAAAGAGGCTTGGACAAACCATACATAATCTAAACATTGCAAACAGTTTCAGTGCATCGCTAGATTTTAGTTGTTACGGTCATCTTTTGAAAAGAATAATTGATGTTGAGTTGCTTAGCATAACCTAACTTGTTGACAGAATAATAGCTGATTGGCAGATTGAACGTTAACACAGGCACAGACTATTAATGCATCAAGAGCCTGGAGAGATAATTCTTTCATGATTCCATCCAGTCAGAAATGTAATACATTTTCTGTTCAACTTCATTCAATCAATAAAATCAGTCTTCGAGTTCCTGACACTTTATGCTTGCTTCTTTCTCACATCTAAAGAACAACAGATTTCATTAGAGGGTGGGAGAGCAATTGTCATCACTGGTAGAGAGTTCAAAACTAATGAATTACTGCTTTTTTGTTTTAGATTTGTTAGGCTGCAAATGGGGAAATACCACTTCCCATGCACTTTTTTCAACGGCAAATAAATACCTTGTGACTAAACACCTTTTGGAGCTCCTCCAACCACTAAAACAAACAGATTCCTAGATGTGCAGGGAATGAATTCACATCAAATCCAGATAAAGAATTTAATGAATTTTCTTAAGCCAGAAAAGTTTGTGTCAAACAATCAAGTCGCCACAACATAAAAGGTTTCACAGTCATGTGTCCTTCACACACAATAAATAAAAATAAAAAAAATATCCCTAAACCACACAGTGCAAGCCATCCATATATTACACCATCAAGCAGATGAACCAGAAACCAAACCATCCTCTCTTAAAGGTTGGGTTCAAGACACAGCTTAACTCCAGGAATACTTACTGATCCCATCATCAAGCCCATTCCTGCATGACTCCCCAATTAGGAAACCACACAAAGATCCCATACATTTTTGAGTTTAGTGGTTATGTACTATCAATGTAAAAAGTTTTACACTATTAACCAATTAGAAATCACCTTTAGTATGATTTTTAAGGTAATTATTATAAAAGTTAACAAACTTACCGTACATGATGATTTATAATTAGATAACAATGTAAAACTGTTTTACACTATTAGTACATAACCTATTTTCTCTTCATTTTTATTCAAAACATAATACACCACAATTTTCGGAGCAATTTCAATGCACACAACATACCAAATGGAAAAAACATAATACCTGTAGATAATTGCAAGGGTTAAATATGTTTTTAGTCCTCCAAAAATTAACCTATTTTGGTTTTAGTCATTAGAAAATTCTTTCCTTGAATAAAGTTCCTCAAATATTAAAAATACCCTAATTAGATTCTCGTGCTAAACTTTTCTGTTAAATGATAATCATATCAGCTTCCAAATAAAGTATTTTATTACTTGAAGTGCTCAGTAATAATTTTTAATAAAAAATCAAGTAATTACTTTTGCTTTAAGGTTAAAAAAAATTGTGGTTTAGGGTTAATCATGTAATAATTTTATTCAAAAAGTATGTTATTAATCTGACCTGAACATAACAGTTGACATGAACGACCACATCAACAAATTAATGGTCACTATGATGCTAATATGGCTATCATTTAACAGAAAAGTTAAATAGAATTTAGTACAAGAAACTAATTAAGATATTTTTAATATTTGAAAGACTTTATTCAAAGAAATTTTTTTCTGAAAACTAAAACCAAAACGGGTAAATTTTTGGAAAATCAAAAACATATTTAACCCTAATTGCAAAATCATAATTCCTTCAGTTCTAGAAATTCAGAGAATACAAGACCAAGTAATATTCAGTAAAAAGGCATTCCAAAAACACGCAACCTAGCACCATTCTTACAACTATTCATGTCTGCCATAACTGATGCAATCAGTAAGTTCTTTACAAAGGTAGTCAGAGTGCTAGGGGATTTAAACACCTTGAGGCACCAAAAAGTGCATGACTGCAGGAATGCACCAAAAGTATTTGGCTCTTCAATTCTATCTAATCACAATACTCTAGTGCTACAATGAGAAACCATCTTACTTCACATGGTAATAAACAATTACAGTCCAAACAAATTGAACAAATCCAAAACCTATGAAAACCCAAGGAAGCTCAAGTGCTCAATAGATTACAGTTTACTGTAGGGAAATGTGAGCATCAGAGAGAGAAAGTACCATTCGTGGTAACATTTCAGGCACATGGCATGGTTGCAGTTGGGCAACACAATCTTACTATTCATCTCCATGCATATTCCACATTCTTCTTCTCTTTCAATGTCTATGTCTGAGGATTGTTTGTGCTCCTCATCATTTCTTTTACGATACCTCTCCAAGCATACAGCCTTCTGTTTTTTATCCTCTGTATCAGTTACCCCTTTTTGCAGTTGCAATAAAGAGGGATATATGACCGCTGAGCAATGCAGAAATTCAATACATCAGCAATTCATATATTCTAAAATACAAACAAACTCGTTAATTATTACATTAAAATAATAAACGAAGATGTACCATAGAATTCCCTAATACTTGCTTTTCTTTCATGGGTAGACATGGTAGTTGTTCCATCCACATACACCTGCAGCATGAGGAAAATTTGCCAGTTGTCACTTTGACCAAATTTCCCAGTTTAATATGAACATCCAAAAACCAAAACACCTTAGACCTTACCTTGTATATTAGGATTCTTAACAGTCCAAGGGCTCCAGCAAGATTGCAGTCTGTCCATTGCACCAAAAAGAGAAACAGGTGTGCTGCTGGACTGTATGACATTCTCATCTGAAGGCACGCACCATCATATTCCCTTGGAAAATCTGACGCCCTACACATCCAATTGCAATAAGAAGTGATAAATATAAGCAAGAAAAATGGCTGGAGACAAGGAAGAAAAGGCAACCTTCCACAGGACACCATTCAGAACTCTAATCTGTTATCTGTAGCTTCTGTACACAAATTTCACTAAAGGCTAATCACAAACTTAAAAAAACTGAACCAAAAAAGAAAAAGAAAAACATACAGACACAAACACAAACACAACTAGGCAGCATGACACTGTAGCTGAGAAAGATAATGCACTGTACATCAGAGATCACGAAGCAACAAATCGGTATCAAAATCATCATGCAGTATTTGCTAGTCAGCCAAATCACTCGGGGTCATTCAACCCCTGCCATCAGGTGGCAATGTCACACATATCATGAGAGGAGAAAATATTGTCACTATACACACAAAACAATCCAAATAAATGAAATTACGAAAATAATAACAAAATCTTCTCCTCATAACACATGACTACAGCGTTAATGAAAGCCCAAATTCTCTAAGTTTTGGGCATAAGATACACGATGAAACAGTAAAATACAGTCATTTACAAAATTAAAAACCAAAAATTATACGTATATATAATATGTCACTAGTAGTAAGCAAACAAAACATCAGGTGGAAACCAGATAAAGAATTTCACCGTTTGTTGGGTCTAGCTTTCTTAAGTACTAAATTTTCCACAAATGAAAAAAAAAAAAAAAGATAAGGTAAAGTGGTTGAGTGGATGATCAAAAAATTGAAAATTACTTGAACCATGAATTTGCAGTAAGTTAAATGCACCATATTTATGAAGAAAATTGATGGTTGACTGGAAAGGAAAGTAAATACATTGGAACAAAAATCAGAGGCTAAACCCTTGAGAATCATTCCCAGACCAAAATAAACTTCACTCATAATCCAATTCCAAAAAATAAAACAAAAACCTTTTATAAAAATAAATAAATGAAGGGTGTCTGAGTC